>CM038233.1:9241898-9631898 GCA_021442155.1 Cymbidium sinense | reverse complement strand
AAAACTTGTACTCTAAAATAAATACATAGTGGAAGATTTCTCTTGGGCTAGGCCGTGGTTTTCCCTCTTTTGAGATTTTCCGTAAAATTGCAGGTTTTTTGTTCACTCTTTAAATACACGTGTGTGTTTGGATTTCACAACAAGGCTAGGCGTAAACTTTCACTCTGCTGGTTTTCTCATAGCAGTTTGGCGTCATCCCATGGAAGCGATTCTCATTATTTCATCTATATGGCGACCAAGTTTCCAACAAGATCAAAACCACCATCGAGGTGGAGCATTTCAAGCTTCGGAGCATGGCGAAGAATGAAGATTCATCAAACTTCGTTCCTTGATTACGTGCTTCGGGGCAACTCTTAATCTGAAGATGCATGTTAATATGGTAAGCATCTGTCGATTACCATCCCAAGAAACAAGTCAAAGTTGGAGGATATTTCAATATTGAGAAGAGATATAACTTTGCAAATTATGATTTTCCAATCATACTCATGGAAAAACAAGACCAAGGTTAAGGAGCAACTTTGGCTACAACCCTGAAATGGATGTTTTTTGATTCATTTATTACATACATGTGAATATCATCGGCGAAGACGGACAACAGGATAGGTTAAAGGTCTTTAGTGGACTTTTCCGACCTCTTCCAGTTAACGTCGCCGGGTAACATGACAAACACCTGGATATATCGAACTTTGTACTTACCTCCACGGTTAATTTCGTAGCAAACACTCGACAAACAACCACCGGATAGGTCAAAATTCTCGGATTAATTCAACCTCTTCCAGAGTTAAGCGTCATCGAAAAATTTCGACAAACAACTGGATAGATCAAAAGGTCCTTGGTGGACTTCCCATGGCTTCTTTCACGCAGGTTAACGTCATCAAGTAACACTTTGATAAATAACACCGGATAGATCAAAATACGGCGGATTGATTCGACCTCTTCATGCAGTTAGCGTCTGGGTAACACTCTACAAACAACCTCTGTAGGTCACCGGATTCATTGACATCTTCCATATAGGTTGCGTCATCGGATAACACTCGACAAACAACCGGATGGGTCAAAATCCCGGTGGATTGATTGACCTCTTCCATACAGTTAACGTCGCCAGTCACACTTCGACAAACAACCGGATAGGTCAAAATTCTCCGTCGCGAGCATTACGAATCAGCTATCGTCACCGGTCACCCCGTCGGCCTACCACGGTAAATGCCGTCGGTAGCCACCATCGATCAATACTGCGGGTCATGACCATCACCGGCCATCTCCGTCGATCACCACCATCTTCGCTGCACGCCCGGCCATCGCGGTCATCTCGCCGGTCACCACCGGTCGCGTCTCCCCGTAGCGGCGATATACCGTCGACTCTACCGTCGCCCGGTTATCGCTGCCGTCGTCGGTCACCATATCGATCACCATTCGTTGTCCGACCATCGTGTTATCTGGAATCGACCGGTCACCACCGCCGACCATCTCGCAAACCCGTAGCGTCTGTCGACCACCGATCGCGGCCCATTGTGCATCACCGTCAACCCCGATCTCCGGTTATCGTCGTCGATGATCGCTTATGAACCCGGTCGGTCCGAGAAGTCAGTTGGCCTATTTGAAAATTGTGAACGCCCGTATGAACTACTAATCTTGACGCTCAAACGGTCCGGACCGAGGCGATCCGCCTCTTTCGAAGGAAAATGACCTGGCCGTATGAGCTACGGGCCTGATTGCCTTGAACAACCCTCACCAGAAGAAGAAAAGAAAGCGCGGTGGAGAGAGGCCTTCTCCTTGGCCTAAGGAGTTTTATAGACCCGCAAGGGCAAAATCATCAAAATCGTCAAAAGCGCCAAAAGCGCCATTTTTCTCCAGCGGCGGCGTGGCATTCAGCGCGTACTGCGACCACGTCGATGTGGCCAGCAGTCTTAACCAGCTTCGCCAGTGTGGCCACGCCAACCGCCACAGCGCACCGAGCGATCCAGCGACCCGCAAACAGTGACGCTCTGGCCTTCATGCATGACATATTGGTGGCCCGCTGACCGATCCATGGGCGCCCGTACCAGCTCCGTAGCGAACCCATAAGTTCAGAGATGGGTCTGTAACCCGAAATTTTGAGCGTATCGCATATATGAGGCCACTGCTTGCGATCTTAGTGATCATAACGCTTGTGCTTTCCATGAAGATCTGTTCTCTCAAAATATATGGTTAATGGACCCAAATTTCATTGAAGAATTTGCTATTTTCAAGTATATGACATATATATTTTGGATGATTGAGATAATGTCATCCAAAATAGAACGATATGACACCGAAAATTCCATTAGTTGAAGCGAATCTTGATGTCAGTGTCGGATTCAGATCAAGACAGAGATCGCTTATTATCAATCGACTCTTAAACATGGAGTGTTTATAATCAAATCGGCGCGTCTTGAGCGGATCTAACAAGCCCAAGATCTCGTAATTTCGACTTCATTTGAGCATTCAAATGCACGAAATACATCATATGATCAAAGGTCATTTTGAGTCATCCGATGGAAAGTGGTTCGATTTTGCATGTATTCTGAGAGGCAGCCACCACTATAAATAGCATTTCATTATCCATATGAGGAGAGGTAAGATGAGAAGAGAGCTCAAAGCTTGAAAATCCTTCAAGCATAATCGTTACCACCACTTTCGTGTCGTACCAACCCATTGGTTACCAACCACGCCCGGCGCCGTAGTCGGCCGCCACCTCGATCCTTGCCGTCGTCAATCTCGTCGGCGGTCATCACCGTAGCCACTGCGTCGACTCGTCGTCAGCCGTCGTCGTCGTCGGTCATCAGCACCATGATCGCCGATCACCGCCAACTACAATCGTCGGTCTCGCCAGATCCTCGGCGATCATCTTCGCCGATCACCATCCGGCGACCTTCATCCGTTGACCCAATTTGTTCACCCTTATCATATACAATTTTGTAATCCGTGTCGGAAAACTTGTACTCAAAATAAATACATAGTGGAAGATTTCTGAAATTTGGCTCGTGATTTTTCCCTCTTTTCGAGATTTTCACGTAAAATTATGGAATTTTATTATTCATCTTTAAATACATGTGTGTCTTGTTGGATTTCACAACAAAGTGATACTTTCACTCATGCTTGGGTTTCTAGCATGCAACAATAAAAAATCATTTTGCATTTATGAAAATTTTTCTAAAGAAACAAATCTCTAAAATATTAAAAAAAAGAAAATTTGTTATAATGTGAGATTAATTATTTTGCATTTATGATGGAAATGATATTATTACATTCTCCATAGCTATATATAATGAATAACATCTAATGATTTTTAAAAAAATAAATAAAAATAAAAGCCATATATGAATATGTTTATCCCCATAGTTTATCTTTGAATATAAACTTAGGATATTTTTCAAAAATTTAAAACTCTCATATACATATATGTATATATATATATATATATATATATATATATATATATATATATATATATATTGATAAAATCTTAAGTCAAGTCGATAAAATCTAAATTCAGCTCAATCAAATTCTATTTAACTTAATTTTAATTATTTGGTTGGGTTATGGTTTTTTATAAATAAATCAAAATAAATTTAAATTTAAATTTTAAAAAATCTTTAATTTCTTTTGGGGAATTCTTTGATTTCTTAATCATATGTGATTAAAAAGTTAAAATCATAGAATTCTTGATTGATTTGATAAGACATGTTGACACAAAATACTCACCTTAAAACAATAATGATTATATATATTTAAATAAAATCCTTTTAGCAATAAGAATATATTATAATAATAATGATTAAATATTTTAATTTCAGATATATTTTACTTTTATATTCTAATATTTATAAGATAATAAAAGTTTAAATAATTTTAATAAAAATTACATCCTATCTCTTGTGGAGTCTCTACTCAATAAAAAATACTTGATATAGAATTATCTTTATTACACACGAAAATTAAATGCCGACCATATTAATAATCATCATCCCAAATTATTGAAAGGGTTAAATCATCACAATAAAACAATAATGACTATAAATTAATTTTAAAATTTTATTTACTTTTTTCTTAAATAGTACACTTTTCTATAATTGAAAAGGTATTTTTAATTTAAAAAAATTAATAAAAATGTTATTTTTAATATAATATTAAATTTTTGATGATTATATATATACAAATTTGATAAATGTGAGTTAGGTGTTTAGTGAGCCAAATTTGATAAATTAGAGAGAAAATTTGACCTACTTGATTTATTAACTTTTGAACTTAATTATTTTTAAAAAATAATATAAATAAACAGAAAATATATCTAATTTAAGAATAAAACATATTTAAAAATTATATCTTATTTTTATATTAATTAATTTCTTCTTATTTATATTTGTATTAATTTATAGAAATAAGAAATATTTAAATCAGATTTATTATCTCTATTTTGTAATAAAAAATTAATTTATGAAATCCGGCTTAATTCGTTTACACATCAAACACCCACCCACCAAACGGACCCACCGCACGAGCAGGCCTTTTCGACCATTGTGGGCCCCATCCATGCTTTGATGTGGGACAGCCATCCGATCATGATTGGGCTGTCAATGGACCCCAGCTGATTGTCGCTTTTACAACGATCGAAAGATATTCCCTCCAACTAGATCTTCACCGTCCGATCCCGTCGCATAATTGTCCATCTCACGGTACTGAAGAATGGGAGTAATCCGTCACGGCATCGCCTCGTTAACGGCGCCGTCAGTGTTACGGTCACGCCCGCATGCATCTAGCGTGACAAATGATGATTGTGCATGGCAGTGTAAAGGCAGGTAAGCACGACACTGTGTAACACGATATATTATTCGACAAGATAATAAGTACTTATATGTACCCATCGTCTCGTGGGTGAGCGAGGCTTAAAATTTTCTGAATCAAATTCGAATCTTCTTTAAGATAGAGGTGTCTATACTTAAGATGGGAAAAATAAATAGAAACCTAACATATGTAGGTGATGAATGTGGTAGCTCGTGAGATTAATCATAACGTCCTAAGATGGGTAGAATATTAGATGGATATCCATTGCAAAAAAAAAAGTACTTATATGATTATTTTTGGCCTAAATATAATATTAGAGAGAGAGAGAGAGAGAGAGTAAATATACTCACTATTTAAGCAAGAAGGTATACCTCGATCTTCCTCATTTTCAATGATCGTGATTTACATATGATTATTTATGATAAAATTTTGAGACAAATTTTTAGTCTCTGTCATCATCTTCATCTTCAGCTATTCTATTTGAGGTGGTTATTGAAACTATACATTTGATTAGTTATATTTGAAAATACCATTCGCAACTTAAATCTTTGACAACATATTAATTGCTTCAAATAAACTAAGGTGTTGTAATGGGTTTGCAGACTTAGATGATGAATGACTCAACTTAGTAGCTAATTAAAACTAATCTCACTAAGGAGAGGCTAAGATAAGCTACTAAGTACGAACACAAAAAGAAATAATTTTTTCAAAATAATTTTATGATTTTAAAGTTGTAATTTTATGATTTTAAAGTTGTATAATACTTATTTTAAAAACATGAAGGCTATAATGCTTGTCTTTGTGATATGCCACAATCTTGATTTAATATAATGCTTGTAATCTTATGAATTATGATATCACAACCACTATGATTGCTTTCTTTTGTGTTACAATTTTTGCATTATTAAATTTGCATTATGATTTCTTGTATCATGACTATTGTGATTGCATTTTACTATATCAACTACTAGTATGGCTATTAGAATGTAATTATTGTATATATTATTGTTAAATGATAATCATATAGTGTTTAAACAAGATTAAAATTCTTCCTAAATATTTTTTTGAACTTTTTAGTGTTTTGGGACATATTCTTTGTTTGAAAAGCGATGAAAGAGGTGCTGCAAAAGAATTTGTTATTTAGAAAGCTACAGTGGGGTTAACAAATTTTTTTTTTTTAAAGTCAAACCGTAACTTTCTGCTAGTCACCATAGGAGGCCACGTAAAGTTGAAAAATACAACTTTCTCACAACAAATTCTTCTAAAAGTTAATGGAATACTGTATTCCCAAAGGGAATCACAGTGCGACACTGCAACATACCATCGCCCCCAGTCACCCCCTTAATCTTTATTCGAATCAATATCCATCACACAAATAATATATTTTGAGAATGAATTGTTAAATTATGTACTACTCTAATTCAACCAATATATTCTTTACATATGATATGACACTTAAAATACTATTATTAATTGAAGAATCTTGATGTTAAAAGCAAGGTGTCAGTTGGCGGTAGAGATCAAGCTCTTAAAATATCTTTGGAAACTTTGGGATATCAGTTAAATCCTTAAATAGCTCTAAAATATGAAGTGTTTATAGTCAAATCGAGCGTCTCGACGAGCCGGTTCCAACAAGCCAAAGATCTTACAATTCCGACTTCATTTGAGCATTCAAATGCACGAAATACATCATATGATCAAGGGATCATTTTGAGCCGTCCGATGAAGTGGAGTGATGCGGGTTTTGCATGTATTTCTGAGACGCCACTCCTCCGATATAAATAGCCTCATTCTTCATATGAGGGAGGCCAATGAAGGAGAAGGAAGGCCAGCAGAGAGGAGAGCTCTAAAGATCTCCAAGCACAATCGTCCGCACTCGGCGGTGTGTCAACCACCCCATCGGCCGCCATCGGCCGCCCGTGATCACCGCCCGTCGTCGGATTCTTGGATCATCATCCGCCGACCATCGTCAACATCGTAAACAATGTCGATGCGTCATTCATTCGATATCGTCGTCGGCGTCGTCGCGTTATACATTCTGCCAGGTTGTCCTCTCATATCTGATTCAATCCGTGTCGGAAGATGTTGTACTCTGAAACGATATATAGTGGAAGCTTTTTAGCCCCATGGTTTCCCTCTTTTGAGATTTTCCAAGTAAATTCGGGTTTTATTGTTCATTCTTTTAAATCGCTGTGTCTTTGGATCAGCGAAGTTAAAACTTTACTCTACCATCGATTTTACATGACATATATATATATATATATATATATATATATATTTCTTAAAATGTTTATTTATAAAAGATGTGTTATACAATTATAAAAAATAAAAATATTTTCTTTATAAAATTTTAATACTAAGTTATGAGATGTTGATGTCAATAAATTTAAATATAAAACAAACTTGTCATTTATGATTGTCTAAGTCTCAATATTAAGCATCCATAAGCAAAATTTACTCTAATGATATAAATCTAATTAGTGTTAATAATTTGGACAAAATCTTTACATCTAATTTATATCATCATTAGTGCTAATCATATGATATTGATATGCATTTTATCATTTAATTTAACTTAATTAAATAATTCAATTTTATTTCTTATCCAGAATAAAAATAATAACTAACTTTATTTTATTTTATATTTTGAAATATAAAAACTATTTTGAACATCTATTTTGTTTTGCATAAATTTTTTGATTTTTTTATATTTAAAATATATGAAAATATATTTATTTATAAGATATTAGAGCCCCCCATGTGCATCGAAGCTCTTGGACGGTGGCCTGTCTGATAATGTGCTACTTTCCCTTTTTACCCTTTTCTTCTGCCCAAATTACAAAAGGAGTGGGATTTCTTTTCCTTTTTATTTTTTTTATTTTCTAGCCGTTTGATTCCGCAGAATCAAAAAATCATGCGAGAGTTCTGTCCTT
Source organism: Cymbidium sinense (assembly GCA_021442155.1). Lineage (NCBI taxonomy): Eukaryota > Viridiplantae > Streptophyta > Magnoliopsida > Asparagales > Orchidaceae > Cymbidium > Cymbidium sinense. The sequence continues at coordinate 9,624,162 of CM038233.1, read as the reverse complement.
TAAGCCCTGAAGAACTATATAAATTATATTTTTAATGGGTTTTGATCTGAATTCGTTATAGATATACCCTCGGTGGGCATCTTCAAATAAGTTCAGGGGTTTCTCGGCGAGGAGGGTTTTGCACGGAGATGGAGAGGAAGCAAGGGTTCTTATCGGCGCTACGGGAGCTGTCGCCGGGGAGGTCGAGGTCACATCGTCTGGCGATTGGCGGGGTGGTGATAAATCGCCGGAAGAACTGGCTGGAGTTGCCGCCGGTGGTGAGATCCGGTGGGGAAGCGTTGGCGCCGCTCATGGAGGGGCCGGATCCTGGCGATGGAGGTGTAAGCGGCGGTGGGGAGGGGAGGAAGGATGGGTGGGGGCAGTGGGTGAGAATGCAGCTCTCCAAGGCGCCGGCAGTGACCGGCAGCCACCGGCGGTCGGACCTTCGGCTGCTGCTCGGAGTCATGGGAGCTCCCCTCGCCCCCGTTCACGTCTGCTCCGGCGAGCCTCTTCCGCATTTAAGCATCAAGGATACGCCTATTGTGAGTGTGGTCGTTTGTATTTTAAGTAGTTTGCATGAGAGAATTAAGTAGATTTCCTAACTTCAACGAATTATTAATAGCTTTGTTTCGTAATGAACCTTTTAATTCTGAGTTGTTGGGGTGATCATTAATTTTCTGAGCTTCCGGATTCGTTAGGTTGTCAATTTCCCCTTTTAGGAAGCTCCTGGTTGGGTTTCGTGGGTCTGCATTTATTATTTAAGAAGAATTTGGTGCATATATATTATCAATCTGAGCATTTTTAATATTGCTATTTCGTCACTGTGAGATCTCACTTCTGCATTACACTACTAATCAACTGTTTTGTTCAATTTCACTAATTTCTCATCTTTCATGTTGCAGGAAACTTCTTCTGCACAATATATACTGCAACAGTACACCGCAGCATCTGGTGGAATTAAGCTTTTGAGCTCGATTCATAATTCCTATGTTATGGGGAGGATGAAGATGGTGGCGTCAGAGTTTGAGACGTCGACAAAGGTGATGAAGAATCGAAATGCTTCAAGGGATGCTGAATCTGGTGGTTTTGTGCTTTGGCTAATGGCTCCTGAGATGTGGTATGTTGAGCTTGCGGTTGGAACCAGCAAGATCCATGCCGGATGCAATGGCAAGATAGTTTGGCGACACACTCCCTGGCTCGGTGCTCATGCTGCCAAGGGTCCTGTTCGTCCTCTTCGTCGAGTTCTTCAGGTATATATATAAATCATCAAAAAACTTCAACTTTTCCTTTGTAATTATAATGTTCTTGTTAGAGCTATAAGTTTATTACGTTTATAGTATTGATTATTGTAATATATCCATATTATTGAATATATTTTTCTTTATTGTTCTCTTCTGTTATATGTATCAATATAATTTTTAATTCAACAAAACCTATTGCAATTCTAGCTTTCTTTCAACAATTTCATGAGTTTCAATAAAACCAATGTAAAATGAAGAGCTTTTTTTTTTTGGTTTAATTGATCCATTGACCACAGCAAGCTTGTTTGCTAATGCACAATGTATTGGAGAGAAGACTGTTAATGGCGAGGATTGCTTCATTCTTAAGCTATGTGCTGATCCACAGACACTGAAGGCAAGGAGCGAAGGACCTTCGGAGATTATAAGGCATGTCTTGTTTGGATATTTCAGTCAGAAGACTGGGCTTCTTATACATATGGAGGATTCACATCTCACTCGAATCCAGTCGAATTCTGGCGGCGAGGCAGTGTAGGGGAAACGACCATTAGTTCGTTCCTGGACGATTATCGTGCCATTGAGGGCGTTATGATCGCTCATTCTGGTCGATCGATCGTCACTCTTTTCAGGTTCGGGGAGATAGCGATGAGTCACACTAAGACGAGGATGGAAGAAGAATGGACCATCGAGGAGGTGGCTTTCAATGTTCCCGGTCTCCATCGATTGCTTCATTCCACCTGCCGATTTAAAGTGCAGTTCAGTCAGCGAAACACGTGAGCTTTCTCAGAGGGAGAGAGGGAAGACTACTATGCTCAGTTTTAATCGATCAAAGGTCGCAGCTTTAGAGAAGAAGCAACAACATAACATCGCTGGTATGATGAGTTCATGGAAGGTGGAAGTGTGACACTGTCCTGGTAATGGATGGCATGAATTCGTTAAACTGTTTATATTCCTGTTTTCTTATATCACTAACTATCATGACAGAATAGGGTACTTAAAGCTCAAAACTGAGTTCATTTGGTTTGGAAAATTTTTCTATATGCTATCTGTAAATAGAAGCATCAGTATTCTCATTGCTTTCTACTTGTTCATGGGTGGTTTAGGTTTTCTCCTCACTTCAATGGGATGAAGGGAGGCTTTTTATCCTTTATGATTGGGATATCATTTTGATTTTGTTATTTCGATTGAGCTTTTTTTCTTCTTCTTAAAACCTCTTATTGTAATAATTAATTGTTGATAGCTTTGGATTCAATGGCTGAGTGAGGTTCAGAACTTGCCAGTTTTTTCTCACATCAACCAGATTAATGGCTTTTTTCTGATCTGGTTTTGGTGTTTGTGGACTAATAGTCTATTCTGCAGAAGTTCTTGTAATAGTGACTCATCATCTTTTCATGAGATATTAATGAATGGCTGCAAATATTCAAACATTTCTCTTTTACTTTACATATTTTGCCCATTGATTTATGCTTAGATTGTATATTTGATGCTAATATCATATGCTTTTTTTAATGTGTTTTATTATAGTTCTTTTTTTTTTTTGGAATGGTATCACCAACACCCCACCCATCTGGGTGGATGTGGGATTAATCCACGCTGCGCCACATTCATCAAATGCAGACTGATTTACTTAAGAGGCGCCGCCCCGAGAGAAACTTGGTCGAGGTCCAGCGCACAACCAAGCCAAGAGAGACGATGGGTAATTTTATTATAGTTCTTCATTGCTTTACAGCTTTACAGCATTGGATGCTGAAAAAGGTTTCATATCACTGTTCCAGGTGAGATGGTGATGCATTTGTTTGTTGTCTTGCGGTATGCCTTTCATCTTTGTTTGATCTCTTGCATTATATATTGTTTTTATAGGTTGTTTGGCTATAAGTAGTATTTAGTAACCGTTGGAGATTTAAATTTAGGGGAATTTACACCACACTATTCTTATGTATTTGCATATCCCTAAAATTTTATTTTCACATATATAACTGTAATCTTCAATATCACATCAAAAATATTATGATTACTCTTTTTTTTTTTCAAACATAGAAAAATATTAGATAAGTAAATATTTAATTTTGAGTGTTAGATATATAAATGTATAAGAATTTTATGATATACAGATAAATCTTATATTTAAAAAATAGTTTTATATAATTCAAAAAATTATTTGATAATATTTATGTTAAATATGACCTAAATATTAGAACCAAAGAGAGTGTTTGTGAGTTTTATGAATATGACCTAATTATTTGGGCATGTGAATGGAATAATCAAAGCAAGATTTTTTTTTTTATTAATTTTGAAGGCTACTATGTGTTTTCCAGTCACAATCTTTGCAGGCTGTCTTCCTTTGTCAGGAATTGTCACTGTAAAAGGTTAGTGTGGTCCTTTTTTTTTTAATTTTTATTTTTTTTATAGTACTTAGAAGCTTCCATTTTATCTCTTGCATCCGTATTTCATCTTTTCAATAAGAAGATAGCTTCTTGGAACCAAAAGTATACAAATCAAGCAAGTTCTAATGGCCCTTTTAAGGTTGTGTGTATCATGATGATTGTTTTCTTTTTTAAATTTTTTATTATTTTTTTATTTTTTATTTTTTATTTCAACTCAATCATGGCATATTATTTTGATTTTTGTTAAATATGTGTATCTTTGTTATGTCTTTTTCATAATAAATAGTAATTAATATGCGTATGCTTTCTCTCTCTACTTATATTTTATTCATCCTCTTCTCTCTCTCTCTCTCTCATTTATTTTCTAATTCATTAAGTTTAATGAGTAGGGGTGTGCATTTCGCTTGTTTGGATGGTTTGGATGATGAATTTTAAAAATCAATTGATTTTGAATTCTCAAAAAATTAGATCAAATTGACCAAACATAATACAAAATCAAAAAAATCAAATAGTAATTTAGTTTGATTATTTTTGTTTGGTTTTGGATAAATTGAAGTTTATTATATTTTAAAATTATTTATAAAATTTATATTTATTATGTAATTTTTTTGTATAATATATATATATATATATATATATATATATATATATATATATATATATATATAAGAAAAGAATGAGTTATTTTGATGCATTAAAAATATTTAAATTTTTATGATGATTGAAAAAAATTTATTAAGTAATGAATAAATTCGGTTTATTTGATTTCATCTAAAATTTTATTTAACAAATTGATCAAAAAATTAAAGCTAAAGTTTTCATTAATTAAAATCAAAATTTAAATTATTAAGTATAAAATTAAATTAAATTATTCAAAAAATTTGGTTCAGTTTAGTTTTTTGATTAAAATTAAATAATGCACACTTTTATGAGTAAGATTTGGTGCCATTCTACCGACATATTAGAATTTAATAAATAACATATTTGTTTATGAAATTTCACAGAAATAAAATGTAGGTATTTCAAAAAAAGGAAAAAAAAATTTGTAATTTTTTTTATGTTAAACAAAGCAAATAAACATGATTTGTTTTTATATTTTGTTATAATTTTTTGAAAAATATTTCTTTTTAATTGACTTTATATGTTAGTGGTGACAATTGTAATTTTTATTTGTGTGAAGAGTTTAGATAATGCAAATAATGATTTTAGCATATCTTAAAAAAACTTATTTATATGTAAAGCATTGTTATTATATATTTGTACTAATTGAAACTTCTTTAGATATTATTCAAGTTCTATTTTTTTATTAATTGATATCATTCAAAGTTTAACAAAATAAATAATAGCTTTTTAGATTTTTCTATTATGTTAAAAATGTGATAAAAACTATATATAATTTAATTAATTTTTTGAAATCATATGATAATTTAAAATTTCATAATATTAAAAAAACATTATTAATAATAATATATATATATATATATATATATATATATATATATATATATATATATATATATATATATATATATATATATATATATAATTATAATTAAAGTTTAGTAAATTTTTGGATCGATTTGTTAAATAAATTTTTTTGATGGAATCAAATAAATTGAATTTATTCATTACTTGATAAATTTTTTCAGCAATCATAAAAATTTAAATATTTTAATACATGAAAATAATTAATTGCTTTTATATTTTTTTTGAGTCTTTGTTTTACTTTTAGTACTTTATTAGCATTTTACTTGATAAGAAAATAATTCAAGCCCTTAATTATTCAAATATTATATTCAATTGAAAAAATTACAGCTCATCATATAAAATAAAATTTTAAAGAATAAAATATATATTTTAAATAAATGTTAAACTCATTAAATTAATTTAGTATTAAAATAAATTCAATAATTTCATGCAAATTGACAAGAATTAAAAGAATCATTTTTTTCTTTTATTTTTTGAAATTTCAAGAATATTATATGATTTATGATTAATTTCTATAGTGAAGATTATTGGAGCAAAGGATATTCATATAAAAATTAATTAATGAGAGTCAACCTCAAGAGGCAATGGGTGCATTAAAGGCTTTAGCCCCACACCACAAGCAATTGCTTGCATGTGAGCTTCCAACATTCTTTGTTCTCATTTAAAGACATTTCTTTTGTGTTCTCTTTTAATATCCTCAACAATAAATCCAAAAATACAGATAACTATTAGCTTGCAAGGTTAGAGAGAGAGAGAGAGAGAGAGAGAGAGAGAGAGAGAGAGAGATGGGCTATGAGTGAGTCAAATAGGCTCAAACTCAGCTCGATAAATAGCTTGTGATCTAAGCTCGATGAGCTAGTAAGTCAAGTTCAGGCTAGTTCAAACTCGACTCTTTAGGTTGAGAGTTAACCCATTTAATAAATATTAATATAAAATATGTTTAAAATATATTAAAATTTGATTGTTTAAGTCTAAAATTATTAACAATATTTAAAAATTATATTTCTTATTATTTTACATATAAATTTTTTTTTTTTATATTTTTTTATCATAATATTTATTTGAATCATAATTATTTTATATATTTCGTACTAAATGAACCAGCTCGAAATCAATTAATTAATCAAGCACAAGCTCAAGTTAAGGGTGACTAGAGCTTAGCTCGACTCATTTACACCCTAGAGAGAGAGAGAGAGAGAGAGAGAGAGTTTGATTTACAAATCACATAATTGAATGCAACAATAATTGGGACAAAGAAAAGAAAAATTACAATAGTTGATGTTCATTTTAGCCCCATGATTTTAATGACATCAAATTTGTGTAGACCTAAGCTTAAATAATATTTTATATATACTTCCATTTTATTTACTTTCATGATTTTAATCTCAATATTATATGATATCCACATATGTGATTAATAGCTCTCGAGTATGTTGTATATAAGCTTTGATGATTTTAATCATTATGTTTCAATTTTATTTTTAAAATAAATAATTTATTAATTCATTTTTTTAAATAATAATATTATAATAATCAATTCTATTAAAATTTCATAATTATAAATTTATTATTCAATCAAACTTGATTTTAAATATATAATTGTAAAGCGTTTCTCATACAATATAAATTGAACTATTTAGCATTAATAATTTAATTAAAATTTATACACAACTATATATATATATATATATATATATATATATATATATATATATATATATATATACGTTAAAGTTTTAATGATGGGCTGATGCCACAAATAGAAAAAAGGCCTGTAGAAGCTTTAATGAACCAATCATAAACAACTATCACGGATCGGACCTAAATAGGCCCATGAAAGAGATTTAAAACCTTAGTTTAAATGGCCAGGCCTACAAACAACTCCAATCGCGAGGTTTGGATACTAGATGACTTCTTAATTGATTTTGAGGAACTCTATTTATCGGCAAGAATCAAGTATGTACATAACTCTTATTATAGAAAAAAATCGGGTGAGAGAAAAGTTTACGTGCTTATATAAAATCCAAAGATATATATAAATATTTAAAAGTGAACAAAAAAAACTCAAATTTTAACGTGAAAAACCTAAAAGAGGAAAAACAGGCTGATAAAATCATCCATATATATCTATTTGAGTACAAAATATTCCGATAATGATTAATAAGACATGAGAAAGGAACAACAACTATGTAGACGGCCAGTTGTAAATGATTACTCGATTCTTAGTGGTAGTAGATGATGAACAACGTAACAATGATGATGATGAAAGTCGTCATGATGGAGCGAGAGATTGACGACGAGGATTAGCGGGGCGGCCGACGGCGCGGGCGGCCGATGAAGCGAGCGGTGGCGAGCCGAGTGGTATGCGTTGTCTTGGAGGATCTTCAAGCTTTAAAGCTCTCCTCCCTCTTGCTTTGGCCCCTCTCATAGGTGAGGGGGTTATTTATAGGAGAGAGTGACGCCTCAGAATACATGCAAAATCCGAACCACTCTCTCCATCGACGACTGATGATTCCCTTGATCATATGATGTATTTTATGTTTGAATGCTCAAATGAAGTCAGAATTATGAGATCTTGGGCTCGTTAGATCCGGCTCGAGATGCTCGATTTGACTATAAACACTCCATGTTTGAGAGTTTTTAGGGATTTAACCGACATCGAGTTTCGAGGATATTTTAAGTGCTTGATCTCGACCAGTTTCAACTTTGGATCAGCTTGCTTTAAGCATCAAGATTCGTGCTTCGACTAGTAGTATTTTAAGTGTCATATCAATTTCCCCCCTATTTTTGGATGGCATTATCTCAATCATCCAAAAATATATATGTCAAATACTTGAAAATTATAAATTCTTCAATGAAATTTTGGTATTAATCACACACATTTTGAGAGAATAGATCTTCATAGCACAAGATTATGATAAGCAGACGCAGATGTGTAAATATGCTGTGAGATTTTGAGGTTACTGGACCCATCCGGGCACAAAGTGTGATCGCTATGGAGTGGGCGCTCCGCGATCTCCGGCGTCATGGCGACCGGTGGGCGGAAGGGCAAGCGACTGGCCGCGTGCGTCATGGTCGCGAGAGACGCGAGATGGCTCAGGCCGCTGGTTGGAGCAGTCACGCTGACGGCGTTGGGCTGCGGGGTGGCGTCGCCGCGAAGAAAATGACTTCAAACCGAAGCGCGGTCGGCCTGTGACCAGATCACGCTGAAGATACACGTAGACGACAAAGACGCTGGCGCCCGCTGGAGTCGGTCCGTGCATGCGAAAACGTCCGTTTTTTCCTATTTTAGCCCGTTTCCGCTCGTTTTGAGCGGTTTTGGGCAGTTTTTGATGATTTTTGATATTTTTGCCCCTATAGGGGTCTATAAAAATCCCTTAAAGCCAAGAGAAAAGACACCTTCTTCTTGAGAGGTCGTTGAGCGATCAAGACCGAATTACACAGCCAGATTCTCGAAAGATCGTTACCCACCTACCGGATTCTGGGGCGATTAAGACCCATATTTCATATGGCAAGGTTCCGCCGAAGAGGTGTCAACTCACCTCGTCTGACCAGTGCGAGAAATCAAGGCCCGTAGTCATAATACAGATTCCGCTCGAAGAAGCGTTAACGACTCGCCTCGACGACCGGCCGAGGCGATCAAGACTCGTAGTTCATATGGCTCCAATTTTCCTCGAAAAGAGGTGTCAACTAATCTCGCAGACCGGATTGGAAGGCGACGATTACCGTGATGATGACGGTAACGCCGCGAAGCGGATGACCGCATGATGGTGGTGATGGCGACCGACGCGATGGTAAGCGATGACGGCGGTGATGAGCGTGGTTGCCGATGGGGTGCCGCAATGATGATGGCGCGATGAGGCGCGCCAGTCATGGATCAGCGAGATGGTGGTGACCAACGAGATCGGCGAATGGTTCAGCGGGCGATGACCATGACGGCAGGTTGGCGCACGGGATGGTCAGCAGCCAGAATAATGCATCGACGATCAGGAGCGCTGGTAGTCGGCGATGAACAGCATGGTGGTGATCCAGCGGCGATTAGCGGCGATAGTAGGCGGCGGCCGACGGGGTGGTCGGCAAAGTGGAAACCGCAGCGGTAATGACGGTAGCATCGGCGTAGTCACCGGCGGCGATTGGTAAGTGACCGACGGAGATTGTCGGTGATGGTCGATGATTTTTTTTTACCTAGAGGTTGTTTGTGTGAAGATAGCGTTAACTGTATGGAAGAAGTCGAATCAACTGAGATTTTGATATATCCAGGGTTGTTTGTCGAGTATGGCGTTAACATGTATGGAAGAGGTTGAATGAAATCCTCTTAGGATTTTGACCTATCCGAGTTGTGTCGAGTCTTTGCTCACGATGACATTAACGTGTGAAGAGGTTGAATTGAATCCGTTGGAATTTTGACATATCCGAGGTTGTTTGTGAGTGTGACTCAAGACGTTAACTATAGAAGAGGTCAAATTGAATTCGAGATTTTGACTATCGGTTGTTTGTCGAGTGTTACGATGAGATGTTAGAAGAGATTGAATGGAATCGAGGATTTTGATCCAGGTTGTTTATTATAGTCTTTGCTCGATGATGTTAACCTGTGTGGAAGAGGTTGAATTGAATCCGCTGAGAATTTTTGACTCATTCGAAGTTGTTTGTCAGAGTGTTACCCGATGACGTTAACTTGAAAGAGGTTGAATGGAATCCGCTGAGGATTTTTGACCTATCCGAGGTTGTTTGTAAGAGTCTTTGCTCGATGACGTTAACCTGTGTGGAAGAGGTTGAATTGAATTTGCTGAAGATTTTTGACCCATCCGAGGTTGTTTGTCAGAGTGTTACCCGATGACATTAACTTGTATGGAAGAGGTTGAATTGAATCCGCTGAGGATTTTTAACATATCTGAGGTTGTTTGTGAGAGTGTGACTCAATGACGTTAACCTGTATGGAAGAGGTCGAATTGAATCCGCTGAGGATTTTTGACCTATCCGAGGTTGTTTGTGAGAGTGTGACTTGATGACTTTAACTTGCATTGAAGAGGTCGAATTGAATCCGCTTAGAATTTTTGACCTATCCAAGGTTGTTTGTCAGAGTGTGACTCGATGACGTTAACCTGTATGTAAGAGGTCGAATCGAATTCACCAAGGATTTTTGATCTATCCGAGGTTGTTTGTTAGAGTATTACCCGGCATATTAACCTGTGGAAGGTGGGAAGTCCACAAGGACCTTTTGACTATCTAGGTTGTTTGTCGAGTGTTACCCGATGACATTAACTATATGAAGATGTCGAATTGAATTAAGGATTTTGACCTATCCGAGGTTGTTTATGATTATTACTTGATGGCGTTAACCTATATGAAAGGTGTTGAATCAAAATATCTGTTTGTGGTTGTAGCCAAAGTTGCTCCTTAACCTTGGTCTTATTTTTCCATGAGTATGATTGGAAAATTATAATTTGCAAAGATATATTTCTTCTCAATGTTGAAATATTCTCCAACTTTGACTTGTTTCTTGAGATGATAATCGATTAGATGCTTAACATATTAACATGAGCGATCTTCTGAGATTAAGAGTTGCCCCTAGTCTCCAACAAAAGCTGAATGATCAAAGTTTTATGAATCTTCATTCTTCGCATGCGCCCCTTAAAGCTTGAAATGCTCCACCTTCGGGTGGTTTTGATCTTGTTGAGAAACTTAGCCATACATGATGAAATAATGGGAACCAGTTTCACGGTGCCAAACTGCTATGCGTTAGAAAACCAGGTAGAGTGAAAGTTTATGCTTAGCCTTTGTTATGAAATCCGACACACACATGTATTTAAAGAGTGAACAAGAAAACTTGAATTTTAATGTGGAAAACCTCAAAAGAGGAAAAAATCACGGGGCTTAACCCAGTAAAAATCATCCACTATGTATCTATTTCAGAGTATAAAATCTTCCCGATAATAGAATTATAGAATTGTATATGAAAAAGGAACAATACTATGAATGACGCAGTTGTAATAGTTTGCTCGTTCAGTGGTAGTAGATGATGATTGGGAACAATGACTAATGATGAAGGTGTGATGGGAGACCGATGGAGATTGATGATAGGACGTCGGCGGCGAGACGCGGCGGCGGTTAACAATTCATCGAGTGGTACGATTTTGGAGGATCTTCAAGCTTTAGAGCTCTCTCTCCTTCTTGCTTTGGCTCCCCTCATATTAGACCGAGGATATTTATAGATTGGAGGAGTACGCTCAGAATACATGCAAAATCAACCACTCTCCATCGGACGGCTCATGATGATTCCCTTGATCATATGATGTATTTTTGTATTTGAATGCTCAAATGAAGTCAGAATTATGAGATCTTGGGCTCGTTAGATCTGGCTCGTCGAGGCGCTCGATTTGACTATAAACACTCCATGTTTGAGAGTTATGTAGGGATTTAACTGACATCCTAGATTTTTCAAAGATATTTTAAGTATTTGATCTCGACCAGTTTCAACTTCAGATTGGCTTGCTTTAAGCATCAAGATTTGTGCTTCGACTAGTAATATTTTAAGTGTCATATCAACTCTTAATTTTCATATTTACATATATAATAATTTTTAATGCATTAAAAGTATATTTTATTTTAAAAAAATTAATGAACATAATATTTTTAATATGATATTAAATATTTGAGTGTTATGAATATAAATATAAAAATTTGTCCTATCAATCATTATATATATATATATATATATATATTTAATAAATATAAATATATATATTGTGTTGATGCCAATATAGATAAATTACTATATATTGAGTAGAGTAAATAAAGGCTAAAGAATTGAAGTAATCATAAATATTGATTTAAGATTTGCATACATAGAATCATTATGAGTATAATATATATATATATATATATATATATATATATATATATATATATATATATATATATATATATATATATAGATATATATATATATATATATATATATATATATATATATATTTTATCTTGAGCAAGCTGAACTTTTGTTCATGTTTTGCTCGTTTTGAAATTACTTTGTTTGTATCTGGCTTATGCTCAAAATGACTCAAAATTTTAGTGTTTGTGCTCAGCTTGCATTGTTTGAAATGGCTCATATAAGCTCGAAAAATCAATAATCCAAAAAATAAGGAGGATATAGGATTTAAACTTAGGCCACCTTTTCGCATGTCAAAAACTCCAATCATTAAGCCATACTTATTATTATGAAAATATTTTGTATGTGTGTGTATGTGTGTATGCCTATGTATTTATTCGTGAACAATAAATTTTTTTGACAACTCTACTCGATGACCATTATAGTATTAATAGCCTAATAATGATGGAGAATCGACTAATTTTTTTATCATGTCATCTAATTTTATTTTTATCTTGCATAATATTATGTAAAATGATCAATCATTTCTACTTGTTCTCTCAAAAACATAGAGCTTTTTAAGATAAGGTATCCTCTTGAGGGCTAAGGGCTTGAACATTTGAAAATTTTGAAACGAATTTAAAAATCGAGCACATGTGCTTCTCATTAGGGATTAGATATGAAGGCATATGAGAACACCCTATTACATTAATTGGAGGTAAAGACTAATATCAAACACAAATAAGTGAGATAATAACTAGCTAAGTAAGACATGAGCTAAACTAAGTACTTGGAGACAACCCTATACCATATGAGCTAGAGTATGCTTATATGTGCAATTCTAATGTACCATTAACTAAAATCATTAGACTAAGCATAATCAATTGGTGCACTAACTATTTATTGTGTTATGATATATACTATTACAATAATTCAAATATCCAAATAATGATGGTGCATGAGCTTAGATGAATATACAGTGAGGGCTCATTGCCCCCAATAAATTGACTCAATATCATATCTTATAAAACTTTACATTATAATTAGACAAACAATTCTCCAATCATCGCCTTAATTTGCATTCTTGGATTTGTTTTAGATGTGCTTGTTCATGACTTCATGATACCATCAAGTCATAGGCATAGTAGTACTAATTTTATAAAAATATATAAAATTTTATCTACTAAATATACTAAATATTATTTTTAAAATTTTTAAATTTAGACTTTAAACTAATATTTAGGATTAAATAATTCAAGTATTTGCTAAAAAATACAAATAAATTTTGCCAATGTTTGACCTTCTATTAAACATGAGTCTCTCTCATGTAAACTAATTCTAAATGGGCAGCCCATTGAGCAACTAAAATGGTTCTTTGATGATTTTACTAATATGGAAAAAAATTTGTATGCCCTTCATATAATTATATAAAGTTTTTTTTATAAAAAAAAATTAAAAATATAGAAATTCTAAGATTTTTGTACCACTATAGTAAGCAAAAAATTATAGAAAATTAAGGTTTTAATACAAAGTATAAGAAGGATTTCATTAAGATCTTCAATATTGATGATGTCTGTGATTATATATCAAGATAGTCCTATAAATAATGAAGGAAGTATGACATGAAGGTATTGTATGGGAGATGATTGAGAGAAATTAGAAAAACATTCTTTAGAGATAATACAAAGCAAAGATAACAAAGGTGTAGTGCAAGAATGTTATGAAGGTTGTTAGAGGTAGTCAAGTTAATCATCCCTTAAAATATAGATGATATTTTGAAAATGTGACTTGGAGTTAATGGTTGAAGGTGGTTAAGAGAGTCCTTATCGAGAAATGATTGAGCGAATAGTAGTTGAAGTATGAAATACAGTCAATGTGTGATCGAAGTATTTAAGTGACTTAGAGCTAATATATTATCAGAATAGACAGACAATTCAAGTTTACATGTAACCTAAATGTAGTGGGTTGATAATCACCTTGCATTGATAGATAGAAGGGGTTACTGAGCAACCTTGAGTTTGACTAAGATTAGCCTATGTGAGCTAATATAATTAGCATGTGATCAGAGTCAATCGAAGATTAAAGTCAACACATAACTTAGAGATAATGAGAAATTAGAATCAGCATGCAACCTAAAGTCCATGGATGATTGAAAACAAATGAAGCAATTCTTTTTCTCATCATATGACCAAAGATTATTAGGATGATCCCTTGTCATGTAAAGGGAGGAATAAAAAAAGGGGTTTAAGTTGAAGGTTAGATAAATAAAACTAAAGAGTTGATTGTTTGAGTCTTGAATTTTTATGGTTAGAACTTGTGCCATATTTTTCATTTCTAGAAGGTAAAGTAGAATAATTTGAATTTTATAAAGTAGGTCAAATGAAATAAATTAAAGAAAATTAATTAGCTCTTTATGAAAATTCTCAAATTTCTAAAATTTTATTCGATCCAATCTATTGGCTTGAAAAGTCTTGATATATTTATAATCGTGCCCTATTCACTTTTCTATTATGTTTTCAAAGTCATTTTAAATATCATATGGAGCATATCATGCCCTCCCCTTAATAAGAAAGTGTATTAAATTTAGAGTTATTGAAAAAATGATGACAATGGGCTAAATTTTTGTATTCAAATAACTACCTCTTTGAGAGAAATCAAATACCTTAAATGAATTGCACGCCAGAGCCTTATAAGGTTATTAGTCGTAGCATTAGTAGAGAATGCAATTGTCATTACCTCGATCGAGAACCATGTAATACATAAAGATCACAAGATGGAGTAGGATCAATCGAAGCTCAATTCGAATGGGATATACCATGTCAACTATTTTAGTTCCCCTTAGATTGCACATATTTTAATGCATTTGATATCTTTATAATTATCATGGAGAGATGGTTCTTCTAACTATAAATTCTCCAATATTTAATTTTAATAATTTTTTTAGAGCACTTCATTGTATGCTAACTCATTTAAAAATGTGCTTAATCGATTATTTTTACAATCACAACAATACTACTACTTTTTTCATTGAAGTTATGACCCATTATTAATTCATATAAGGAACTATATTATCAAATAAAATATATTATATAATTATAGAAAATAAAATGTTCAAAGTTTTCTTTACATTAATCCGTACGATAAAATTTTATTATGATATAGTTGAGATTTAAACTCATAATTTTGATAATATTTTTAAAGCCCTTAACAATTGAGCACACTTATATAAAAGGATAAATAAAAGGTATTTTAGAGGATAAATAAAATAATTTGTATTTTAAATTAATAAAAGATATTTAACCTATTTATTATATATTAAATGGCACAAAGTTCAAATATTGTCACTAGAATAGACTACATTAATAACAATTATGGGAATATAATAATGCATCTTTATTAAATAAATATATAATATATAAATATATATAAGAGAATATTAACTTTAAAAGTTAGATATTGCTAAAAAATTTAATATTTTATTAAGACTATGGCAGTGAATTTTATTCCATTATTCCCCTAAAAAATTAAAAAAAATTCACCACTGCCCCTTGATCTCTGAACATTTGGCGTCCCTAAATCGCAATTGGGTGAAGCAAAAGAGACCCAAAAAAGCTATTATGCTAAGGACAATGGTGCGGAGACAAGCTGGTCAAGTCATGCTGCAGTAGCTCTTCCCCTCTGCCTGGTAACCCCACAGCTATTTCTTCTTCTGAAGTGGGTGAAACGAGATTCTTGTGATCTCTCTCCAAAACCTGTTGCTGCCATTACTGCTCTGGTTCTCACCTTCTAAGTCCAACTCATTTGAAGAAAAGAAGCTTTTTTTGTGTTGATTCTGGAGAAAAAGACGATTCTTTGGGTTGCTTTCTTTCCTCCTATTCCCCTTTCGCTTTCAGTAGGAATGAGATGTCCACTGGTTTCTCCACCAAAATCACCATGGACAAAAATATGATTTTTCCTTGATTATTATTTTTAAGTAGGGTAAAAGGAGGAGGTCGTGGGTGTTGAGCCAGCGAAGTGTCGAAAATGAACATGGGTTGTCTTGTACCTTCCTTCTTTTCCCTTTTGATCGCTAGTTTTCTTCTCTGGACTTCTACTGCGGAGCTTCCTGATGAAGCACCCATGGCTGCGCTCCAGAAGGAGCTTCAAGGTGTGAAATGGGGTTTTCAGGGGACCAACTACTGTTCATGGGATGGGATCACCTGCAACTCTTCGAATCTGTCCGTAGAAGCGCTCGAACTTCCTCGCCATGGTCTTAAAGGTAACATTTCCGGCATTTCTGAGCTGAAATATATCAAAAGGTTGGATCTTTCTGGCAATCTTTTTCACGGGATCATTCCTCCCTCACTTGGAAGCCTCTCTGGGCTTGAGCTCCTGGATTTGTCTGCAAACAAGTTTGGAGAACTGATTCCTTCATCAATGGGCAGTCTCCGGAGCCTAAAATCATTAAACTTGTCTAATAATTTTCTTATTGGTGGGATACCCAATGAGTTGAAGAACCTAAAGATGTTGCAGGAGTTTCAAATCTCTGGAAATAATCTCAATGGCTCCATACCTGAGTGGATTGGGGAACTGTCTGGTTTAAAGATATTTTCAGCATATGAAAATAATCTTTTGGTAAAATTCCTGAGAATCTAGGCACAGTTTCTCAGTTGGAAGTGCTCAATCTTCACTCCAACCAGCTCGAAGGTATTATTCCTGAGAGCATTTTCTCCTCAGGAAAGCTCGAAGTTCTTGTTCTCACTCTGAACAGATTGACTGGAACCATTCCTGAATCAGTTGGGAACTGCAAGAGCCTTTCCAGTCTGAGGATTGGCAATAATAGGCTGGTTGGAAGTGTTCCTGCCTCAATTGGCAACATTAGCAGCCTCACTTATTTTGAGGCAAATAATAACCATCTCTCTGGTGAGCTGCCGGTCGATTTCGCTCGCTGCTCCAACCTTACTCTATTGAACTTGGCTTCAAATGGATTAACAGGAGTCGTGCCAATAGAGCTTGGTGATCTGAAGAACCTTCAGGAGTTCATAGTCTCAGATAACAGTCTCACAGGGGAAGTGCCTAGATCTTTGTTAAAGTGTAGGAACCTCAGTAAGCTTGATCTAAGCAATAACAGATTCAATGGGAGTTTACCGGAGAATATTTGTGGCACTTCGAGGTTACAGTTTCTTCTTCTCGGTCAGAATTCTATTGGCGGAGAGATCCCTCAGGTGATCGGAGACTGTGTGAGACGTTTACAGTTGGGTGGTAATTATTTGACTGGTGGGATTCCGCCAGAAATTGGAAGGATCAAGAACTTGCAGATAGCTCTGAATCTTAGTTTCAATCACCTCCATGGCAGCTACCACATGAGCTGGGGAAGCTCGACAAGCTGGTTTCCTTGGATGTATCTAACAATCAGCTATCTGGAACCATTCCTTCTGATTTCAAGGGCATGCTGAGTCTAATAGAGGTTAACTTCTCTAACAACCATTTAACTGGTCCGGTGCCGGTTTTTGCTCCATTTCAGAAGAGCCCTCCTTCAAGCTTTCTAGGAAACAAAGGTCTTTGTGGCGATCCTTTGAATACCAGTTGCGCTTCCTTTACGATACTCAATATGAGAATAATCACCACAAATCTTCATACAAAATGGTTCTCGCTGTAATTGGTTCTGGTCTAGCTGTTTTCATCACAGTTTCAGTGGTTGTGATCCTCTTCACAATCAGAGAAAGACAGGAAATGAAATCGAAATCAAGTGAGATTGTCGATGGAGAAATACCTGTTGCTTCTCCACTAGTAATAACAGGAAGTGTTTTTGTTGATAGCCTCAAACAAGCTGTGGATTTTGATAGTGTTGTAAAAGAAACCATGAAGGATTCAAATAAGCTAAGCAATGGAACCTTCAGCACTGCTTATAAGGCAATCATGCCTTCAGGACTCGTTCTTTCAGTGAAAAAACTCAAGTCTGTGGATAGAACAGTTGTTCATCACCAGAACAAAATGATAAGGGAGTTAGAGAGGTTTGGGAATCTCATTCATCCTAATCTGATGAGACCTATTGGTTATGTGATCTATGAGGATGTAGCTCTTCTGCTTCACCCCCATACAGTTAATGGGACTTTGGCGCAGCTTCTTCATGAATCTCCTAAAGATGAGTACGAGCCAGATTGGCCTCGAAGGCTCTCGGTCGCCATAAGTCTTGCGGAAGGTTTAGCTTTTCTCCATCATGTCGCCATTATTCATCTGGATATTTCATCTTGCAACGTCTTCCTCGATGCGCATTATAATGCTTTGCTCGGCGAGATTGAGATTTCGAGGCTTTTGGATCCATTGAAAGGAACTGCTAGTATAAGTGCGGTGGCTGGCTCTTTTGGGTATATTCCTCCAGGTAAAGCTGCTTCTTCAGTTCATTTTGTTCTTTTTTGTTTGCAAATTTTCTGTTCTTCACTGATGTTTCTCATCTTGTTATCTATAGTTAATCCTCCATGAGTTGAAAAGCCTTAATTTATGAATCTGGACGATCATTCCAATACTTATGCTGACAGATTCTTAATGCTGAAAACATTTTTTTTTACAGAGTATGCTTATACAATGCAAGTCACAGCTCCAGGAAATGTCTACAGCTTTGGCGTCGTTCTTCTCGAAATCTTAACCACCCGGCTGCCGGTGGATGAGGTCTTCGGCGAGGGCGTCGATCTCGTTAAATGGGTTCATGAGGCATCGGGGAGGGGCGAAACTCCCGAGCAGATAATGGACGCGAGGCTCAGCACCGTCTCCTTCGCCTGGAGGAAGCAAATGCTGACGGCGCTGAAGGTCGCCATGCTCTGCACCGACGCCTTCCCATCGAAGCGGCCGAAGATGAAGAAGGTGGTGGAGATGCTTGTTGAAGTGAAGCAAAGTTAAATCTTTTCTATCTTTAATCAAATATTTCTCATTTAACTTGATTGCTCTTCCTAGCCTGCCCCTGCTTCTATTGACTCCAAAACTGGAGTCCCTGAATTTCAAGTGAGTTCTTCTGGTTCTAAATCTCCCTCTCTCTCTCTCTCTCTCTCTCTCTCACTCACTCACTATGTTTTGTACATCAATGAAGGATTGTTAGGCAATGTTGCTGCTGTAATTTTTGCTCATGTGGAAGCTTATTTAGGTGTTTGGCTTGTTGTATGATAAACTACTTTCTACAAGTCAATCATGCAATTTTTCTTTTTTAATTTTGAATTGTCAAATGACATATTTGGTCTTTTTAAGATTTAAGGTATTGATAGGGACTGTTTGAGGAGAATTCTTACAGTATGATAACTATAAGAAAGTTGAATTCAGAAAAAGATATATTTACAAAAAAAAAAAAACACTTTTAAAAAGCATTTTTTTTTAATACATCATAGCCTTAAAAGCTAGTTTCATTCTTGTGCTGATTTCTTCCTTGCATTTTATGAAGTTCTATATGATAACCTTTTTCCAACTTCGCAACCAAGTCCTCAACTTTCTACAAATTATACTCACCTTCTAATCTTCCTTCTCTTCTCTCTTAATCATCATGTGAAATGTTGTATAATCTCTTCATAACTCCCATCTTCTTCCACTGATTCCACACTGCAAAACATCAGTTCTTATATATACATATCTATATTGTATTGAAAAGACGACAAACTAAGTATGGTATGAGCACAGTGGAAGTCAAAAATGGACAGTGACAGATGATGGGGGACAACAGTGGGAATCAAAATGGATGCTCCTTCAGATTTGGACGCAGGATAGAGAATCAGAGATAGAATGCCCGCTGAGTAGAGGAAAAGGTAAAGCAATACAACGTGTTATGAACCCCCATTATAGAGCAGTATGTCCTCTGCGAGGGAGCATCCATGGCCATGATTCTGATGGGGGTGAGTCCCACCTTCGCCACCTAAGAGCATGGGAGTGGGAAGCATGGCTGGTTAGGGCTGATTCGGAGAGAAATCTAATAGAAGAGATTGGTTAATTAGAAAAGATAACCCACTCTCTTAGCTCGGTTTCTCAAGGCGCTTTCTGGCGGAACATTTCGCTATCTGGTATGCGCGTGATAATGCGTGGTGGATATATATATCTTCACATGAATGGTGCAGGTGGATACCTTTAAAAAAAAAAATAGAAAAGATAGATCAAAGCCGTATTCGAGATTGTGGGTTTAAATTAGTCTGGTTGTTTGGTAAGAGTCTTGGAAGCTGTTTTCAAGATCTTGAGTCTTGTAAATATATATATATTCTATCTCTTTTTCATGAAAAATACTATAAAAAAAAAGAAATTGCTTAAGGGTTCAGTGATGGAAGCAAATTGACAGAGCAATATTATTATAAGATTCTTTAAGAAATGATCTGTGTTTCTTTAAGCGTTCAACTGATCTTTTTTAAAGATTCAGTAAAAGGAACTTTGAATAAATAATTTAATTCCATTATTTTATTTTTAATGTGAAAAATAAGCTTCTGGTGACCAGTTCAGCTACCCTTGGATCAATTGACTCAGTATAATATTTTTTTTATCTCTAATAATATATATATATATATATATATATATATATATATATATATATATATATATATATATATATATATATATATATATATATATATATATATATATATATATATATATATATATAATTTTAAGGTGTAAGATATATAAATATTAATGGAAGAGTATAATAAAAAATTAAGAATGATTTTTATTTATTGAGCTTTTAGAAATTATTTTTAAGTAATAAATGGGTGATAGGCATAGATGAATGAGAAGATTAATATTCAAAATTTATTTTATTCAAATAATGATCAAACCAAAATATGGAATATATATAGCAAAATTATTTGGTCCATAAGAAAATTAAAAATATGAAAAAAAGGAAACTGCTTGGTATTATTGTGAAATTTGGGCTTGGGTCAACGGTCAGTTGATTTTCATAATTTATTTATTTATTTAGTTGAGGGGAGAATTGAAGTACAATTTACTAAAAAAAATTAAAAATTTTAAGTGATAGATTGAGGTTTAATGTTTGAAAAGTTTTAATTAGTAGTTGTGATCTCTATTCCTTCAATGTGTCATTTGTAGGGTGTAAATGAGTTGAATTAAGTCTGAGTTATCACTAACTTGAGTTTAAGCTTGATTAGTTAATTAAAATCGAGCTTTATTTATGTTAAAAGCTAATTCATTTAGGATTTAGGGTTTAAGATTTAGGATTTAGAAAGCTTCGATGGGTCTTATAATTTTTTTTTTTTTTAAATGTCAAATTATAGTTTTCTGGCTGTCAGTTCACGGAGACAGGTAAGGTTGAAAAATACAATTTTCTCATCACAATTTCTTATTATATTTTTAATTATTTTTTATAAATAATATTATTTTTAAAATAATTAAAATATATTTTTAAATATTTTAAATATTAAAAAAAATAATTATCCTCATTTATCTCAAACAATGATCCCAAACAACAGTTAAATATTAATTATTTAGTCACTAAATTATTTATTATTAATGACCAATAAAAAAATTTATTAATCGCAATTCGCACTCTCTCTCCTCTCTCTCTCTCTCTCTCTCTCTCATGTTTTCTGTTGTGACGCGCTTCGCCTTTGAAATTCCACACTTCACCAACTCTGCTGGCCTTCAGCTTTTAGTAGTTGGACTCTTGGCGAACGACACTAGAGCAAAGGTTTTGGATCGGAAGCCCTAGCGGCCGCCGTCGCTCGCACTGCCGCTGCTATTTCCGATGGGCACGCTGGCGTTCCCGAATCTCGGCAGCCATTGCAGCGTCGAGGACTGCAAGCTCATCGATTTCCTCCCTTTCAACTGTGACCGATGCAACCAAGTACGTTTCCCCAATCTTGTTCGATCGCTGTTATCGGCAATCTGTCTAGTATTTGATTCCTGTGTTAGATTGAATAGAATGATTTGGGCTTGAATATTGGTTGAGGAAGTCAACTTCAGTTCGGAGCTGTTTGGAAAGTTGATGATCTTGGTTTGGTTTCGAAGGCGCTTAAACTGTTTGTTGGTTTTACTGAATTAGCCATCCTAGTTGATTCTTGATTGATCTTTTGGGATTTTAGCTTGTTATTCTATTTCTCGCGCAACTGGGGTTTTGGTAGATTTCAATGTTTGCATGTTTAGGGTTGTTTCTATTTGAACGTGAGACTGGACGATAGAGAAAAGGCTTCGGCACTTTGAATTTGTTTTCTTTCTGTTATTCTTATGCTATTGATGGTTAGGTTTTCTGCTGATTACCAAACAAAAATCACATTTTTAGATGGCTAGATGCTGTGTTACTTAGATGTTATTAAGATGGTATGATCGAGTGCTATGTTTTAGTTCTGTATATTTTGGATAATTTCATGTGTTAGTTTAGAGTTTTGATTGGAGGCAGTTAGATGGATTGATGTTAAGAATTAAAGATATCATTAAATAAAAAATCTGACATTCACAAATAATTTAACATCATGTAGCATATTTATTAAATTGAAGTGTTCCTAGGGATTTTAAAGTGATCGAAAGGCAACAAACAAGCTATCCAAGTGAATTAACTATCCATGAAGGCCCCTTCAAACAAAGTAGCTTGAGAAAAGATCTTATTTGGAATAGGTTATTGGTGCAAAATGTATGCTATGATATATATATATATATATATATATATATATATATGCATCCTTTCCTAGCTAAAGCTTTATTACCAATATTTGCTGGGCATTCTTCTCCCTGATCCAAGTTTTTCCTTCAAATTTAGTTGATATATATATATAGTAGAGTGGAAGTTAGTTCTAAGATTATGGACTGGTTTGTTGGGTTTCCTAACATGAGGAGCTCTTGTAGTTGTGGATTCTCAACTGATAATACACCACCCTCTCACTAACCTACCTTCACAACCATTTCTTTTTTACTGTTCTAAGTTTTACCATCAAATTCAATGGATATATTACATAAAAGTGGGATTGTGTGCGAACATGATGAACTGGTGGGTTGTCGTTATTGCCATAGAAAAAGCTTACCTGGTATGATTAATTGACACATTATTTATAGGTTTTATGAAGGACATTCCAATACTCGAAGTAATTCAAAATATTCTTTGTAGCTAACTTCAACAATTGATATAGATTGTACCATCTTATGATTCTAATGCGTATTGATAGCATTATCTTTGGGCAATGGGTTCAAAATTACCACTCAACAATATTTGAATTAATCAAGAGAGAGTGATTTAATTTTCGAATTTGATAAGATAGATAGTAGATATTACTCAGAGATTCCTCATTTAAATTTTAGATTTGGTTGGTCTATAAGCACAAACCCCTATAATTAATTAAGTGAGATAGAACTTCGATTAAATGTTAGATCGCTAAACGTAGAAATGATAGAAGTAGTAGTATATGAGTTTTGAAATTCATCATTTTAGCTTAAACCGGATGGTTGGGGAATAATGATACGATCTAAATCTCATTTGATCCCACGCCCTACTTAATGGTGAGAATGACCCAACTCGAAGATCCTCATTAGAACATAATGGATTACAAGAAATCTTTGTAGACTGGGGTGGTGTTTGTTTAAGGCAATCAAGTCTACCTTAAAGAGTTTTCTATCAAGTATTATGATTCACAACTCAAAGAAGAGCCATGGGGAGCATCGAACCGGATCATAATATAATGCTGACCTACCAAATCACTATCGAGACTCAGAATCGCATCAGGGACCCTTTCACGCAATGGGAGGATAGGCCACGCCATTACCAGATTGATTGAGAAACATGAAACACTGATTTGATATCAATAGTTTCTTAATTCTCCAGAAATAGTTATAAGGTGGATATTGAGTTTTGATTTTAGTTTTTAATAATAGAGTTTCATTTAAGCAATTTCAGATTGCTACTTAAAAATTGATTAATTAGAATATATTTAAGAGCTTTAGATTCTATCAACTATGTTAACGAGTGATTAGATCTACCGCCACAGAATCGCTTTTCGATATTTATAATTGAAACTCTTTTATAGATTTTGGTTTTGTAACTGACTAATCTAAGACTAAATTGAAGCAACCGCAAGATCCTCAAACAATTGAATTTGAAACATTCAAAGATAAGGTCGGACCATGCGGGTGTATAGTAATTTTATGTTTTGAATTAGAGATTGATTTTGTATTTTCATTTTTATTCGATTTAACTTTGCAGCTTTTTGATATTAAAATTTGACTTGAAATCTATGTCAAAGCATACGCAGATATTTATAACTTAGATAATTCACATAATTAGATTTTGTTGATTTTGAAAATCAATAATGAAATTCTTAATTTTAATCGAAGAAATGATTTTATAATTGATTTTGACGCTTCACTCAGATAAAGATTGCAGATCCCAAAGAAAATATTTTGAAGTTATCGGTTCAAAGGATAATTTAATTTGTTATTTTAAGAAGAAGATTTTCTCCTCGAAGTAATTCTCATTTTCCACCTCTTTTTATTCGAACTCTCCTACATTTGTTTTCCCTCATCTTTTTTTTTTCTTTTGAATTCTCTCACATTTATTTTCCCCCTCTTTTTTCTTTTGAATTCTCCCACATTTGTTTTTTCTCTTTTTCTTTACATTTATTTTCCCCTCTTTTTCTTTTGAATTCTCCCACATTTGTTTTCCCCCACTTTTTTCTTTTTTTTAAGTTTATAAATTGAAAAATTTCTGAAGATTTCGCCTAGGGGAGCGACATTCGAGTGTTTTACTCACGCATTGAAATAGACCGGATCTACACCTGACCGATTTTCATCTCGCCGCGCTACATACAATGAGGTTTTGATCTCAAAGAGACAAACATTTTTCAAGACAATGCTGAACGAATGAGCAGGGTAATGAATATGAGATAGATTTAAAACCGAAAGAAGACCGCATTGACGATGCTCTTTCGCTAAGGGTGTGTGATTTACGGACGGATGACTTTTTTTAATTCGCTAATGAATTCATAATCAAAATCCGATCCAGTATAAGATTTAATATAATTAGAACCAATCCAATCCAAAAAAAAGTTCAGATTTTTTGGTTTGATTTTTAAAAAACCGAAAATAATTAAAATAAAGAAACTATTATTTAATTAAAATGGCTGATTTTAGAATTCGTTTATGATTTATATTTTTTGAAACATATATACTCATATTTTTTGAGACAGGTTTATATTTCTGAATTCTGATTTGAAAGACATTGTCACTTTGTATTTAATAAATAAATAAATATTAAATTTATTACTTAAAGGGCACTAATTAACTCACACCCCACCTATAATGTGATGAAATATATTTCTTCAAAGATCTTTTTCTTTTACAATTTTTTAATAAAGATAACACATTTGTCATTAAACCAATAAAGTAACAAAAGAAAATTTTCAATTGCAATATTACAAACATTCATAAACATTCCACATTTAAAAAGGATTATAATTACATATCGCAATAAACATTCATAAACATTCATAAATATTTTCAATTTCTCTAATTCTCTTCCACATTTAAAAAAGGAAGCATGATCAAGATTTCCCGCATTCGGTGAAAGAGTTCCATTTTAACCTTTACATATTTCTTTTTCAGCTAAAATGATAATATACAAAACATAGATATGAGTGGTTATTGAACTTCGATAAGCAATAACATTAAAAGATTTAAAGATCTAATCATCTAAAAGATGGAAAGCAACAAATATAACAAATACATAAATATAAGAACTTTTATGAAAAAATCAAGTTTACTTGAGTGTACTCAATGCTCATAGATTAATCAGAAATATTAAAGCTTTATGCTTTACTAACTCTACAAATGTTCTCTTTAGAATTAAACATGGGTCATCTTTTATTATGATTAGAAATAGGAGATTAAATAAAAGAGATTAAAAATGAAAGTAAAATTAAAAGAAAAATAAAGCGCTCTCAAAAAATTACTAAGAGCAATAAATGTGAGCATCCAAACTCAGATTGGAGGATAATCACATACAATCGAGTAGTAAAATGAAATATAACATCAAAGCTATCATCACAAAAGCGCAAACATCCCTAAACTGCAAGTGCATCAAAGTAAAAGACATCGGCAATTAAAATTTAGAAATGTTACTCCTCAAAACAAAATAAGCAATACCAACATAACAAAACTACATAACTTGCCTCTCCAATAGAAAACAACTCCAAGTCTCCAAAGTAGAAAACACTAAACAGCATTAAAAGAATCCATCTAAAACAAGACAAAACCTGCCTCCGAAATAGTAAAATTAAACAACTCCACCAGCATAATAAATTACAAAATAATCCATTACTCCATTCACATTCATTTCAGATAACAAATGGAATTGCATGTCAATGGATAAGTGAGCAGAGCCATCCATGCTCACATTCGATTTACGATAACATCAATGCCATCATCTTTTATAATCAGGTTCATTTATCAAAAATAGATTGTAGAAAGCTCAATAGAAAGCTCATACATGCTCCAGCAAAAAAAAAGTTACATCTATGATATAAAAGATATAATTTAAAACTTACCTTAAAATTCCTGTACTACAACCAACATCCATAACAGTAGCTTGATTAAGGAAGGAAGGATTATTCAAAACTGCAATGTTGTATGTCTCTGTTCTCACCTAAAGATTGGTATTACATATTATGTTAATTTACCTTCCCAAAGGCATAACATCGACAGCAGCTCAAGGCCCCAAAGGCAAAACCTCCACCCAAATAGGCTAATAGCAAAATAGTAGAATATAAGTAGCAATAGCCAACAGAGAGAGGAAACAGGAAAGTCATAGGGAGACTAAGAGGGCATCCAGAAATAACCATCAAAGCCACCACCAATGCAGCAGGAAAAACACCACATCTAGCACCACCGACCAAGATGGCAAGAAGCAAATATCAAGAAACATCGAAACAGCCAACAGGACAGCAAAATAAGTAAGACTATAAGAGGGATTCAATACCAATAGCCAGTGTAGAAACATCAAGCATCCAAGGCAAGATAACATCTAATCCCAAGTCACCAAGCCGTAGAGATTGAGAGAGCCATAACCATAAAACCGAAAAGGAAAACAACCAAACAATTGAAAAAACCAAATCTAAGCAAATCCTAAAGAGGCCATTAAGCCAGACAACCAACAACAAAACAGAGAAATTAATTCAAGAAAGGGAGCAATATAAAGAAACAATCCAAATATCCAATCTATATTGTTGAGCAGGTTTCACTATATGTCAAGTTGTCAACTACTACTACTAATTACCAAGCAATAAAAAAAAGTAAACCAATAAAAGGAAAACAAAATGTATCATTTCAAGATAGCATGTAACGATGTATATAGTATATCTCATTACTCAGATGAGTGTATAATTGTAGTCTCAGTATCAGATGATCAGTATCATTTCAATTCTTTACCAAAAGATTGGATCATCTATAACCTTTGATTTTGAAAAAAAAGAATTAATGCATAATATAGTATGGTAGTGATGTATGACTGAAAAAAAGTGTTGTAAGTAATTGGAAAAGTCTAAAAGATATAACAATACCTTCAACAAATTATCAATATCACGTATGTTCTCCTCAACATTGACTGGCTCATTTGTCCACTTTGCTCTCATCCAATCTTGGGCACAAATAAGAGCTTGTACTATTTTGGAGATAAAGAGCTCCTAAAAGCATCTAACACGACCATCGACTAAAAGTAGACTTAAGCTACGATATGAATGTACCCAAAATATATATCTAGTTTATTTGAGATAAGAGGAAACCTTGAGCATTACCTTCCACCATGTTTAAAATGTTAAAGTCATCTTGCAACTCGAGTCTTCAGCCAAGTATTTATCTAAGTCTGTTTTACTCTCAAGATCATCTCTCCCATAATTATGCCTCTTGAACTTCTCAACCATCATGTACTTTCTCCCCCCATCCCTTAGATCATGATGGCTTTCAACAATATTTTGTCTTATCTCATGAGCAATTTCATCTCTATTACGTTAACTAACTTCATCTTATAATCATAACATATCGTATAGACCTTATTGCGTGCCAAATTAGCCCCTCCAAGCCGGATACATATCCACTACAACAAATTCAATATATCTAAGTTTGAACTGGGATCAAGTAACCGCAAGATAAATATTCATATTCATTTTATCAACATCCCAATACTTATCAAACTTTAATTTCATTTTCTTTGTCACATGGTACTAACTTCAACATCATTATGATTCCCAATTTTGAAGCACACATTGGACCTCCGCAATCTCATGAAAGAATGTATTTAAGTAACATATAAGAACCAAAATGCATAAGTTAGTTCATAAAATCTTTCTAAGAATGTAACAAGCCTTCTTCTCCCAATCACCATCATGGAACTCCACCTCCACCATGATTTGCATCCACTTCCAACTCTATTCTAAATTGAGGATCAACCTCTTCATATCTCTCAAAAGTTTTGAAATGAATTTAACATCGATATGTAAATTTTATCTTGTAGGTACATCTAAACACAACAAGCTTTTGCTTTGTATTTTTTCAATTTCAATGCATTATTTGAATTTTTTAAGTCTTGATGGTGGCTAATGTACCTCACCGCCGCTTCTTACACATTGTAATCTACCAACCTCCTTAATTCCATCTTGAACTATAAGATTTATAATATGTGCAACACATCTCATATGTAAGAACTTACAATCAAGAACACTTCCTCGTTTAGAAAATTTCTTCTCGCAAATGATTGATAATATCATTATTGAGCTAGCATTATCAAGATAAATACTGCATTACCCCAATCAATCAAACATCTCTCTACCTCCTACCCAACAATCTCTATGACTATATATGAGACAAAATTAATGACTCTCTTATTTAACTTCCAATCTTCATCAATATAGATTAGACGTAATTAATTCTTTAATGTCCATGTGGGTTGTCAAGCAAACAAGTAGTTGAATCTCGTAATATTTTTTTCAAAGCATTCTTCTCAAAGTAAAATTCAGCAAAGTGAGTATCCAAGAAGGTATTTTAAACATTGGGCAACATTGAGTCATAAAATATTTGAACCCATATCCTTCAACATGTTTGAATGGTAATTCATCCATAATTACCATAGCTGTTAAAGCTTTTCTATCAGCTTCTTGATCAAACTTCCAAGCTTTGAAACCTCCAGTATTTTGTTCACCTTTGCCACTAGGTTACAATACTAGTAGAGTTTGACTTTTTCCATATTATGAGGATTCTGACATACGAAAGATGTGTCAGAAAGTCAGTACCATTATTGCTTTGTATCACTATGATAAGTCTTCCCACAATAGTTACATTTACTCATCTTTTCTCCAACTAACTATTAAATTTAGTAAAATGATCCTGCACATCCGATCTTGGTCGGTTTCTTCTTGTTCTCTTCTTTTCAAAAGATGACTTGCTACTTGAAGCACTTGCAACACAATGGATATTATCTTGATTGATAGGTGTTGATTTTGGGAAGAACCAATCATGTTATAACTCTCTCCACAATGAGACATCTAATCAAAGTGTAAAGAGATCAAGAAAGGCCAAATGAGAGTACAAAAAACTAAAAATTATATATGATACACCCGATCT
This sequence comes from Cymbidium sinense, assembly GCA_021442155.1. NCBI lineage: Eukaryota > Viridiplantae > Streptophyta > Magnoliopsida > Asparagales > Orchidaceae > Cymbidium > Cymbidium sinense. The sequence continues at coordinate 9,594,655 of CM038233.1, read as the reverse complement.
TGATTATACCAATGTTAAACCTCTCATGAAAAAAACAAAACCATTGTAGTAACTTTGGATCGTCCACTGTACCAATATAAACACTATATAAATATTCTTTGCACTCCATATTATTTCTACTAATTATCCTAGGTTAGCCTTCAAACATAAATGCAATCCAAATAAATTCTCCAATGAAATATAAAGTCTAAAGACAAAAAGTGAGTTGCAAGAACTAAACATTTAAATGAATCCAATTATCATAATTAATAAGTTTCAATAGATATTTGGATCGCATGTATTGTCATTGCACCAAATGAGCAAAAGAATTTGAGTCAAATACAATAATCATAGTTTCAAGAGGTGATGAAAATATGATCCAAGTTCAATGTGGAAGAGAATTTGGATTAAGTTTGATCTCACCATAATACACAATGAGAATGTCACTCGATACATTGTTAATAAATGCAAATGAAATTTATTATGAATTTGACAATCTATCTTCAATTGGAGAAAGAACACTTAGGTTGTGTAGAATGAAGAACTAAACCAAAAGGATGGGAGAGCTTGCTTACAAGCATAGATGTGATCTCATGACTTGCTAATGAGCATGATTGAAATTTTCTAATGATTGCTTAAGTTGCATTACGTGCCTCATGGAGTAGATTGAAAAGTTTCAAAAAGGAAGTATGAAGGAAATCCAAGATGAATCCTTGCATGCATTTCGAAACAATCACCCCTTTTAACTTGACTGTTTTGAAATATGTGTGATCACTCGAATGACATGGATTCATTGCATGCATTTTGAAATTGTTTTATACCCCATTCATGTACTTCAAAACTTATGCCAATTTTTCAATAAATAAATAATCTGAAAAGATCGAAATATTTCATGCGTCATGAGGCAACATCAATGCTTCAACTCTAATGCTTTGAAATTCACAAAGCGTTTAAAAGAGATAAATATTTGCATAAATTTTGAAACAATCAATCTCTTTGCTATCCTCATTAAACCTAAACAACATATAAAAAAAGAAAGACAGACAACAACCGAAGCATAACAAAATAATCCATTACTATTCGATTTCAGATAAGCACTACTGAACTCCTAAATCGAATAGTAAACAATTCCAACTCCAACTCTCCAAGTCTCAACTTCCAAAGCAAACAAAACACTAAACAAAATAAAAAAGAATCCAAATCGAGACAAAACCTCATTCTGAATGCTATTGTGAAGAACAGGCCACAGTCACGAATCCGTGAGAATCAGAATCGAGAGAGACCGAGAGGAGAGAGAAAACAAACTGAGAAGAAGGGAGAAGTAGTTCTTGCAGAGCGTGAGACGAATGAGAGGCGAGAAGGGAGAGAAGAGAACAAAAAACAGATGAACGATGAAAACGCCCAGACTCTACAACGAAGAGTCAAGAACAAAAGTCGAAGAGAACTAGAGAAGTAGGATAAGACCATAAGAGAACTACCGCTGCCATGGAATGCGGATGCTTTGCCTTTTCGCTCCCTAATCGCACCTGGTACGCACTAGCGATCATAAGGCCTTCCTAATGATTTTCGATTTTATATTATAAATTTTAAATCCAATCCATAATCCAAAACCGAATTTAGCTAAAATTAAATAATCCAAAATAAAATTAAAAATCGATCCAATTTTAAAATTTTGTGGTTTTAATCGGATTTTCGATTTAAACCGAATTATGCACAGAGCCGAAATGGGATAAAGCATGCAAGCGAATGGCGCACGGAATCGAATAAGAATTCTGTTCGACCAGTTTCTTCCACGCTTATGGTGAAGCTTAAAACTAGGCTAAAGTGAGGTGTGACGCCAGAAATCGAAGTTAACAATTGGGTCTGTGACGATGTTCTTCCTATTTGGGCGAAAACGTTGGGAAGCTGCAGCAAGGTAACGCCGAGAACTCGAAAGCAAGAATCTGCATAACGACGATATTCTTCCCCGCTCAGGGTTTAAAACGGACTGCCTGCGCTAAAGCAAGCAGGCTTAAATCGAAAAGAAGACCAGCATGACGATGTTCTTCCCTCATTGCCTGGGCTGTAAAACTGACCAGATAATGCAGGTAGAGGTCTGCCTGGTTCATGCTGGGTCGCTCACAATCGGTGGTGCTCAAGGGGCTTGATGGATGAAATGTGAGGGGAAGGCCATGCAGCAGGAAGCAACAGAACCGAGGCACCTGTGCCGGATGGCTCATGGATGCGGGCCAGGTGGTTTTGGGGTATAATTTAGAATTTTAAATGAATTTTAAATCGATTAAACGCTTTAATTTGAATTTTATGCCAGATATTCACATAGTCAATATATATCAATCAAGATAATTTTGATATTCTGGAACGAACTGCTCCGCTCGCGACGGAGGCCGCTGGTTCAGCCTACAAATCAGTCCATTTCAGCTAAAATGCCCATTACTGATTTTCGCAAGAATCACCTGGAATTGAGCGTCAGGCCTTTTGTTTTGATATAGATTCGACATTTTGCCAACCGACACTATCAATTTCATCAGTATCGCTGATTCTCGCCAATGCCTTCGACTTGAGGCAGACGCGGATGGGTTTATCAAGACTCAGCATTTAATATTTATATCCGACCAATTTCGAATGCTTCAACGCTGGTTTAAGTCCGCTTATCGATCGAGGTCATTTGAGTTTATTTTGGTTACGCTCTTGTGATTTCACCTCGACAGAGACGCCATTTCATTCAAATCATTCATATTGACGACTCGATGCTGACCGACGGCTCCATTTGATAGCTTTACGCTATCAATTTCATGCGAAACGGTTGCTCGGACATCGCCGCAGCCTGGACTTCGATATACGCTGATTGACTCGATTGATGCCGATCATTGGTCAGGTAATATTTATATCCTCACGATTCGACGCTGAATGCCGTTCGTCATCGATCGAGGCGTCAGATTTTCGTGAACGCCGCATTTTAGCTCGATTTGCCGCGCCGATTATTCGACATCGGCAGCACTCGTCAATTAATCGTGAACACTCATTTGATAGTTTTCACTATTTGAAGCTTAACGACGCGATCGCCAATGAATCAGCTCGGACATCGCCAGTTTCGACTGGACGCCGTCATATCGATAACATTTGTGCTTAATCGATTGATCGTTGATTTTGCAATATTTACGCTCGACGATTTCGGCGTTCAACGACGGCTTTCGTCACGGAGGTCGCTTCGACCATTTTAGTGACGCCCAATTTTGAGCTCGATTTGGTGATTGTATTTTCCTCGTCCGTCAATTACTGGGCTTCGATTTATAACACATTTGTGGGTAATACCAACCTATGATCAGCTGGTGATGATATAATGGCTTTCATTACTGATGATATTTCAATGATTTGAATAGAGGATCTTGTAAAGCATAATGCTATGAGTTGATTAAACTCTCACTTTAAGATTGATTTGAATGATTCTAAGAAGATTTGCCATTCAAATTTGAGGCTATCAAAAAATGACAACAAGACTTAGTATGTACATGTAAGTCTATCACACTTATCTCTAATTGACAAGATTGATTTAGGAATCAAATAGAATATTTTTATTTGAAATGATTTATGCTTTCTAAGTGAGAGCTTTTTTGGTTTGGTGATCATTTGAATAAACATTCAGTAGCTCTAAAGATTGAATGTCATCATCATTTTTTGATATAATTTTACTAAAAAAGTGAGCTTATTGTGTGCATGAGGTGTCCTCATTTACATTATTTTCATACATTAAATTGCCAATTTTGAGTCTTCAGTACTCATACCTTTACTGTACAACTAATGGATCAGCGTTTTCTGGTTTTTAAAATTTAAACGATGAGAAAACTTTTAAACTCTACCCTTTTTTATTAATTTTGTTGCTCAAGAAGCCAGCTTTATGACACGCTCTTACAGATTAATAAATTTTCTTCATAAATATTTAGTTGGTGGCACAATCCGATTATATTAGTCATTAAATTGCTAAAATGAAGGTAGCATGTGAGAGTATATAACAAAAAAGGACCTTAGCATCTTCTCTTTCTTAGATTGAGATGAATCGAGAATTGAAGATCAATAACAAGAAAGAAACCCATGGATTAGTCTTCTCTTAAGCGTTTAGGCCGTGTTTATTGGAATCATCATATTAACAAAATCAAATTTCAATTGCTGAACTGTTCCATTTGAATCTAATTCCTTTCCCATTTAAATGATTTCATTAGAACTAAGTTCTTGAAATGATGAACAGGTATTCTGTCTGCAACACAGAAGTCACACAAAACACCTATGTCCAGTCATCAATCTGTTAGATGCCACTGTGCTTATATGTCCGCTCTGCACCCAACGAGTTCGCCTTCATCCAAACGAAGACCCAAATATCGCATGGGATATTCATGTAAATTGTGACTGTGACCCATCAAATTATCAGAATGCAACCAAGAAGAAGCTGTGCCCCGTCCTTGGATGCGAAGAGACATTGGTATTCTCCAACACAATTCGATGCAAGGATTGCACACTCGAACACTGTCTCAGACATCGATTTGCACTCGACCATAAATGTTCCGGGCCGAAGAAATCTGGAACTGGCTTCCCATTCATAGGTGTTCTAAGGAGAAGTCTTAAACGCGAGCTTGGAGCAGTTCCATCTTTAAATGGCTCATTGAAATGGAGTTTAAATTTGCGAGATTCAGCGATTAGTTTTCGGTCCTCAGCCGAAGCTGGGATGAAGCTAAGCGTGGCAACTAAGCAAGTTCTGCAGAAGGCAAAATGTGGAATGACTCTGGGTTTTGGTGCTGGTGGGGAACTGATGGAACAGTGCCTTCAATGCCAAGCAAGATTTTCTAGTGTTAATGCTCTGATAGATCATGTGGAAAGAGTACATGAACATTCTGTACTGAAAAGTTGTGCTGTAGTAACAATTGAAGTTTGCCCTCTGTGCAGCAAAGGATTCAGGGATCCGGTGTTGTTGGTAGAGCATGTTGAGAACCATGGGAATCCTACAAGGTAAGTTTAATGTTGTTTTTGTGTCTTAATTAGGCACTTTTATGTTGGATTATTACATATTTTTTTTGCCAAAATCTTGGATTTTTTTTTTAATTTTTACGTAAGAAATTTCATTTTATAATATTATCACCCGAATTTGGAAGATAGAAATAAAACTATTTATTTTGTTTTCTTCAATGATGTTGTGGTAGTAGCGCACATAAATACACAAACAGTTTGTGGGCGATTGTTTTATGAATAAGAAAGACTTATTTTTTATGCACATAAATATCCATTTTTTCTTCATTCATCATCCATGAATACTTTTAATTATTGTGTCTATAGCTGCTTTCATCGATGCCTTTCATTATTCATTTCCAGTCTGATGGACATTTTTTTTTTCAGAAAGATTTACATACACATCACACAATTCTTTTATATTTATATATTTAATATTCAAATTTTAATATTTACGTACATAACACTTAAATCTTTAATATCACATCAAAAATATCACCATCACATACTTTTGAAAAGTGAAGTACATCTTTACATACATAAAAAGGTATTAAATATGTAAATATGAAACTTTAGGTGTTAGATATATAAATACATAGATTATTTGTGTGGTATGTACGTAAATATTCCTTTTTTTTTGGTTCTAATCATGATGGCAAGAGTGATATATTGTTGTTATCATTCTTTATGATGCTATTTCAGCTACTTCTTGTTAGCTTTAGTAATCCTTGTTAACCATTTATTTTCGACAGATAGATAAGATTGTAATTCTAGTTTAAGTGATATGTTTGATGAACTTATAGGCTAATGGTGGAACTAGTGAAATGTCTTATATAGCTATTTATAATTTGAAGGTTTTACTATGAAATATCTTGAATTTTTTTTGTAACGATTGATACTATAGAAGCTTTGCCTCTTCCCCTCTCACTTGAAATTTAATTCCACCATTGTTATAGAGAAGTTTAGCTTTGAACACTATTCTTCTTAGAACATTGAGATTTATTCAAGAGTTTTTTCATTTCATGGTTTTGATTTAGATTTATAAAATGCTGCCATTCTATCAACTCTTAAAACTTATTCCTATGGAATTGTTTCATCAAACAAATCCATATATTTCTTGCACTTATGGAATGATTGACATCTTCCTTGATGACATTGTGTTAAGATGTCTTTATTTTTGATATATTTTTATTATAGTTTGAAGGAATTCAAACTTTCTTCTCCTCTTTAAACCTTTTTTTTGTTTGGAAAACCTATCTTTTGATTATTTATATTTAAAACTTTTTTTTTTTTTTTTTTTTGCAGCTGAGACATGTTGGTGCAGCCATCTGAAATTTGGACAACATAGCTACAGAAATAGTGTTCAGCTTAAGGCTTTGGCAGAGCTGAAAATCAGTTACATTTCTGTAAAATGGTATTATTATAATATTTTTTTTCATGTGAGTGTTTTCTGCGAAGAGTTGTAATTTTGTTTCCATCTCCACAAGGAGGTGGTACATATAATGTTATAAATAGTCGGAAATTGCTGTTTATGGTGGCTATTTTTTTTAAGGGAGAATTACATAGGTAGCACACAAAATCTATATATATTTAGAATTTGTATCTAGTTATTACGTTTGATCAAATTATGAAGTTTTTTAAAATAAGTATTGTATTAATTTTAATTAATTGTTTAATTATGTTTTTTAAATTTTAAAATAGATATAGTCGTTCGTTTAACAGGCGACTGACCAGCCACCTCATCGTCGAGGTGGTATAGCTCAAAGCAGGCGATTACTTCGCTGAAGCCGGTCGCTTTGTCGCAAAACCAGCTTCAACTTTTAAACAACCCTAGTGACCACATCTCCCAGACATCTCGCTCATTTCAGCATTGGCTCCACCTCTCACTCGATTTTGTCTCCCGTACGATTCCCGACCGACTGACCGAGCAACCCCCACCTCAACTATGAGCCAACAACATTGTTGTATTCTCCACATTGAAGGTATATTTATGAGATTTATTTTGAGTTTTATTATGAAGATGTATGGATGTGTAGGGTTTAGGATTTGAGCCTAATTTGAGTTAAGTTTATTGTGCAAGAGTGTAATCTCGTTGTAGAGTTGTGTGGGCAGCCGCTTTGCCAATTTTATGTTTGCATTTTGTGAAATGAATTTGGTAGGCTTGACTTACAAGATTTATGTATAACAAAGCACAAAGGATGTTGGGATATAATAGTATAGGTTTTGCTAGATTTAGTTTATTCTATTTGAGGTAAATCTTGTGTGCAATGAAATAGCCTCTTAATTATTTGCTTAGTGAGCATTGATGAGCCATAAATTATTTAGATTTAATTTTACACAGAACAATTTGTGCTTAAGTATGTACATTTTGATCATCCAATATTGTAGGTTGGTTGATAAGCATACTTTAGAATGAGTCAAGAGCTCGTATCTCTGATCCTTTTTTATGATGCGCAACTGCTCGTTGATCAGTTTATTTTAAATTATATCAGTGGAAGAAATCGTTCTATGCGAGTATCACATCCACAAACTTAGAAGATTTTAGAAAGTGTTGAGATATCTGTGTCATGATGTAGAAAATTTTATAGTGGTTGTAACGTGTCGTTTCCTTGTTGGCTCGGGATTCATAGCATCTATGGTTTCTGACTGATAAAGTCTACAGTGTTATACTGGATGAAGCTTCTCATCAAACATTAATTCTTTATATGGAAGTGAAGCCTAGAGTACTTTTTGCAAATGATGCGGATGTCATCGTAATATTCTTTTGAATACATGACTTTTTGTCAACAACAATTATGCTACAACAAAGTCAGTGAGGATGCAAAACCAAGGTTAGTAGTTACTTTAAAGAAATTTATCTCGATGATTTTAGGGTTCGATGTATCTCGAAGTTTTATTCGCGTTAAAGGTCATTACACAAAACTCAAATGCTTCTTTGACACAGGTTGCATGAGCAACCCATTGCATCAAAGTTTCGTTTGATGAGTATGAAACAATGAATAGCGAATCAAATAATACATTTGATGATAGTGATGCTAAAGATGATGTTTTTCTTGGACAAATTAGTTTTGTGATAATAATGCTAGTCCATTATAGAAATCATTCCTTAAGGAGTTCTACAAATGAAGATGATATGCTCCATAATAATGACTATGTTCGTACATATGAAATCACAAAAGATTGAGATGCAATTATTGTATTTGATAGTCCATTTGATAGCACAATTTTCTCAGATGATATTGAAGTTCTAGTAGAATTATCTGAAGGTATGTGCTTCTCAAACAAGAAGAAGCTTCAGTTTGTAGTCACTAGATGGTCAATAAGAAACAATGTTCAATTCCTTACTATTACTTCAAATCAAAAGAATTTCACGGTTGTTTGTACACAACACAATAATCTCAGTAGATCATGTTAATGACACATGCATTATAGTCGGAACAAGCGATTGGGAGGTGCTTGGAGAATATCAAAGTTAGGTTCTCCACATACATGCATCAAAACTATCACGGATTCTGGACATCGTCAATGTACATCTAAGTTCATTATTTTTATTTTATGAGAACTCGATAATACTTGTGGGCCGATGTACTTTTGAAAGCTAAACGGTCAGCGACATACTATGTCATAGCACCTGCTGAGCGAGCTTATGTAAGTTGATAGTAACTACTGCAAATTTTTTTAAATACATACGTTTAAATATTTGATTTTAACATATACTCATTTGGTTAATATAGGCGGAGCATATCTTAGCGACTAAAGATATATTCCTGTCTTTCTTTGGACATCCAGGACTCAATTCTGGATGGTAAATAGTACAGAAGATATGCCATGATTTGAGATTAAGCATGCACATTAGCGGCTACCGGTTCCAGCAGATCGCAGAAGAGCATATGCCACATGAGTACGCTTCAACTCTGACTACACAGGCGTGACATGGGTGCGGGGCCTTCTTTATGTTGATCGGGGGGCCTCAACTTAGCGCTTAATCTCGACATACAAAAGTTGCACCTTCACCAAATTGAGTGCCTTTAGGTGAATCACAGTCAGAGATGGGTTCATATGTTGGAGACCAGGATCAGTGATCATATGGAGTCTCCCATCAACTGTGTGATCGTTCATGCCCATCTATGCTTCTCTTCAGAAGATGCGATAGCATAAGGCGATAGTTTCGTGATATATGTTTATTTTGATATCTCTACTTGTAACCTTGATCTATTTATACATGAATGGAGATTCGCGGTGAATGTTTTATTGAATTTTTATTTTAGTAAAAAATCTCACTTAGTATGCTACTAATTATTAATAGAACTTCATCACTTAAGTTTTACCAGTTGCATAAATTATCTCCCTAAATCAACACAGTCTCTTAAACTCAACCTATAGATCTTCAAAAGCTTATACCTTGTTAATCAACATAATGATAAATAAACAATCTAAATTACTTCAAGTGTAATGAAAAATATAGCTCAAACTTAATGAAAATTTGTAGCTAGATATCTCCTACTAATTCTCAAGCTAAATGCGCTTTTTTTAAAAAAAATTTTTTATGAAAAAAACAAAGCGGGTTGCTCATTTTAAGCGATTATACCAACAACAACAACAACAAGCCTTAATCCCACTAGGTGGGGTAGGCTACATGAATCCTTCATATCCATTGTGTCCTATTATGTGTCAAATTCTCATTTAAATCAAGTATACTAAGATCATTTTTTATACATCTTAACCAAGTCTTTTAGTCTACCTCTACCTTTCTTAACATAAGGCAAATCTAATGCATCTACTCTCTTAACAGGGTCATGGACGGAGCTTTATGTGGCCAAACCATCTAAAGCGATCTCCTAATCACATCTACCTGAGCTACTCCAACTTTTTCCGAATATACTCATTTTGCATTCTATCTCTAAGAGTAAAGCCACTCATCCACCTAAGCATCCTCATCTCTGCACTTAACTTAGTCTTATGCTTCTCTTTTATTGGCCAACATTCTGCATAAGTCATTCCGTCTTACCTTATAAAATTTTCCCTTAAGTTTAAGTGAAACTTTTCTATCACATAATAGGCCAGATGTATTCCTCCACTTCAACCATCCAACTTGAATTTTACTAATAACATCTCCATCTATTTCGCCGTCATTTTGAACAATAGAGCCTAAATATTTGAAACACTCACTCTTATTAATGACTTGTTCACCTAATGTCACAACACTTCACTAGAACTTCTACAACTAAAATTACACTCCATATATTCGCTTTTAGATCTACTTAACGAAAACCTTTAGACTCTAGAGTTGACCTCCATAATTCAAGTTTTTGTTGGACTCCTCTCTAGTCTTATCAACAAGAAGAATGTCATTAACAAAAGCATAAACCAAGGTACATCTTCTTGTAAATGCCTGGTAAGAACATCCATAACTAAAGTAAAAGATAAGGGCTTAAAGTCGATCCTTGATGTAATCCAATTGAAATAGGAAAATATTTTGTCAATCCTCCTTGTGTTTGGACACAAGTAACTCTAATACATATCCTTAATGATTTGAATATAACCAATATTAACTCCTTTTGTTATAGAACTCTCCAAAGAACATCTCTTGAAACTTTATCATAAGCTTTCTAAATCAATAAATATCATATGTAGATCCTCCTTACTTTCTCTATGCTTCCATCAAACCCCTTAACAAATGTATAGCATCCATAGTAGATCTACGGCATGAAACCAAACGATTGTGAGAAACTTTTGTATCACACGTAACTATGCTCTTACTCTCCCATAATTTTAATGTATGGCACATTAACTTAATTCTATAATTTGCACACTCTTGTGCATCACCTTTATATTAAATATAGGAACTAACAAACTCTTTCTCCACTCACATCTTTTAGTCTTTAAAATGACATTAAAAGATTTGTAAGCCAAGAAATTCGGATCTCCTAAACATTTCCACACTTATTGGAATATTATTAGGTCCTCTGTTTTCCACATTTCATTTTCTTTAAAAGCTTAACTTCATTTACTAATGCGATAAAATGAAATTCTCTATTTTGTTTAGGGTATTAAGGTTCTATAAATAATCAATATTCAGATCCTTAATTGAAAAGTTTATCAAAATACTCATCCACCTATTTTCAATATCCTTTCTAAAAAAAGTAATTTATTATTTTCATCCTTAATACACTTGAACTATGTCTTTACTTCTTCTATCTCTTTGGTTGGCTAACTTATACATACATCTTTCACCTTCTTTGTATCTAATCTATTGTATAAATCACTAAAAGCTAAATTTTTTTTGCATCATATCTTTCTTAATCTCTACAGCCACTTTATATCTTTCCCAATTCTCCGAGTTTTTACATCTAAACCAAGTTTTATAACAATACTTCTTATTTTTTATATTTTCTTCCACACTCTAACTCCACCATCAACTATTATTATTAAAAGAAGCTTTTCCTTTTGATTCTCCAAGCATCTTTAGCAACTTGCTTAATTTCACTTGCTATTTTATCTCACATAATGTTCATAACATCCCAAATTCTAATCTCTTGTAGTTTGCTCTTAAAATATTTTATTTTATGTTCTTTAAGTGTCCCCATTTAATTCTAGGACAATAATTTTATTTATTTTTCTCTTACAACCTTTAATCTTAAAATCTAAAACTAACAATCGATGTTGGGTACTTAGATTTTCACTGACTTACAATCTTTACAATCTAAACGATCTATTTTTCTTATCGAAAATAATCAATCTCTGTTTTACTAGATCCATTTTATAAGTAATAATATGTTCATCTCTTTTCTTAAATAAAGTGTTACAACTAAATTTAAAGCAAAATCTAATATAATTCTACATTCTTCATTAGTCAAATCCATAACCACCATGAATACTTTTAAAATCTTCTACCACTCTATCAACATGTCCATTTAAATCTCCTCCAATAAATACTTTTTTCAAGAGGTATCTTTTGTATTAATCCCTCTAATTTATTCCAAAATTTTTCTTTTGCACTTACCTCCAAACCTATTTGAGGAGCATAGACACTTAAAACATTAATAATCTTAGTATCAACAATAATCTTTAAAGCTATAATTCTATCTCATTAATATTTATAACATTATCCTTCAAACTTTTATCTTAATCACACCTACACCATTTAGTTACTTTTACCGAATACCAAAGTTTAAAACCTAAACTATCAATCTCTGACTTTCTCCCCAACCCATTTAGTTTCTTGAACACATAAAATATTTATCTTTCTATGAACCATAATATCTATTAATTCTATTAATTTACCTGTAAGAGTACCAATATTCCAAGATCCCAACCTAATTCTAGTTTCATGGAATAACTTATTTGCCCACATCCGTCCATAATGTGGGAACCCTTGTATTTAACAGCACACGGCCGTCAAAGCATTTTTTCACTGTATTCAAGCCATACATCACGTCGCTTAAAGGATTCATGTCATTATTATTTCGACAAGTTTTATCGGCTTCACTACCTATCGCAACCCTACTTTTCACATCCGCATAATGACAATGGCAGTGTTAAGATACTTACATTTAAAAATTTATTAATTAATATTAATAAGATACTTACATTTAAAAAAACATCTCAAATTATTATGAATTTGATAAAAATGAAAAATGTGTTAAAATTTTAATGTTATTTTTTTATATTTAGGTGAGAAATTGAAAAATTAAAATGAGATTATTTGTTTTATAAGTAGTCATATTTTGAATATTATGTATTGCTCGTTTTTTAAGAAAAATTTGCATACATAATATACAATTTTAATATATTTATATATCTAACACTTAAAATTTGATATTTATAAATATAGCATCTTTCTTATGTTTAAAAAGATGTATTTCACTTAAAAAAAAATTAATATATGTTATTTTTGATGTAATAATAAAAATTTGAGTATTATATATATATATATATATATATATATATATATATATATATATATATATATATATATATATATATATATATAAGAATTAAGTGTGTAAATATCTTTTTAAATCATTAAAGGTATAATTTTGTTCTATTCCGCATGAGCACATTATAGATGTGCATAAAGGCATCGGTGGCGGATTACTCTCTCTCTCTCTCTCTCTGACTACAATCTTCTTTTACAATTTTTTAGAGAGCATTCTTTCAAAAAAATGGCTTATATTAAATTACTCAATATTCATTAGTGTGAAGAAGGACGAATCGATTTTTAATTGTTAAATTTATATTTATAAATCTTACTGATTAGCGAGAACTGCAATTTATTGTTTTTTTAGTAAATTTTCATCCCAAAGGTTTAATATAATTTTTTAATGTGGTAAAAAAATAAAACAGTGGCAATTTTCCCCTTAAAGAATTTATAAATAGTTATATACATATAATTATTTATAATGTTTAAATATTATTATAACTTATTTACTGAAACATTCGTTAAAAGTACAGATTTTTGTCGGTGAAATGGCATAATCTTACAGTTAACACAATGACTGCATAATAGCTTGTATTAACAAACAAAATTTACATATATATATATATATATATATATATATATATATATATATATATATATATATATATATATATATATATATATAATACAAAAATTTATATAATATTTGAAAAAATTTACTTATTTAATATTTTTTTCATGCCTAAAAAATACATTTTACTTTTAAAAAATAAATTATAATGATTTTTTATATGACATTAAAGACTAAAATATTAGATATATAAATTAAAATCAAGATATTATATATATAAATACATAAAAATTATATGATATGGATATAAATCTAAAAAAAATAGAGAGAGAAACAAATAATATTATCATCAATGTTTAAACTTATTCATGATGAGCTTTATGTTCATAAAATTTATTTTAAAATGAATGTAATATACAAATAATCAATTAAAACTTATAGATTATATTTCTATTACTATCATATCAAAATAAATCTTATATAACTAAAAAAACTCTTTCATAACAAATTTAGATTATAAAATCCTAACTCAAAAAATTTTCCAATCAGAATTTTTGAAAATTTTTTGAAAAAAAAAAATAGAATGACATCTCTTATAGCTCTTAAATAATAATAATAATCACACCCTTCATTTCTGCAACAACTGTGTGGCATTCAACAAAGGAACATAATGCTGACAAGTATAAAAAATTTTAATTTCAATATAAATTAAAATATATTTTTAGCTAGGTAGGATGTAAAGAAATACTGATCAAATTCAGCAATTTTATGTTAATTTTTACAGAGTTTCAGGCCTTCAACCTTCTGCAACAAAGAATCTACAGTTTCATGAGGCCATGGCCGCCCTTAAAGGAAGCAAAAGAGGCCTTGACCTTCTGAAACTGCACACATCCTTTATTCTAAGCGTCCTGGGTTGATCCGACTCAGTGATAGCCAATTTGTACTCAGCAGAATGCAAACCTCCATAGATGTAGATACTGAGTGTTCTTCTTTTCTCAGCATCAACTTTGACAAAGGAATTGAAGAAATCAATCAATTGTTCCTTAGTCAGATCTCTCAATGCGGCTACCTGTAATTTCCACAATCAATTTAAATGGATTTTGAGATTAATAAGGTGCAGATGACTCCAAGATCAGTGGGAGAGAGGAAAAAAAAGTTATTAATTTGAGAAAAAAGGGTAGTAAACTTTACCTCGGCCTCTCTTCTGTCAAATTTGAGAGTACTGACAACAATCTCTCTCCAATAGAATGAAGATTCTTCCCTCAGATTCTTGTGTTTCTCGAGTTTTATTTCAATGAGTGCATTTACATTGCTCTGATGATTAATTGACAACATGTTAAAGAACATATAAAGGTATGTTATAAAGGTATGCTAATTTGAGTTCTCAATTTTATGGGCACGGTGATCATAATTTTATGGAATAATTTGCTACGCATTCCAACTAGGAACTCCATTTCTGGAGCAGAATCGACTGATGAACACAACTAGTTGACAAGCAGAAGAGGTGGAGGAGAATAAGAAGTGCGCGTAAGCTTCTTGCATGAATAAGTTGCAAGAGAAATCAACAATCCATACCTCAGTCTCTTACGCAAAATCAATATGAGAAGTAGTTACAAACCTTGAAATCAGTGTCTGTCATGTTGATTAGTTCACTTTCAAACATTTCAAGGAAAGATTCGACTCTAGCATCAAGCTGAACAGGGTCCTGCAGAAAAAAATTATTAATAATAATAGAAAATTCTGTTTTATAATATAAAATAATAGCAAGGCCTCTAAGAAATGACACAGTTGCTGTACCTTCACAGTAGACTGGATGATAAACTGCAGTCCTCGGACTCCCCAATCATTCCTGCATTTTGAGGAAGAGAGGATTTGGAACTCAAATTCATGTTGAAAACTGGATGGATCAACAAATAAATCTTTATACCTCTGCATCAGCACAGTTATGTAGCCAAGTTGTTCAACCGAACGAAGCTGATGGAACGTTGGTTGCTTGGCAATAAGAGCAAACAATTCCAGCAACACGTTTAACTTCACATCGTCTTGATGGACCTGAATCAACACATGACCACCTATTCATTAAGTTAATGAGTGCGATGTCATACCGAAGGGGAACAATAAATTACCTGAATATAATGTAAGAGAGCAGAATTGTCATCACTTGGATTTAAGCAGCCAAGTGAGAAACAATACTTGATACCCTTTTCAAGTTTAACAATTCTATTTGATAAATGCTGTGATGGAAATAAAGGTTTGCATATAGGTTGAGAATCTAGAAATAGAACAGCTTCAATATGTTGGACCATGGCTTCTGCATTAACTGGCTCAATATTTCCTGAAAAAAAAAAAAAAAAGTTAAGTCATGGACATTTCTAGTTAATGGGAAAAAGGTTTAATAATTGATGCATCTGACCTGCAACAAAACACTCCAAAAACGTTCTTGAGAGCAAATGCCTGGAGAAGTTTGCAAGATCCTCAGAGTCGAGATGAGGCAGGACTTCAAGTTCCTCATTCCATGGCCAGGCATTCTCATCTAAAATCAATGAGCAGTTGTACGTGGCTTGCTGATATGGTTGTTGAAACTTAAAATTATCATAATCCTTTTTCACTGTTTCCTGATGGTACACTTAAAAGTATTAGAACAAGATATAAATAACGGAAAGCATAAAAAATCATTATACGTGATGACAACAATTGGGGAATGACTACCATCCAAATCTCATTCTTTTTGTGTTCTATGTTATGGAACTATTTCATTAAATTTGAATTACTAGAACTTGGGTGCTATTTGGTTTAAGGATTAAGAGACATTTTCTTTGTTTTTGGCACGTTCACCTTGACCAAGTGATTAGCCTAATTGCGATGACACCAAAAACATTAGGGTTATGACCCAAACCTAAATGTTCCCAAATAGTTAAAACTATGATGAGACGTTTGCTTACTGTGTCCATAATCTTGATTTTTTCATGTACAGGTGATCTATAGTTGCCCTTCATTTTCCTATAGGTGATAACAAGATTTCAAGTAGCTCACATGCTGCAAACTCTCAAGCATGACTATCTCCTAAGTGCAGACGTCTCCCAAGCGTGGGGTTTCTTCCACATGGCCTCACGACCATCTCTAGGCATGGTCATCTTTTGCATCCCTTATGTGCGCCCAACCCCTAACCCGCCTCACATGCGGTTTCCTGAGTGTGGCAGGTCTCACACACAACTGCATGGCCATTTCCATACACAACTCTCTCCCCTGCACGACTGTCTCTCATGCGGATGCCCTTCATGTCCTTTAGGAATGTGATTCATGCATACTTGTCAATGGCAAACGGCACTACATAATGCAAAGCTCCTCGTGGAGCCATGACATGTGATGCTATGTGCATCATTTTAAATATGAAGCTAACATTTAAAAACTATAAGTAAAAAATATAGATAAGCATGAATTATAAGTAAAAAATTTTAACTATGACACTATGTGTATGGATCCATTAGTATGGATCTCACTACTTTTGTCTCAAGTTTCTCCTTAGGGATATGCTTGTTTGAAATCTGCTGCATTTCCTGCTTCATTTGCGTCTTTAAATGCTACCTACTTTTCTAATGACTTCTCCAAGAATCTTAGTTAACCATAGTCACCGCCTCCTTCCCTAGTGACCCTTGACCTATCTGAGCCTTTACCACTTATTTCCTCCTTGCTAGTTGTGTTTCCTCTATCTCATCATTAACACCATTCATGAATGTTATTCGTGGTTCAAATATCACTAATGTCTATGAGTTGTGTTTCCCTATCTCTTCTTCACTTTTCTTCTACCAGAATTCAACAATTCAACAACATAAATAACCTTCATCATTTCAAAACATGCTTGCTCTCAAAATTTTTTGAAGAGAATAATTTTGTGCTTTTTAGGCTTCTCGTCCCCTCAGTTATTGGCAAATTCTCTATTGGTTACAAGTTAATATTTGATTTACAGTGTTGGCATCATTTTTCATGCCACATAGACATTCTATTATTGATCAGGCCAATGGTAGCTCCGCCATAATCTCCATCAAGCTAATTTAGATTTGCTTTGACCTACCCTGACTAGTTAAATGTTCCTAGTTAGTTGTGAGAGTTGTAGGCTACAAACTATTGCACATTACTCTCGAGTGTCGCACGACTTCATATTCGAGTTTTATGAGTTGCATTACAAGCATTATAAAATATGATTGTGCATGTAACAAGCTAGATAATGAAATCATGAAGTTTTAATATGAGATTTGTGCATGCGAGCTTTTTATAGTCAATACTTTATACAATATATATATATATATATATATATATATATATATATATATATATATATATATATATTGGCTGAGATATCGCCTCATGAAATGATTGCATTCAGATCATCAAAACAGTCAAACTAAGCCCATCTAGATCAGACATCATTTGAAGTACATTAAGGGATTAAATGATTTACTATTTAATATATATATATATATATATATATATATAAGATATATAATTTTAAATACTAAGCATCTATTTCCCTCCAATGTTTGTCTCTCTTCTAATTTAAATAAAGGTATAGAAAGAACTATTTCACTGAACTTATGAGTTGACATAGTTTATTTTTGTAAAATTTTTTTTGGACAGCTTCAACACTTTTTAGTTAATACAAGTTCGAAGCTTTTAGAGAATATTTTGATCTCGCCAAAGTTTAATTTTCATATAGAAATTAAAAAGATATTTTTAATGCTTTTAGCTTGCAGGGGGGGTTCTCTCCATTATGATTTATGGTGCATTTGAGACAGTTTTTTGGTTGTTTCGTTTTTCAAAAAGTAACCACAACTACATTTGGCTAATAGCTTTCTATTCATTTTTTAAAAAATTTTATGGTGAAAAGTGCTTTTGAGAACCAGAGTTGTTAAAATGTAATGACTATCAAAAAGCTGCTATTTAATTTTTTTAAAAAAAAAGAAAAATATTTGTAACATCTATGGACCCTTATGCTGAGAGGAGCTTCTTACACTAGAGCACTTTACGCAAGCAACAGGCTACCCTCATCTTCCGTCTCCTTGCAAATCATTTGTTTGTTCTTTGGCCAACCATATTTCATTGTATGAATTCATCATGTTCTAATTTGTGCATTTACATCATATTTTTTGCTCAAGTGGATGAATGGCTTTACACTTAGAGATAAAATACTAAACAAATATATGCATGAAAATGTTGGAGTAGCCCCAGTCGTAGATAAGTTTAGAGAGAGTCACCTTAGATGATTTAGTCACATAAAACGTCAACCGTTTGACAATCAAGTCAGGAGAGTAGATGTATTATATTCAACCTATGTTAAGGTAGAGGTAGGCCTAAAAAGACATGGTTAGAAAGTATAAAAAATGACCCTATTTTATTAGATTTAAATGAGGATTTGACACTTAATAAGGCACTATGGTGAATAAGGATTCATGTAGCCGAGCTCATGTAGTGGGATAAAGACTTGTTATAGTTGTTGTATATCAACTTATTTATCTACCTAAAATTTAGAAGAATGTTTATTTGGTCAAATATGAGAGGAAGAGATCTTGGTAAATATTTCCTCATTACATCATTATGAAAAAACCTTTTTTAAAGCTATATTCAACAAACTCTTACTAAAGTCTTCTCAGACCATTGTCTCATTACCTTAAACACTAACATGGCTTCAAACAAGATCATGTATTCATATTTGAGATTTTGTAGTTCAATATTGAAGGAATTCTGTATAGAATTTACTCGGTGGGAATGACACTTGGGTAAAGGGTGTAAAGATTAAGGCATAGAAAAAAAAACTGGTTTTACTAATTCTAACAAGAAGAGGTTTGGGTAGTTCGAACCTTATTAAAAAGAGGCTAAAGAACGAAATTGTTCCTTGAAGAAATTGGAGCCTTGTGATAGTACTAAACAATGGCTTCGCAAGAGTTTAAGAGGAAAATTATTAGCAAAAGGTCAAAAGTTAAATGGAATTTGGAAGGAAACAATAACGAAATTCAAAAAATTGACAGGCAATCACCTCTCAAAATTCTTCCATTGCTGGTTGAAGTATTCATTGCAAGAGAATCATTCCTTTGCATCTTTGAGATGACTTAAGTAATTGACTGTTTTATTGGAGAACATCTTAATTCTGTCAAGAATAGATCCCTTTGGAATTTCGATGGTGATAAATTTACAGTCAAATCTTTCCATAATTTTTTTATGAATGGTGTTGTATTCATTGCAAGAGAATCATTCCTTTGCATCTTTGAGATGACATAAGTAATTGACTGTTTTATTGGAGAACATCTTAGTTCTGTCAAGAATAGATCCCTTTGGAATTTCGATGGTGATAAATTTACAGTCAAATCTTTCCATAATTTTTTATGAATGGTGTTGTTTCTAGTCACCATGTGCACTCCGAAAACAAAAATTCGCCTAAAATTGAAAATCTATTACTCCACATAAAATTGTTATTCTATTTTGTTTTACTTTCAAAGAAATGTCAAGGCAAGTCTTCGGGCAATGATTTTTCTCTTTTTCATAACCTGTATCATATACAAGGCTAACTTGAAGAATTACTTAAATATCTTTTTCGAGTACTAGACTATTACTAAAATTTGAAGAAGACTCTTAGAGATTTTTGGTATTAAAACCCGCATTGGAAATGTCCGAACTGTAGTTAGATGTTGGAAAAACAAATATATTGAGGGGTATTATATAGATCTTTCGACCACATTTTTATTTTAAGTTATTTGGAATGAACTGTTTTAAGGACAAAAGAATGATAACAAAAACAATTAGTATAACAACATCATATTGGTATATTTTTGAATTCCTCTATCCAGAAAATAAAAGATGAAAAAATCAATAAAGATGGGATTGGGCTTGCATGAGAAGCCTAAGGAGCTGTATCATTCATTAATATAACATCTATTTGACTTGACAATTTTCCTCTCTTTTTTCATTTTTTTCTTGAGCTTTTTTATCTCTGTTTTAAATACTTTGCATTTTTTTTAATCAGAAATGTCAAGTACAATAGTAACAAAGAGGAAGCGTTCAAATACTGAAATTAAAAATAAATAAATAAATTTAAAAAGGAGGAACTTTTCCAATGAAAAATAATCATGTGGAAATCCTACCAATCCCTTAACATTAGAAAATAAGAGTAAATTTGCAGTCAAAGCAATGTGTAAAGCCTATGCAAGCATACTAATTGCCCATAATTTTAAAATAAGTTCGAATACTTACAAGAACTAAAGCATATAATACCTATAAACAAAATGACAGGTAATAACAATCTGAATAATTAAATCCATATGGATGGGAAAAAAGAAAGAATCAAATCAGCTAAGTTAATTATTTGAGATAATATAAGCAAGTCAAAGGATTATTCAAACTCCAAAGCTTAGTCAGAACCCTGCAAAAAGTAGACAAGAGGAATGGCATCTAGCATATGGAAGTCATCTGGCAAAACTAAACAAATACCTTGATCACAGAAAACCGATCCTTCTTCACCTCAAAGCTCTTGATTTTATCAATAACAGTTTCTAACAGACTTCGCAACTTGTGATTATAGCCAAGCACTGTAACCTACGGAAAATGGATTAATGAAAATACACATAAAACTGGGTAAAATAATTTAATGTAGGAATAATACATAAGAGGTCAGAGCAATAAAATTAAACACAATATATCATTTCCTAAGAACCAACCAGATCCATCAGGTCAGACGGAACAGCTTAAACAAACAGCAACAAAACGCGTAGCTATAACTTCACTCTTATGCATGCTATTGAAGCACGGTATCTTATCTTGTATTTTGATGAATACTCTATTCTTTGCTCCTATGTTACTATATGTTAGTTATAACCTCACCTTAAGATGGATACTCTTTTCTTTGCTCCTAGGTTATTATAAATTTTGTATTTTACTTTCTATTTTTCCT
Organism: Cymbidium sinense; assembly: GCA_021442155.1. Classification (NCBI taxonomy): domain Eukaryota; kingdom Viridiplantae; phylum Streptophyta; class Magnoliopsida; order Asparagales; family Orchidaceae; genus Cymbidium; species Cymbidium sinense. The sequence goes on along the minus strand of CM038233.1, from coordinate 9,573,250 downwards.
TTTGACTGCCTTATTGTATCTTTTCATAGATTGGCTATAATATTTTGCTTAAAAAATGTATTATCTATTTTTTATTGGTTTACTCTATTTGAATAACGAACTACACCTATAATTTCATGAATTTAATTTCATCTATTCATCATGTACCCTTCATAAACAACATAAGTTCATTTTAAGCTTGTTCCATAAATTTATCTTTCTATAATACCTAAAATAATAATAAGCATGCCAAAAGACAAATATCCAATTTACCCCTAGCAACTAACTAAATGCCAAATAAAGGTAAATGACATAAAATAAATGACTAAACATAATCATAATAAAACATATAATACTTAATATGGATAACCAATATCAATTGAACAACATAAAAAATGTCAATGCATAATCTATAAGCAAAATGTAAGAAAAGAGAACTATCAGTCTGTGGTAAATTGAAATGGGTTCTCTTAAATATCAATTAAATAGAGGGAGAAAAGAGTGGTAATCTTCTTACAATTGTCAGCAATATGGACATCCTATGTACTTGTCCTAAGCATATCTACAATGAACTTGGCCAAATAACTATGAGGCATGGCCCAAAACAACTGTCATGCTCACATTGCCTCCAATGAGACTAAGTAAAATTGAAGGTAACAAGAACATAGCCCCCAACACATTATTTGGTGTCATATGATTTGTTGTTTATTTTTATCTTTTTCATTTGGGAGGTTGGGTGGAGGGGGATAATATGGATATTCTATGTAATTGTTGAAGCATATCTACCATGAGCACGGCAAAAGCAAGCCATTCTAGCTAGCTTGTATACAAAACAACCTGCTAGTAATTATCCTCCATCGAATTTCTTCATTAATTATAAAATTTGCATATGTTTATGTATATGTGAATGAAAAAGACAAAACTGACTTAAGCAATTATCAAAGCTTCAAAAAAGCAAAATCGAGAAGTAAGACATTTTGCCATAGCGAGATGAGGCATAAGGCTCGAGGAGGATTGAGGCATAAATCTCAAAATAAAAAAATAAAAACTATATCATATATATATATATATATATATATATGACAAATCATCAAGATATTTACTTAATTTATTATCATAAAGACATAAATTACAAATCTAAATCATAAATGTTAATATAAATTGACATTTTGATAAGAGGATCAAAGTAACTACTCAAAATTTAAATGCGCTATGAGGATCAAAATCCATAGCAATTTTATCCTCACTTTTCATCTTTAGAAGAGTCATCATATGGAATAATTATATATCATCCATTGATTTTCTCACATTGGCATATTTTAAATTTTCTTTTGATCACAACATTTTTCTTTTCCTTATATCAATTAAATTTTGATTTAATATAATTAAAATAAAATAACAAATTAATAACATAATTTAACTAATCCATTATACTTAAATTATACTTTAAATTTTGAGGTATTGCATTATAATATTGAACATATATATGATATAATAAAATATATTAATATGATAATATAATCTAATATATATTTTTATATAACTTGATAGAGGTGTCGGAAATGCTTGGAGAAAACCTCAAGGCATACGCTTCAGACAAAAAAGGCGGTAAGCCTCACTAGTGATAATGAGGCTTAAGCCTATAGCACCTTTTCGAGGCATACACCTCGAATGCCTTTTTAAATAAGGGCAACTATAAATATATGTGCACATAATAATCTTATAATCTAAACATATGGACTCCTTTTTTTCCAAGAGGCACTCATAATTGTTCAATTCTTTAAGAGTGATCTTCCATGAAAAAATCAACATAATTATCAAATAAATTTAAATTTAAATGATGCAAAAAAACATTACTATGAAATATCTGATAACACAAAATAAATACAAAGAGAAAATACCTGAAATCCACAATCAGAGCTTTGAATCGTGTAATAAAGACCAGCCACCTGAGCATAATAGGCTAAAATGGGAAATAAAATGAGCTCATAGTTAAATAAAAAAAAAACAAAAAAAACTCAAGATTACAGATTATGCCAGTATAAACACAGAATAGACAAAATCACAACACAGTTACAACAAAAGACAATTTCACTGCAAGTAACCACTCCAAGTTCAATGTCTTGCCTCAAAAAATGTCTTCAATTCCATTAATCAAATAGAAACATAACATTTACTGTAAAAGCATAGCTAACACATTAAACAATCTGTTCCCACTGAATATAAAGATTTCATATTAAAGTTATGAATGGCTATTTGCAATCATATTTTCTTTTTTTTTACAAGAATAGAGTCTGATCTGATAATTTCAAAACTAGCCAATAAGCTTCCGATGGCGGACGTGGAGGTTGTGGATAGACAAAAAGATGTCCGATAGCTTCAATATATGGGCAGAGAGTCAATTGGAGGAGATGCTAGAAAATAATAAGAAGGAGATCATGCAACCCATTGAGCATGGCTTTTTTAAAAGTACAGTATCTAGCTGAAGTCCCTTTTCATGGTTGTAGAAAAACAGAAGATTAGAAAAGCTTCTTTGCATTAACATTCATTTAAAGTTATACATAGAGCCACTAATACATCAATAAAAAAAAATTAAAACATTTCCAGAAAACTTTGAATCCATGTGCTATCAAATTTCAATCCTTGCACAGTCACCACCCCCAAGTGATGGATCTGTGGATTCTTCCTATTTTACTAGACCGCCAATTCATGGGCACCCTCCTTTCTAGCATGCAATCAATCATTAATTTTTCTTGAAGTTATTATCATAGTTTTCTAAACTATTTTGCCTTCATTCGTCACCTTGACATACCATAAGCTTTCCATTTTGAGGTAGTCAGGCCCATCCTGCATTCACCAACACCTCCAACTGATTGGTAAACGTCTACCATTCAAACTTCACTTAAAATATTTTTAAACACAAGATTGCAAGATACATTGGTGACTCAACCAGTGAGTTAATTGGCTTTTTGAACATAAGGAGTATAAATCAACCCAGTCTTAAATTTTATTTTAGGAAAAGCCTGTCCAGTTCCAAATGTTTGGTTCGTCATATACCAGATTTTGGGCATTGGTAATAGAAGGCTTATTATGACAGTATATCCTTATATGTCATTCCCATTTAATCTTAAGATCTTCTAGAATATTTTCAAGCTACAAAAGTTAATAGATACATTGGGCCGCTACTCTAAACTCTAATTATGCACTTAACCTTAAAACTACAATTTTTTTTACTTCATGTTATAAGATTTCAACAAGTAATGTGGAGTAACCTGAGGTTGATCTTCTATCTACTAGTTTTGTATAATCACCATCAATATAATTTTCTAGTTTTAGAGTTTCATATTTTTATAGAGAACTTATTTTTCAAGAATAAACTTTAAATACCCAAAGAACTCTATAAGCAACCTAATGGTGTGATCCATTTGATTTATGCATGAATTAACTTATAATGCTTACCTCAAATGCAACACTTGGACATGAATGATTAAGGAAGATTAGATTTCCAATAATTATTGACATATGCCTTTGTCAACTTTAGTTCCCACTTTAATATTACATTAGTGCAGACCTAAGTCCGTTGAAGTTTCACACGACCTGCAATCTATCACATTTATTTCTATCAATAAATTTATGACAATTTTGTCATGAGATAATATTCCTTTTTTGATTGAGTCACTTCTATACTAGTATTTAAATTTATCAAGCTCTTTAATCTCAAATTTTGAGAAATATTCTCATAAGTGAATCTTTTTCTTCATCATCACACCTTACAACAATATACATAAACATACGCAATAAGAATTTCCATTTTTCCTTCAGTTGAGTGTTCCTTAAGGAGAGTATAATATCCTTAGCTTTGTGTATATTGAAATTCACTTTAGCATTCGTGAATCATCCAAACCATACTCTTGGAGATTGCTTCAACCCATATAGTGCCTTTTTAGCATGCACACCCAATTTTTGGAAAAAGAGTTCTTGAAAAGATATATTTTCTCGTTGTTAACAAAATAAAAACATGATGTCTTTGTGACACTTGTATCTATTATTTAGATTTTGAGGAACTATTTAAGGACATAAAGATAGATTAAAAATTTCACCATTTTGATCTAGAGAGTATAACCTAGATGGTTTTTCCAAATTACTATGATAACTACCAAGACTCAAGGGGTAAATGAAGAATCGCACCTTGTAAATTTAATCATGGGTAATTTCATGAATAGATAAAATGTAAATAATAAGGCTAGGGACATGCAGTGCATTGTTGAGAGTAAGTGAAAATATGAGAATACTCTTTCCCTGCAATAGTGGTTAAAGAGCTATCAACTACTATTTTTTATTGCAAGGATATAGTTGGTAGGTCAAAAAGATATTGGTGGCATTTGTGATGTGATTTGTGGCACTTGCGTCTATTACTTAGGTTTTGAAGGACAGTTTAAGGAAATAAAGATAGATTAAAAATTTCACCATTTTGTGCTAAAGAGTACAACCTAGATGGCTTTTTCAGAAAGTGAAAACATTTCTTAATTTCTCAATTTCTCCTAAGTTGAGCCCTCCAGTTTCTATGAGAAATGAATGTCATTTTGATTGACTTTTATCCACCCTATCCTTGAGTTATTCAATTGCGATTCCAATAGTTCACTTTAAATTGATCATTTTTCTTGCAATTATTGCACCATAGATAGCCTTTCGAGTGAAATTTTTGCCCTTCATTTTTGGAAGGTCCAGTGACAATCAATCCACTTAGAGTCTAGGTGGTTACCATAGTTGACCCTTATGAATCAAGTATTTCCAACCTTAAAGTCTTTCTTCCTTCTTTAGCCTTCACAAGGAAGAAGGCCTCATCAAGGGAGGACATGATTTCCTTACCTAAGATTTGAATGTGACGTTCATCAAATTCTAAAATGAGACCCACAAAAACTCAAAGATCATTCCTCTTTCTACAAATCATTTCAGAATCAAATTTTCATCACTACATATCATATTAAGATCTTGATAGTAATCTAACTCTAACAAGAATACCCTTTCATTGCATTAAAGCATTCGATTATAGACAGATTATTGTGTTTGGTAGTTGAAAATTTTGTCTTGATCTCATAGATAAGAGCAGCATATTTGGCTTCTAAAATGTTTGTCTCGACTTTAAAAACTCCATTTGATGTTATGAAGAATATATAATGCACACAAAATTTGGACAATGTGGAGATCTATAAATATTATATGATCATAAAGTATCCTTCATACCAAAGTTTGAGCTTTAAACTTTCATAATTTGAGGGATGATCAAGAAGAGATAAATTTTTCTTCTTTCAAAAAAAATTTTCACAATCCTTCATACCAAAGCTAACATGAGGTTTGTGAGCCCTTAAGAGTTTTCTTTGAATTAAATTGGTATGATTCTCATCATTCATGATGATTGAATCTCTCGTTGAGAAGTTTGAAAACTTAAACATGGAGAAAAATAGGTGAAAAAATGGGTCAGAGATTGGGACGCTAATCTAGAGCTCTAATATCATGTAAAAAAATTAAAAGAATGGCAAGAAGCTTGCTAGAATTATTGTAGAAATGTCAGCCTTCCCCTCCCCCTATTTCCTCCACCTCCACTTGCTAGCTACATGAATAAGGCTTAAGGAGTGGGTCCCACACACTTGGCTTTGCTAAATCAAAAATCCGTCTAAATCTTGTTCCTATGGATTGCCCTCATAGCAGTTGGATTGCTGCCCATGGATTGTTTCCTTGTGGGGATTATTTCCTTCGAATTTTATATATTGTATAAGTTACTATGATTATTTTCCTTACCTATGAGAAATTCTATATAAACAGTCACCACTTGTATAAATTCATTGGGAAAAAAACCATTATAGTGTTTTACACCTCATTCTATTCCATGCCACAAAGAGTGTGAAATCGATCCCTAGTTGTTGCTCTCTCTTTCCTTAGGTGTTATCCAAACCCTAGGCCACAATCCTCCCCTTCATAGCTACAGTTTTCTTCCCAATATGTCTGAGGTTACGTCAAGTCCTCCAGCTTCATTCAAGCATCAATCAATTCAATGCCCACATGAAAATTGTCTGATCCAAATCACCACAATCTGCTTAAAAGGAGATATTTTTCTTTGGTCCCAATGGGTTCAAATGTATATCATAGGGAGAGGCAAAATTAACTATATCATTGGAGAAACATAAAGCCCAAAATGAAAGACCTCACCCATGCCACCTAGGATGTTGAAAACTGTATGATAATGACATGGTTAATTAATTCCATGAATGAAACGATAAGTGAAAACTATATCTATTATTCCACCATCAAAGATTTGTGGGATATGTCTCACAAATGAACTCGGAGATGCGGAATCAATCCAATGGATATGAGCTCACCCTATGACTTGAGGAGATTTGCTGAAGTGAGGACTCTGACAAAAATTCCAACTCTCTTAAAAGAATTTGGAAAAACTTGGACTTATTCAATGATTACGACTGAAAATCACCCAAAGACAACAACTATTATAAAAAGATGTCGATGTTGGTCGCATCCATAGGTTTCTCACAGGCTAAAATTTTAAATATGATTGAGTTTGTAATCGAATCATAGAAAGAAATCCCCTTGAATTGGAAAATCCTTTGTGGAGGTGTAGAGAGAAGAAAACATCAAACAAATTATGCTCGAGAAAAGAATCATTTGATTTGCAAGTCCTATTAAATGCTCTACATTAGTCGTTCTAAAGCACAACAAAGTTGCAAGATAGATCCAAATCAATGCAATGGAGGCAAGAATACCTTTGAAAACTTTACAAATTCCTTTAAATAATCTTGACATAAATAAGAGTATGAAAACTAATGCTCTGAATTAACATTTAACAAACTTGTTTTATCAAAAAAAGGAGAAAGTACTACAAATGATAGAGCTTCTTGTTTATGTAAAGAAAAAATTATCCAAAAGCACGACTGCTCCAATCGTTACTTAAGTAGATATCCAATCTAAGTGTTTAGTATAAAATTGAGTTTTAATTGCTAAACCAATACTGTCAAGTTGGGAACTCTCATGCTCATACTATACAAGTTAGATGGCTAGGTTAACCGATTATAGGTAAGACTAGCCACCCGGCCCATTCCTACCTGAGAAATTACAGTCTTTCTATTTTCTCTTTTTCACGGGGAAAAATACTAGGTAATGCATTTGATGATTTCAAAATTAATGATGTTGATTTCTAAACTGCATACAATCAGAAAATTAAGCTCTTTCGATCAGATCATCCCAGATGTATTCAGGATAATATTATGATCCCATCAATTAATTAACTTACTAGTTTTCCAAAAGAAGAACGAATTTGACCAAGGTCAGTACAAAGCCTGATCATCTTGATGGTTTAGAGGCGCATGAATACAGATCAGGTAAAAAGTGGAAATGGAAGACAATTAAAGATAATTGCCTCTAACCAAAATTTACATTGAAAATGGAAAAGCCAAAAGGAAAGACAATATCCTGCATGATTAAAATCTTATAGCTCAAAAAAAGTTCTGAAATAGTATCACAGTGCTTTAACTATGAACAAATTTCATTCAACATTGCAAGAAGTAATCAAAACTTCAAGTATTTATTCGAATCAAAGCAACTGAAAGAGAACAAATGAGAAGGAAGTCGAAATGGTAAAGGAATTGTATTGAAATTAACTTTCATCTACTTGTGCGGTTGATAAAAAATTGAACGAAAAAATATTCACTTAGCAGTTTGGTTGATGAGAAATTGAGTATTATTTGTTGGGAGGCATGTGAGTCACAACAATCACCCAATAAATTTTTCTTCTTATTTTTTAACGATGATGGAACAAGGATTTGTCAATAGAAAAAAGTATTTATTCAGATATCTTCTATAAAATCAACCATGATTAATTAAATTGGAATCCAATATGAATTTTCAAAATAAAATGCATTTGCATTTCCTCCAATTCCTTCATATCAAACATACAAAAGAAATAATCTAATTTACTTGAATTTTTTTGTGGCATAAGGCTACAATCAAAACAAATGTAATAGTACTGCTCAATTCAAATAGAGTTTATGCTAACAGTGATCATTTCAGTCAGCCTTCAATATGGCTAAATTTGTTAAAAAAATACATCAAACTTATGATTCAATGTGCTTTATAGTAAATTATATAATAAAATTTCCAGTAACTTTACAACATTTCACATCTTACAAGCATTTTGTTATCACACTTCACTTGGTTTTAAAGATATACTAGTTAGTTTAATAAAACTATTTTGCATGTCGAATAGCTCTTCCAATATTCATCACTTCTGAATCATCCTCATACTTTTTTTACTTTTGTTTTCTTTTTAGGAAGCAACATATAACAACAATAATTTAAATTAATATTTAACAATAGAAAACACTAATGCACCACTCAAGAGAAACTGGAATATCCAGATGTCTTCATTTATTTGCTCAAAGACAAAAATTGAACCCATAAAACGGGTAGGCATGAACATCCATAACTGAACCCCATTATAGAAAATAAAAGTAATACTTGACATGATGCACAGATGAATTTGAAAATTAGTCATTCCCATAATATAGAAAAATACATTAAAACAGATTGACCGATAAAAAGAGAATAAAGTAGTTTACCATATTCATTCAAATAGTCCATCAACAATCGTGTAAACATATCAGTAAGGACAGCTGATTCAGGTGACTGGTTTGACAATGGACAATTGAAATCTATTTTGACATATGCTTTAGGCATAAAGAACAAAGTATCAGGTTTGTACCATAATCTTGAGATTGGGGATTTCCTCATAAGACATGGATATTGAACCTGGTTTTGAACATTGCAATCTTAGATACCCCAAAGAAATTACTAAGTTCATGAATAATCAAACATGAGCATTCATATATAACTTTACTTTCTCTGAAACTTGCTTTATTGTCAGATCAGTTGCAATGAAAATGTTGGGAATTGGAAGATGCAAATCTTCTTTTGGGGCTTTCTCCATCCATTGCTACGAAACACAAGCATAATCAGTTACCTATCTCTTTCCAAAAAAACAATCAGCAAAAGATAAACAAGAAAAGAGATACTAAATAAAAAAATTTAAAAAAAAATAAATACTTTTTTTAAAGATTTTCAAACAAAATTTTGCATCTTAAAAGTTCAATAATCAACCTGAACGGTAGAAGGAGGTAACTTCTGAACATAATATTTAGTTCCGTACCATGGCTCAACTGAATCAGTACACCCTTCAAATGATTTGGATTCCCAGAATATTCTGGTGAGAAAGTAAAATTTCTTAGGATAAAACCAGTTGGAACATTTCAAGAGATTTTAATGATAATATGAAAAACTGATGCCAAAAATAACACGGAAATTCAAAAGAAAGCTATCACATGAGAGCAAGGTCAAGTTGACACCATCAGTAGATGAAAGAAGAGCTTCATGCTATTTTAGCTTATAGTTTATAACTATAGTAATACCATAAAAAGTTAAAATGTCAGACATTTAGATCTCCGTAGAAATCCTAGCAAGTTATACTCCGTTTAGAGCATGCTATCCAGAAATAATAATCAAAGAATTAGAGGAGCTAGTACATGCTATAATCATCGTACTTGTTCTCAAACAGTTGTTTTTGGGTTCTTCATATGCTATTAATAGGGATTTCTTCACGCCACTCAGTGTTCATGTTATTTTAGTATGATTTATACCATTTTTTTTATTGGTAATCATTTTGCTTATGCTGCATAGAGTCTTAAAATAAAGAGCCCATAAAGACAAGTCTATATACGCAGTAGTCTAACTATTAACATAAAGAGATATGTTTGCTCGTTCATAAAACTGACTTTGATCAATGAAAAGTTATCACCCTTCTGATGAAAATTAGTCAGCCCTTTTACACGCATTTTTCTCATTTTTCATATCTGGGTGTAACTTCTCAAATTTAAATGAACTTCTAAACTTTCCAGTACCTAGCTATTAGTATAATTAGTTGTTTTGGTTTATCTAAAACTAATTTTACATTGAAAAGTTATTGTTCTGCTGATACAAAATTTGGCCCCTTGCAAGGTTGCATGATGCTCTACAATTTTCCATGAAAACAAATCAGAGAACTCTGCAAGTCAGAAGTTATACATCCTTCTCCTTATCCCTACCATTTCTCTCCTTCACCCAAAATAACCCTCCTGCCACCACACTAAAACTGTATCTAGAGAGCAAGAGCCAGGGTGTTGACATCCATATTTTCTTAATCTTCAATCCAATTGATAGCAAAAAATAGCGACAAAAGATGGACGTGGTATCGCGTAAGTTCAACTTGAAATGCATCCCACAAATCAAAATCATTTAAACATCGCTCATTACTCAAAACAAGCAGCATCAAAATTATCAAAAGAGATTCTCCACGATCAATTTGATTGAGCATGACAAAAATGGTAAACAATGAATGCAACACCACACTAGTTTGAATCATAATGCCTTGATCGCATCCAAAATCATTTGAATGTCACTTGTTTCATAAACACTCCATCAATGTCCAAGCATCAAAATGCCCAGGAAAGACTCCCAAATTGCCAAATTATAGTACAAGAATAATGACACAATAGACGCAACATTGGGTAAAATCACTAGCATTGCTCTTCTTATGAAATGAACTACATGCATTCAAAACATCAAAAACATCTAAAATAAATATCCATAATTCCCCATCCACCACACAAAGCCGAAATGAAAATCGACTCATCCACGAAGAAGTAACATGCAATTCAAAATGCATGAGAAACAAAGAATTTTAGAAGACGCATTTAATTTTAATTTCTTTTCTTTATTTTTCTTTTATTTCTAATATTTCATTAAAAAATTGCAATATGATCAATCAGACTTCACGTCCGTCAACCTTGTATTTTCCATCAAAAACCCGAAATATTGCTAACCACTCATCCATCACTTCACCACTTAAGTCCCACCTCCAGTCTATCTCGTGCTAGATTCTTGAACTCCCCATCGAAACCACTTGCTTGTCACTATATTTTGCACTTTTGTCTCTCTCGCCATCTCTATTCTCCCATTCAAGCAAAACCTTCCAACCTTGATCACCTCTCCAGCTTCGCTTTAAACCAACTTCCTAAAACTCTCAACAACAAGCAGTGAGAAAACACAAGAGGTCACTAGAGAAAGCTAGAAGGCATCAACATGTAACAATGAAGAGTTCTTAAGGCTTTGTAGTTTGAGTTAAATCCACTAAACTATCACCACACCTTGCCTTAAACTTAGTAATGACTTGTCAACAACATTTAATACCGCTCCTTCCCACTTCGATAATCTCCACCTCACCTTAACCCCGGTGTCTCTTCCTCCTTGCTCATACCAAGAACCCTAAACAACAAGAAGGTTGTAAGAGGAGCTCATTGTTAAAGGTTGATAAAACTATGATGTGTAAAAGGTAGAAATGAAATTTAAGTTTTGTAACATTTAAAATCATCATTTTTTATTACTCGACAAGATTTATGGTAAATATTGTCCAATTCCTAGCACCAAAATTGCTAGAACTTCAACCTTGTTGTCGAGCTCTTCAAACTATCAACCTCCACCTAGCCAAGCCATCACCAATCCCCTAGACATGCTATCGACCAAACTTCATCGATTACAACATTGTTGCCTTCCAACACTGACCACACCACCTCTTTCCATATCTCTCTCATTCTATCGTGTACTCTAAATCCCACTTTCACTCTCCCCTTCTCTCTTAACCCATTCTTTCCCTCAATTTCTCTTCATTTATCTCTTCTTTCACTCTCTTCCTCACATAATCTCATACTATCAGCTTCTCTCTCACTTTTTTCTTCTTTAACCACATACATTCACACACAAACACATATATTACAAAAAAAAAAAAAAAAAAAAGAATATAAAAGAGAAAAAATAGAAAAAAAAAAGAGAAAAAAAGAAAAATTATATTTGACTCAACAAATTATTCGTCACCTCATCATTGTCGAAAAATACAACCACCAAAAAACTCCCAAAACCTCAACTATAGTGCATTTGATGCATTGAGTAAAACCTGTGCACATTCTCTTAATGCAACACAACGGGTGAGTCCTATGCACAATTTCCTTAGTATGACAAGGAAATTCAAATTCAAGAACTTATGTATGTCATTCCAGGGTAATGGGGAAATCTTTATGTATACTTTCACACAAGTCAAGGATCCATATATGCCTTTCTTGACGTGATGCCTAAGCCTAACAATCCCCATGATATCCCTTATGCATGGGAGATATCAAGAGACTGCTAAAATTTTAAGTAAAATAAACTTGCAAAACTATAAAAATAAAAAAAGGAGCCTTCTGAACTACTAATTCAAAGCAATGACAAAAAAAAATTTTGAGCCTACACCCAATGCAATCAAGTAAATTCATTCCAGATCTTCCAAACATATTTTATTTTATGTTTGCATAAAGTCATCAAAACATCTTGCAAAGAAAACTCATTTTCAAATCGGGCATGCCCATAAAGTATAATTGTAAGTTCTAATTTATAGATCCAATCCTCTACATAGAGTGAAGCCAATAAGATTTTAATGTAAAACATCCATATGAACTCAAACAAAATCAAAAATCACAGACCCCATCTTATGCTAGCAAGAAGAGTGACAAAGCCTACAACAACAACAACAACAAGCCTTTATCCCACTATGTGGGGCCAACTACATGAATCCTTCTTCTTCATTGTATCCTATTAAGTATCAAGTGCTCATTTAATTCTAATAAAACAATATTATTTTTTATACTACCTAACCAAATTTTTTAAGTATACCTCTACCTTTCTTAACATATCAAATCGAAACATCTACTCTCTAGTCATTGAAGGACCAACATTTTATGTGACCAAACCATCTAAGGTGACTCTCTTGAATCTTATCTACCACTAGAGCTACTCCAACCTTTTCACGTATATATTCATTTCGGATTTTGTCCCTAAGTTTAAAGCCATGCATCCACCTGAGCACCCTCATCTCTACAACACTTAACTTAAATTTATGCTTTTCTTTTATTGGCCAACATTCTGCTCCATAAATCCTTGCAAGTCTTACCACAATCATATAAAATTTTCTTAAGTCTAAGCGATACTTTTCTATCACACAATAGGCCAGATGCATTCCTCCACTTCAACCATCCAACTTGAATTCTACCAATAGCATCCCCCATCTATTTCACCATCATTCTGAACAATCGACCCGAGATATCTAAAATGTTCACTATGTTTAACGACTTGATCATCCAATTACACAACCCCACCGCTAAATCTTATACAACTAAATTACACTCTATATATTCGGTTTTAGATCTACTTAAATGAAAGCCTCTAGATTCTAAGGTTGACCTCCATAATTCAAGTTTTTATTGAACTCCCTCTCTAGTCTTATCGATAAGAAGAATATCATCAACAAAAAGCATACAACAAGATACGTCCTCCTGTAAATATTTAGTAAGAAAATTCATAACTAAAGCAAAGAGACATTGGCTTAAAATTGATCCTTGATGTAATCCAACTAAAATAAGAAAATAGTTGGTCAATCCTCCTTATGTTTAAACACAAGTAACAACTCCAATATATATCTTTAATGACTTGAATATTAGCAACATTAACTCCTTTCTTTTCTAGAATTCTCCGAAGCACTTCCTTTGAAACTTTATCATATGCTTTCTAAATCAACAAATATCACATGTAGAACCACCTTTCTCTCTCTATACTTCTCCATCAAACCTCTCAACAAATGTATAGCATCTATAGTAGAACTACACATATGAAACCAAACTGATTTTGACAAACTTTTGTATCACGACAAAACCTATATTCAATTACTCTCTCCTATAATTTTAATGTATGGCACGATAACTTAATTCATTTATAATTTGCACACTCTTGTGCATCACTTTTATTCTTGAAAATAAGAAATAATAACTTTTTTTGTCCACTCATCATGCATCTTTTTGACTTTAAACTAATATTAAAAAAGATTAGTAAACCCAAAAATTCCTTGATCTCCTAAGCATTTTCACGCTTCTATTGAAATATAATAAGGTCCTAATACTTTTCCATACTTCATTTTTTTTTAAAGCCTCTTCAACTGTGATTTTACTAGTACGACAATAAAAATAAAATTCACTATCTTCACTTAGGATACAAAAGTCGTTAAAGCCAATCATACTCTCACAATCTTCATTAAAAAGTTATCAAAATATTCCATCAACTTATGTTTAATATACTCTTCTAAAAAAAATACTTTAAGATTTTCATCTTAAATACACTTTACTTGAACTAAATCTTTACATCTCCTATCTCTTTGCTTGGCTAACTCATACATACATCTTTCACCCTCTCTAATATCTAGTCTATTATATAAATCACTAAAAGCTAATTTTTTTGCATAACATATTACTTTCTTAGATTCCCTATAGGCTGCTTTGAATATTTCTCAATTCTCCGAGTTATTACATTTAAACTAATTTTTATAATAAAGCTTCTTATTTTTTATCTTTTCTTGCACATTTTGATTCCACGCTTTTATTAAATCATTTGAATACCTCAATGAGGCTATCTTGATATAAAATCTCAACCAAATGGGTTTCTACTTTCAAATTTTTCCCAAATTTCAACACATCATTTTGGGTTTAAATCAAAATTAAAAAGTAGAAATCTCAAAAAACTTTACAAGACAAAAAAAAATTAAGAGAAACATATCACCAAAAGATTAAAGTAACTTGCAATTCATCTTCAGCAACAATTTATTAAAAGCAACAAATTTAAGATTAACCTACAAAAAACTAAAATTATAACATGTATATATTTATGATCACTTCAAAAATCTCACACCAATAAGAACATATCACGTATCTTTTAACCATTGCCTTCGCCATAAAATAATACCATGAAAATAAACATTAAGATCGAGGCCCTCAAAGTAGTTCATCGTAAAATGATATCATTAATTATGATCATAGCAAGAACCTATAAATTCTCTAGTAGACTAAATCCTCTAAGTGGCAAGTTATATAGTATATTTGATAAAACACAAAGTTTTTTACTAGCTAAGTTCAAATTAAAATTATCTCCTTAAACAAACACCCACCCTAGATTAACAAGGTTCTTTTAAACGATACAATCCATCGTTGTTAACAAAAATTCATCGATCAGGTTGGGCCAACTACCTCTTCTCACTAAGTAGATCATGATTCATGATAATCTGAAATGATGAAACTAAAGCTTAAAATTACAAAATATGATATTGTGGCATTTTTCATTTGTAAGGCAAGGCGTAATCCCCAAAATTAATAAATTGCGCAAAGTAAACAAATATTGTACATATAACAAAGTATAACGTAGGAAGTAATGTATTAATATCCTAACCTATTGACATTTTAAAATATAACATATAACATATTAACATCCCAATATAGTATGAAGTAATAAATTGCTAAAGTATCAAGTAACATATTAATATATTGACATCAAATCATAAAGTAATAAGTGTTAAACAAACATCAAAGTTAAATAAGATATCAAAATAATAATTAATATCATAATAATTCAAAATAAACAATAATTTTTTTCTCTCCCACTTCACTTATTTAATATCAAAGTAAAAATATCACAAGCGCTATATGTGAGAAGCGAAGAGGGCACAAAGAAGAGGAGCTTAGGTAATTTCTATCCCTAGATTAACTACATGTGTGTTTGTGCATGTGTGTTATTTGGGTAATTAAAACTTATATTTGATTTAAAGAACTTAGATCCATAAATGTATGCTTCACAAAAACTGAGGTGATGCGTGCCTTGAGGCTAGCCTCACATAATATGACGCATAAGCCTCATATAGCACCAATGAGGGATCAGCCTCATTGCGATTGTTTCAGAAAAGTACTAAAATGTGTTTATTAAAGGCGTATTTTTTATTGCACTACTTTAAACAAGGGACAAGACCATGAGATGTTAATTGAGATCATCATCATTTCCTCGACTATCCGTACTAAGTAAAAAAAAAAAAGATAAATCTCCTTAATATAAAACCAAAAAAAGCTAGGGAAAATTTTTTAGAGCCCCAAGTGGGGTTTAATTGCATCTTATATGCATATAATACCTTCAAAGTGAGTCTCAAAAATAAATTTTATATATATATATATATATATTACTTTTAAAATTCATTTCTCAAGTTTTTCATGCAGTGGTTCATATTAATGAAAAAAGTAATAATTTTCCTTGATTATCAAAACATTTGATATCCTGAGAATGTGACATGTCCACATTAGCTAGGTGATCGTTAATGAAGGAGTTTGTCAAATGAAATGAAGTGCAAAGGTTGGTTGTTACTTTGTATAAGTGCAAAGGACAACGAAAGAGATAATAGAGATAGAGGAGAATGGGTAAAGAGAGTACCCACACCTAGAGAGAGAAAACAAGAGATCCCAAAATTTTATTCGATCATCAATATCTTACTCTAGACCTAAGGGTCCTCATTTATATTGAAAAGGACCCTAACATTACAAGCAAATGGAGAAAAGGGACATTTAACAAAAAAAAAAAAATCATAATAAAAAATAAAAATGCCTAAAATAAAAGATAAAACAAAATCCCAATATTCCCAAAAACACAAATTCTAAACAAATAAATGGAATGTGATTTATTTCACCATTAAAGTCTAATAAGTTAGGATTGGAGGATAATCAGTGCATCTTACTTTTTATATTTATTCCTCATCTTCCCATATTTGAATGCTAATAAATGACCAAAAACCTTCCAAATTACTAAAAGAAATATTGTTTCTTTAAAAAAATTCATGTAAACTTATTGATGACCAACAGCAGTAAAACTAAATGCAGCTCATTTGAAGAAATTAAGAAAAAATAAATAGAAAAATAATTATTCCTTAAATGAAGGTAAGATTAAAAAAAAGAAAAAAAGACTCACATGCAATAACTTGATTTCTTAACAAGAGGCAAATGCTGGTGTTCTCATAGAGAGATCTTCTATTGAATCATTAAAGCGAAATTTTGCATGGTTACTCTTGTAATTGAGCGTAATAAACTGACTTAAACTGATAATAAACCATGAAAGGCTCGGGAGTAAATGACAAAACGAGATCAAAACTCATAAAAACCTATCAATATGCCTATCTGAAAATAAAAAGGCTACATCAAACAGTAAAAAAGTACTAATTGCAACACTTATCACCTGACACTGTTTGGGCTCAGCTCATCCAACATCGTTCGAATGGTGCCTGGAACAAATTTGGAAGGCAGCGATGACTGTACAAGCAAATCTTCTGGAGGGTACAACTGAAATATCGTTTTGCAAACAAAAAAAAATAAGATTATAGTATTATTCAAAAGAAATTTAGATTACTTGTCAATGTTGCAATGCAAATGAATGCAAATATTCTAATAATGGCCAAACTTGGTATTGCCTTTCAACTGCAATATGGCTATAGTGTGGAAGTTTTTTACTGAGCTGCAGCTATGGTGCAGTACCGGCAACCGCGCTGCAGGAAGGACTAGTTTGGAACAAAAAACACCTTTATCGAAAGTTGCTGGAGCCGCAAGAGAGAATAAGATGCATTGATATGTGCTTTTGAAAATATTTCTGAAGCAACTTCCCAACAAGAAGTTCTCAATCTCCTTTATGATCACTAAAATAAGAAAATCAAGTGATAAAAGAACTCCAGAAGATTTAATTTAAGTCGTTAATGACTTGTGCACGATATACAACAACAATGATAAATTACCAATATAAGTCATTTTTAATAAAAATAGCATGGTACCCATACCAAAACTACCTCAATAGCAAAGTTTTGTACAAGAAATATGGAGCACCAGGTACTGGGAGAAAGCTAAGCTCAAAGGTAACAAAAGTAACACATTTTCATCATCTCAAACAAGTAATGAGATTGCTTCACCGAAAGAAATGAGAAGCAAAACTATTGGAAGCATTGTTCGTGCTATCCAGGATTCCTAAAGCTAGCCTAGAAAAGTTGGATATATTAATGTTGATAATGATGTTGACAAAGATAATGGTGAATAGAAAAAGGTCTTGAAATAAAGAAAAGAGGCTATCCACCGTGATCAAAAGGTTTTGAGGAGAATAAGAGGACTTCTGTATCATATCCTTTCTGTGTTATGAATTCATAGACCTACCAAAATATAAAGTGCTTTTAAAGGTGTGCAAAGTACGGTTTTTTGAATAAGAAACCCTTGAGCTGCTGGCACGTATGGTACACTATTATTGGTGTGCACATAATGCATGGGGCCCACTAAACTTCATAGGCTACATGTGCAGCCATAATGGTGCATTTCACAAAAGACTGGTCGCTCCTGTACAGACAGCTTGGGCACTATCTTTATGAAATGAAATTAGTAAAAATATCAACATTAATAAATTAAAAAATCCATAAAAAACCATAAGAAAAACATATTCTATCATTATCAAATAAGGCTTCCAACAAAGCTGTTAAGGTATTGCAAATGGAGTTGCAAGTTCACTGTAGATTGAGCATGCCTTATTTAAAACAAAAATTGAACCATTCAATCGCACTCATCCTAGGGTACACAGTTGTGCTCGCCCCACTCTTTCTGCTTGATCACAGCTGGCGATGCTCACCAGCCTTCTTCTCGCACTCACTACTATTGGGATGATGAGTTTTCTTCATCTCTCTTTTGCACACCAATCACATGGTCAGCCTCACTTGTCCCACTTTGCACTAATATATCTGTTTTATGCTCAACTTCACACACATTTGTAATGTATCACGTGTATCCTACTCATTGCACTTGCGCTTTGTTCCATGGGTCTCTAGCACTAGCATCTTATGGTGTCAATGTCTTATTGTTTCTGCATTATATTGAAACGTCTGACACCTATTACTCAGGCGCCTTGATCATCCCTCTTACAGCTTGTCGACTTTTGCTCTATCTCTCATGTTCTTTGTTGAACTAGATTGCTACCTTTAGCTGTGAATCACATCAAGATGACCTTGTTGTCCTTATCTAAACTGAAGTTTTCTCCCACTACTTCTCCTGTGATGTTGCCTTCTCAGGTGTTGTCGTCAAGTCACGCATCTAAGTCTTCTATGAACATTCCTGCTGCTTCATTGTTATCTCACCAGGCGTCCATGGATAGTTTAGTGGTTCGTGTTAATCTTCATAATTCCTCATGTCAGATCTGTCTAAATACTGTTGTTCAACTTCCAAGGCTTGCAACTCCCTCCTCTTTCGCTTCGTTGTTATCTTTCTGCTTGGTAAAATCCAACCACTCTTATTTTCTCAAAAGCAAAAATCTCTAATCTAACAATGCCATTTTCCAATACTTTGGTTGAAAATATTTCATTTAGTAGCCCAAGCTAGAGACTATTCATCCTTCATGTCTAATCTTCATATGTTAGGTGATTACTCTATTGGTTTAATTGATAAGCATCACATGCTTATCAAACTATTGTTGGATGTGGATTATTGTAGACTTTTTCTTTAGGCATTCATGTTATATAAATGGCCTACAACTATGTATATTGAAGTTATCTCCTTTCTTTGATACTTTTAAGGAGCACCTTACTACATTTCTTTGGATTATTTTCTCATCTTTGGATCCATTACAGTAACAAATCAATGTTAATCTCTTTCAATTTAATCTTTGAAAAATCATTATAAATAAATGATGTTATCACTAGACTCCTCTTGACCATACGTGGCCCTTTTCCTAATGAGTTGGATATTTTTGCCCCTTCAACTTAAGGGATATGGATTGACACTTATTCACATGGCTATTAACAAAAAGTAAAATTTTAACATTTGCCATCATACTATAAATCTTATGAGTTCTTTGGTCATGATTTTGTTGATTTCCTCAAGACCAATCTAGAAGGAAATCATCTTCTAAGATTTTATCTACTAAGCTTTGTCGTTCAATTATTGCATGGACATAAAAAAATGTTTTATAAAGACTTGTGATCAAAGGCAACACAAGATTCATCTCTTGAATTAGTGTCCTATTGTTGATAGCCTTTGATTAGTATTATCCCATTTATTCCTCCTCTTGCTGGTTCTCTTACTCTTTCTTTTACATGTGATACTATAACCGTATTCACCAATGCTACAATTGATTGTTCTAATCTAGAGGGTTATGTTGATTGTAACTTTGTTCAATCTTCAATAATTTATCAAAAGTTATATTAATTTAGTGCCTAAAAGATTTTAACTAGCATTTTATTGTTGAGACACTAATGATAAGAGAGTCATTATCTATTCTCCCAAATTTACAAGATTCTAAGCAATACGTAATAACTCCCTCCCCTTAAGATTTCGGCATCCTACACTTGGAATGATGCAGAGCTGCAGCAAAGGCACATGGGATATTCCCGCATGCAAGAAGGGGGTCAGTTCACGCCAGACCATTCCAATTGAACAGATTCAGTCCTAAAGCAGGAGACTGGTTCAAGTTTTCATCAAAACCTAGTTCACTTACCTTTGTTTGATTTAAATAACTCTTAATGTGTGTGAGGTTTAGATTTGGCTGTTTGAACTTTGGAGATTATTTTTTCTATTTTTCTCAGTTCCGGAGCCATTGTTTTTTATTTGATCAAGTGACAAGTATATATCTTAGTTGAATCAGAGCCCTAGAGTTTTCTTCCTTTCTTCAAGAATTTGTTACAGCAGCCTTGCAACCTCTCACCTTACTGTCCGGCACCTAACCACCCGTTCTGTAGTTTCCTGCCCATCCAGGCCGCTCCTGCTATAGATTTCCTCCCCAACAATTGTCCTGCATTACAAGCCAAAAATCCTGCTATCAATGCCCTACCTGTTGTTTGATCATTAAAACAAGTACCGCTGTTGTTTGCAATCCCTGCAGTCGCTGATCAGCACTATTTTCAAACTTCCTACCCTTATTTTCAGGTTCTATTGCTGTTTTAACTCTTACTTATTTATCATATCACCTTCTCGTTATCTAAGAATGGTGTCATTTCATATTAGAGCTAAATCTACCCTAAATTTATCTTGAGTACATATTTTCCTTCCAAAACAAGAACCTACTACAGTTTGCAATCCCTGCAATTGTTGGCCGACACTATTTCCAAACCTCCTACCCTTATTTTCATGTTTTATTTCTTTTCTAACTCTTCATTATTCACCTTATTACCTTCTTGATATCAAATTATGATGTCAACTCGTATCAGAACTAGATCTGTCCTAGACCTATCTTGAGTACATATTTTCCTTCCAAAATTCCACCATCTCACAACCCTCCAAAAGCCCTCTTCTTTTTTTTAATGAGAATTTGACACTTAATAAGACTTAATGGAGAAAAAGGATTCATGTAGCCAACCCCACATAGTGGGATAAAGGCTCCTTGTTAATGTTGCATACTCCCAATCCAATTCAACCCAAAATCCTACACCCAAAGACTTATTTGGAGAGATTAAAATGCCGCCAAGAGAAGTTCATGAGCTTACTATGAAGGAAATGCAACGAGAAATCAAACAACTATAGCATAGGCTCATTGAATTTGAGAGTAGACAACATGGGATAGGCACATATAGCCATGATAGTGACCACTTGAAAGGGAAGAAGAAAAGAAACCCTCTCACCAAGCGGTCTCCAATAATGAAGAATTAATGCCACATCAATTTAGCATTGAAAATAAAAGAGACCATGATCTTGGGGTGAAAATTGATTTACCAAAATTAGGAGATCACATGAATCCAGGTGAGTTCATTGAATGACTACAACTAATAGAGTGAATCTTTGACTACAAAGACATTTCTCAGAACAAGAGAGTTAAGTTAATGGCCATTAAGCTCAAGAAGAGCACTTCTTTATGGTGGAAAATTTGAAGCATATGAGCTTGTATGAGAGGAAGAGAAAAATCATCACCTGGATTGATAGGAAGAGAGAGTTGTAGCCAAATATTTACCAACATATTACAAGCAAGATGACTTCTTGAACTGCTATAATTTGTAGTGAAATGACATGTCAGTGGAGAACTATACAATAGAATTTGAACAACTCATGCAAAAGTGTAAGTTGATGGAGCCAGAGGAGAACACCATTACTCGTTACTTGGGAGGATTAAAATTATTCATCAACAATGTGATAAACATTGCAGCCTTAATGGATGTATGGGATATACAGACCTTATCTCGAAAAGTAGAGAAGCACCACAAGCACATTAAGACTACCCCTCCATTCAAGCAAGATCTGCCCTAGGATTGAGAAACAGGAGCTCACCTTCAAGGGTATTAAATCAATCCCACAAGAGGAGTCAACATCAGATGGGAAGAAAAGCGACAAGACCAACTCTCCAAATACTCTTCCTGCCAAGAAGTGCTTCAATTGTCATAGGTATGGTCATATTGTCTCCAACTACCCAAACAAAAGAGTGATTTTTTTTCATTGAGCAAGGCCCATTTGAGAATATAGACGTTGAGGATTCTGAAAATAACAAGCTTGAGAATGAGTACCATCTTCGAACATATTAAGGAGAGATGCTTGTGGTTCTACAAATCTTACCGACAAAATATCTTTTGCACTAGATGCACTGTGAAGGGAACGATGTGTACTCTTATCATTAATGGAGCCAATTATGAATATGTTATCTCTACATAGGTGGTGGACAAGCTGAACCTCTCCACACAAAGACACTCCTAACCTTGCTCCCTGACCTAGTTGAATAAGGGAAATGAGACTTATGTGGACAAAAGATGTCTAGTAAAATTCTCTATTAGAGACAAACTGTGGAAACAAGTGTAGTGCAACGTCATGCTTATAGATGCTTGCCATATCCTTCTAAGTAGATCTTGACAGTACGATTAGAGGATACTTCATAATGATTCAAGAACGCCTATACTTTCAAGAAAGTTTAGACGTGCATCATACTCTTACCATAGGAGGATACTGAGGTAATTAATGATTAGTCAAATTAGAGTTGGTGTCACGAGCTATCTTTCTGCAAACTACGAGAGAGACATAGCACTAGCACTTGTATTACTCGAGGGGGCTAAAGGAGATGAGCCCATTCCACAAGCAATACAGCCAATGTTGAAGGTGTTCCAAGATGTGATGACTGGGAATTTTCCAACATGGTTACACCCTTAAAGGACATAAAGCACGCAATAGTTGATAAATTTTATCATAGGATTCAGCTTTCCCAACCAACCTGCCTATAGGATGCAGCCAGTAAATCAAGTGGAATTACATAAGCAAGTTGAGTACCTAATGTTTAAAGGACTAGTGTGTGCGAGCACTAAACTATTTGTTATTCATTGATTATGCCTAAGAAGAATCACTCTTGACATATGTGCATAATAGTAGGGTTGTGACCAAGAGCATCATCAAAAACAGACAGATTTTTTTATTCCACCTGATTTATTAGCAAAACCACATGAGGCAACTACCTTCTCCAAGATAGATCACCAAAGTGGCTATCATCAGATCCAGATGAGATCAAGAGATGAGTGAAAGACTACCTTCAAGAATAATGATAGATTATATTAGTAAAAAGTCATGCATTTTAGCTTGTTCAATGTCCAAACCACCTTCATGAGATTGATGAATAAGGTCTTCAAATCCTTTATTGAGAAATTTGTGGTGATATACATATGGATCAACAATTGCTTGGCAAAAGACTATTTGGAGCAATTGAGGAAGGTCT
This sequence comes from Cymbidium sinense, assembly GCA_021442155.1. Classification (NCBI taxonomy): domain Eukaryota; kingdom Viridiplantae; phylum Streptophyta; class Magnoliopsida; order Asparagales; family Orchidaceae; genus Cymbidium; species Cymbidium sinense. The sequence goes on along the minus strand of CM038233.1, from coordinate 9,549,589 downwards.
TTGAAGCACTTAAGAAGTTGTATGAGCACCCTAAACAATGCCACTTTCTAACCACCTAGATATATTTTTTTCTTGGATATATTGTTTCATTAGCATAAAAATGAACCTAACTAAAGTAGAAGCTATTGTGAGCTAGCTCAGACCACAATCCTTTACACAGATTCACCAAATTCCATGGGCTGACCTCATTCTAGAAGAGGTTCATCAAAAATTTCAGCTCTATGGAAGCCCCACTAATTGAGATCCTCAAGGAAAACAAATTCTCATGAATAGAGAAAGCACAAATTAATTTTGACACTTTGAAGCAATTGGTGACACATGCTCCTATTATAGCATTTTTTTTACCCAAGTAATTGAGGTGAATTATGTTGCATCTAATATGAGAATTGGAGCTATTCTAAGTTAAGGGAAAATCCTATTACTTTCTTCAATGTGAAGCCTAGTGACTTGGGATAAAAGTACTCCATATATGGTTAAAAAATTTTATGCTATTGCGATATCCCTTAATTACTAGAGTCATTATTTATTGGTTAAAGAATTCACTCTCTTCATTGATCATGAAGTATTGAAGTTCGGCTAAATTTTCATATTAGGCTTAATTAAAATTTTAATTAGGTAACTAAGCACGAAAAAAAAATTTTAAATAGGTCTAGTCATTCAATACAGCTTGAGCTAAATTTTTAAAAAAATATTTGACAACCCAAGATTTTGCCGATGTCGGACTCATCCGATAGAGAATCGAGCTTTTATCGTTGAAACGTAAAGAAATTTCTTTCGTTGACAAAATCAATTCCAACCGATAAGCATTTTTTACAACGCTGAAAAAATCGTCTTGAATTAAAGTTTTAGATTTTGTATTTTGCGTGTCGGATTCATCCGTTCGAATCGAAAGCTTGGTATAATTGGAACGTAATGAAATTCTCCTTTTATGTTGACAAAATCATGATTCTGATCAGTAGTTTTGCAAACACTCAAAAAGCTGTCTGAAGATAAAAGCCACGTAGAATTTTGCAGATCGGACTCATCGGTGTCGAATCGAATGAGCAGTATCTTTGGAAGCAACGAATTACTTTCATGTTGACAAAAATCTACGATTCTAGCCCAGTACACTGCAATTTTTGCAAATGCTCGGTTCATTTGCGTAGCTTATGGAGAACAATAACAAAGCGTAGCTTATGGAACACTCGGTTCATTTGCGGCAGAAAGAAATGGGATAATAGTCCACCTACACTTTGTTATTGTTCTCCAAATGTAGAGCTATCCATAGTGTCCATACCTATATTTTCACTATTCAAAGACTCTAAAGCTCTCCTACAAAAATTAATTGTTAATAAATAAGCTTTTATCAGAAGGCACAAAATCACATGAGCAGAAAAAGAGTTTTAGTCAGCTCATAAGTCCATACTGCCCACCACCACATAAAAGAGTTAAAACAGACATAAGAACTGACAGCCTCTTCGAGACTCATATGTAACTGCATACATGTATAGGCATAAATGTGGCGTAAGATAAACTCTTTGAGAAATAATCAATGCGAGCAACAAAACATGTTATCACCTCCTTGAACAAAAGTTACACAAAACACAATTATCACCACATGTTGAAATCCATCAAGGGAGAATGGAAAGAAGCCTTCTCATTAATCTCTCTTTAAGCGAAAAAGTAACAAACTCTCAAGTGCAGTTAGTTTTTAGAGAGATTATTAAAAAACACACAACAATCGAAAGTTTATGCGTTCCGCAATGCGAGCTTGCTGTCCGTATCGCAGAATATGAGTCGATACAGCAAAATATTATGGTTGTCTTAATTTTCAATTCCGCCGCGATTGATTTTTTTAAGCGTTTGCAAAACTGCGCGGCCTAGAATTAGCGATTTTTGTCCATGAAAGTCATGGAGAATTTCGTTATGTTTCAACGATCTACATTTGGTACGATGAGTGGGATCACGGGCGCTTTATTATTACCAAATTTTCTTTAAAAAAATTTAGCTCAGGAACGGGCGACTAGGCCTATTTTTAATTTTTTTTTTCTTACTTAATTACCTAATTAAAGTTTTAATTAAGCCTGATATGAAAATTTAGCCTTGAAGTTCTGAACAGTCAAAGTAATAAGAATTCATAGAGTGGAGTTCTTTTTTCTTTTTTAATTAGTGCTCAAGCATAAAGCAGGGAGCCAAATAAAATAGCGATGCTCAAAGTCATCATCATCTGATGATCACTACCTTATAGTCAAATGTTGTTCGGCTTAAACTATTAAAGGATCAATATGCTACAAATCAAGATTTTCAGTAAGTCTAGAGTAGATATCAAAAGAGAGACCTTATGAGCAATAATAGATCAAATGGACACCTCTTCTTTTAGAATAAATTGTTCATTCCTAAGTGTTCACTCAAGGAGGCTATTATATAGAAGTGTCACAATGGAAGAATGACGGAGAACTTTGTCTGGGATAAAACTCTTTCCCTAGTGATAAGTAAAAAATTTCTGAACCAAGATTGATCAGAGATGTTGACAGACACATCACATAATGCAGAGTGTGTCATATGATTAAGATTCAGGGGCAAGATCCAAAAGCAGAATATAGACTTAGATAGTTCTCTCCTAATGCCAAAGTCACTGTGAGGTTAAGGAATCATATTCCAATTTATGAGGTTAAGAGGCCATTTTCCATTAGAAATTTTCATGTACGAGGATTGTGACATTACAATGCATAAATATTTGGCTTAAGGCACAAGTTTTATAAAATTTAAGAAGCTAAAGTATCATTTTCTCTCAATAAAATTCATATGCGACTCCCGTGGCAGTACATTACATCAATACTTAGTTTAATGTCATAAAAAGTTTTTGCAAAGTCCCAATTTCCATATAAGGTCATAACATAAAGAAATCCCAAGTTCCAGATAAACAAATCATGACTACAACAAAAATGAGAACAACATTAAAATGGTTTTTCATTTAAACGTGTAATATGATATCCAAAAGGAAGCACAACTTCCAAATGAAGTGATAATTGTCGACACCAGAATAACAACAACACTGCAAAGAGGAAGAAAGTCAATGAATGGTATGAAAAGGTATCATATGTTTCTCGTCAAATATGTAGCTATATTACAAACGAACAATACATCTCTTGCCAATTATGTGACCATATTATTTGAAGCGTAATATGCACACCACAGAAAAATTAAATCAACAAATAACTGCATACCAGCATCCAGCCACTAAGGCTCAACATACAAAGATAATATCTAAGAAAGTAAAATGCTGGAATAGATCCATGAAACATGAATATGCTTGATATTGAAATATAATGAGTAAACTACGGATCCCAAAAGTCTTGAACATAGGTAACTCACCCGCATCTTTGAGGCAATGTTCATAGAATAGTTGATCGGAGGAACTTTGTCTTGATAATGAAACCCCATTTCACAAATTGCCACAAGCTGAAAAATAGAACTACTTGTTAGAGCCATTTACCTCAGTGATCAACAAAATAGAATATTGATTTATCAGAGATTGAAGTGCCATTTGCCACTACGATTAGAGCAAAGAAGTTTAATGAAAATTTCTTTTTGCATTTGCTGTGAAATAAAGATTCTCTTGTTTTATTGAGTAGATTAATGACATTTTTATTGTGAAATAAAAGTTACTTAATGTTAGTGAGCAACCTCAAATCGTTCAAAATACTTCAATTTTCTTAATTATTTTATCATTCTCTTATTTAACACAACCACAAAGACATTTTTTCTTGCTTATTTATTCATGTTACAATTTTATCATCTACACCAATAAAAGTCATGACTTCTTTAATATCTAAGTGGTTAGTGAACAAGTCAGATCCCCGTGATTTAGTTGTGACCAGTGGCTATCATTATTTTGTAAATCTTCCAAACCAAGCTCTGGGTGATTATTTGAGACAACATAAAATCTTTGCAAACCTTGTTGGCTCCAAGACCTCTCCCACCATAGAGAATATCCATGTAGATTTCCTCTAAATCATCATGAATGAATGCATTATGAATGTCAAAATACTTCAAAAATGACGTTTGATAATCAACTCCATAGGTTAGAGCGTAGCCCTTAGCTACTAATCTTATTATTATATCATTCAAAAGTTCCATCAGCTTGATATTTCACTATAAGCACCTATTTATACCCTACAAACTCATTTCTACCAAGAAAATCCAGGATTTGCCATGTCTGTTCTTCTACAAGACTCCCATCTAAACTCTTATGACTTTTCATCCATTCCTCATTTTAATAACTTCAATAACATTGTGGCGACTGAAGTGGCATTTAGGTTCCCAAGGAAAACATTGTGAGATCAGAGATGATGAGAATTTCTCAAATGCACAGTGGTAAATTAGATATAATGGGCATTTGATGTACTCCTTGAATCAGTGTCTAAAGATCATTATTTTCATCTCCGAGTTTGGGAGGTATGCTATGAAACTATAATTACCTTATTTTTAGAATTTGAAGAACATTCTTAGCGTGTATTAGTTTCATAATTGAAGAAGTCCTTCTTGAATAAATCTATTTATGTGGCCAAGTGTCATGATTTGGGATTTCGAGGTCAATAGGAGTGTGGTTAGCAATTCAATTTCTTTATGAAGAGTTGGGGCAATTTTATGAGGATTTGATGACGTAAGCGAGAAAAGTAAACCTAGTAAAAAGAGGTCTTTATCCTTACCTTCTATAATAGAATCCTCTCCTAAGGATAAGGTTAAGCAAAGAAAGAAATGTCATCTTCAAAATTAACATAAGTAGAAACAAAGGTGGATTGTAGCACTTGTATCCTTTTTAAGTTCATTAGTAACTAACAAAAAACTTGATAGCTCTGAGGTCAAGTTCCCCATCATTAATAGGAACATGCACAAAAGTGAAGCAACCAAAGATTCATGATGTAAGATTTTTTTATGGGGATAAAACTGGAATAAAATTAAAGGACTACTTCCATTGGTGTTTTGAACTACAAAGGAAGGTAGTCTATCCATAATGTGAGTGGCTATAGAATAGCCTCTCCCAATATGATTTTGGGATATATTATTTCAGATTAACAAAGCTCTAGTTGTGTCTAATAAGTAATCATTTGAAAATTTACAATCTCATTTTGTTGAGTATTAATGCGCAAAGGCTCATCAATTATTCCTTCTATTTGAAAAGATGGGAACAAACTTGGCTAAAATGGTTTTTTTGCATCGGTAAATCAAATGTTTTTAATTTGCACAGAAATTGGTTTTAGATTATATTTTGAAATGTAGCAAAGAAAGTATTCATATCGAATTTGAATTAAGCAAAAAAAAAAAAATTGAAGAAACTTTAGTGCAATCAGCCATGAAATCTAAGAACTCCGCACTTAAATCTAAAAACTCCGCAATGCACCTGCTTCTCCTTTTCAATTTCCTTGTTATTTCTTATGCTAGTTGTCCATGAGACTAAACTTACGAAACTTGCAACCATTCAGATCTTGATTCAAGGGCAGAAAAAAATAGGGAGAGAATGGACTTCCTCCTACAAGGAGAAAATGCCATCTCATATATATAAATACAACAATAACAAGTACCTCATCAAAAATCCATTTGGCAACTCCAGATTTCCGTAAGAGTTGAATATATTTGAACAATAATCCAATGATATCTTCATGATGCTCTGTGACAAAAAATTTACACGCTGAATAACATATTGGATAGCTTGAAAAGCTCACATAAAGTGGTGCTAAACACGCAACAGTTGAAAAACCGTCAAAATAAGTTATAATGTCAGAGATTAACCATGACCAGCATCAGTGAGCTCAATTATAACAGAGAAGAAAGAATAGTCAAAACTCCAATCCATTTCCCCAGCACTCAAGCTCATAGCCCAACCTACAATTTGAAAAACATATAAATATTATTTAATTTTACAACAATAAAGAAGTCATCTAGCTTGATATCATATGCTTTAAAGTATATACACAAACACACACACACACACACACAAAAATAAATGGGATATTGGAAAACAGTATATACATGCCTTTTTCTTAAGATATTACAGATATTCTATGATGAACGTGCGGTACTACCACGCATAACACTGGTTCAAATGGATTGTGAAGGCAATTTCCAAGTGGCAGAGAATCTCGGATAATAATAAAATTAAGCAACAAGCTAAGAAGGAAAAAAACAGTTGTATCTACCAATGTCCCCACCAGTGTATTGCCGTTGCATCTAGCTATCAGTAACCAAATGAGTGTAAACTTGGTCAGTAGTGCCAAATAACAACTCTTAAGTTAGCTCTGCCAAGCCATTTATTAAAAAAACATATGAGCTGCTTATTTCACATAGTTAACTTCATCTAGATTAATAAAATCAAATAATCTGCTAGTATCTGTCAAGCTAATATCTTAACCAAATTCCTAACAAATAACTATAATTGAACATTATCATGATTTCTCTATCGTAGCAAGAAAGATTATATGGAATAAATGTAAATCATCAAATAATTAAACAGTACGTATGACAGAGTAAAGTTCACTTGCAGCAGGGAACCGAATGCAGTTTAATCATTATTTAAATGAAGGTAGGTGAAATCAACTAGACTGTTTAAGCCTGAATTTTTAATTTGCAATGCATGATTTCCAAAATTCAAATGGTATGTAGTTTAAGCTTTATGTTATCTTCATGGTTATATTCATTATATTGCACTGTGAATTTTTTCCAAGCTATTTCTTTTATCATGATGTTCCGTAGACAGGCATATTCACACAAAATCTTGCAGTGAAATTTCGCAAAAACTACACCTCACACCTAAGAAAATGTAGATATGGTTCTAGAAAGAACAGAAGGATCAATACTCTGCACGATTTCGGTACTGATCAACTTCTACAAATATTGTATTCATTCCCAAACAAAAACCATATCGTGTGGCCCAAACAATAGCTTTATCAGAACAAATTTTACAATAAATTCACCCTCTAACATGAATTAAACGTCTGGAGTGTTCATTCTTCAACTGGAATTGCTAACCAATTGCATGAAGCAAGATGACAAAGTACTGCACTAGTAACTGCCATTTTCATTTACAAACATTTAGGCTATATTTGCGTTCAAGGAAAGTGAAGGAGCTGTGAATAAAACTGAAAAATATAAAAACAGAAGAATGTAAACCCATTTGGCAATGTGAATGAGATTAACTATTTGATTGATTAATATAATTAGATAAATTACAAATACTAGGATAAGTTAGCAATAAGTAGAGTAGATGTTTGCTTAACAAAATTTAAACACAATTTTTAATAGCACATTATATATATATATATATATATCTCCTAAAAAGGTTTTATTATTTTTGTATTCTGAATAGCCATCTAAATGATGTCAAAATCAGGCATGTTCTCGTCTACGAAGGACACCGAAAAAACTAAAGCATCAACATAAATCTTCAAACTGCCTCAAATTAGTTCACTTTTGTGGTAATCAATTACGAGGCTATAGATGAAATAAAAGTAAACATTTAAAAAAAAAAAAAAACCTTGATGGTTGATAAATAGAAACAAAAAAAATTTTGTAAAGTAATATCATATGATTGGTTCATAGTCATTAAAAGTCATCAGACCGGCAGAAAGTTAGTTCATAATTAAAACTCAGGAATCAAAATTCTCATTTGAGATTCAGGAGTATGGTAATCTTTTCAAAAGGATTAGCAGAAATTTTCTGTGAACCGTCCTAAAAGCAATGAAAAAGATAGCATAAAACGGCATAAATAACAAAGTATGGAATTATTTTTAATTACTGAATGAAAAGCCAAACAGTAGAATGATGTTTAAGGGAAATATGACAAAAAAACTAGTAGGGGTTTTTTCCAAAGAAAAATGAAAAATAATAAGAAATCATTCACTTTAAAAAATAACAAATATCCAAACTAAATATAATTGAAATTTGATTGGTATCTGTCCTACCCATTTTTTTCAATGTATAAAACAAAGACCCCTCTCCTTCATGTCCAATGAGATGACTGAGATATCTTGATGGGCCTTCTTTGTAATGCCGTATGCCAGGAGTAACTGGCCATATAATTCTCAATATGTGGCCTTCTTTTATTGGAACTGCTTTGACAAGAATCTACAGATACACAATATTAAAATAAAGAATCAGTGGAAGAGCACACTGCATCCGCCTAAGAGAACATCACCCCTAAAATGAAAATTGTAAAGTTGAATAACTATAAAATAACCGCCCAATATAAGAATAAAGATTTATTGAAGATTCAAGCTCCTAATAAAGACTCCAAGCAACTATTCACTAATTTGAAAAATATCAAAATTATCGAAGAAAAAACATGATAAATGTCTCACTATATTTGTTGGATTTACATGCAATGAGTGCATTTGAGTGAGAAGATAGAGCAGAAACTTAACTGGCGAGTAATGGCAGGAGGACCAAGAAAGAAAGATTCCAAAAGATATCTAAAGTTAACAATCTAAACCAACATAAGAAAATGATAAATATGTATTTTGAGGCAAATAGTTTATAATGCATGGTTTCAATTGCTGCTTTATATCAGGCATAACAAACACAATAAAAAATTCTTCAAGCATGCTCCACTACAAGTTGCTTTACATGTTAAGGGCAGACCATAAAATCTCCAAGATGTTAAGCCAGTTCTCTAACATCGTAAATTACAGATAAATATGAAGATGTCCAATTGGCCCAACTCTTGTTTAAAAGAAAAAGAAAAGCATTTTCTAATCAATCTTGTGCAGGAATAATGTCTTGAACCTGAAAAACACTAAGTAATCAAGATACCTGAAGATCTTCAGATGAGCAAGGTTTGCCAGAAAAGTGCAAGCAGTTCCGTCCAATGTTTCTGATGCCTTGAAACTTTCTTTCCACAAGAGTTTTAATTTCATCAAGACTCTCTACCATGTCCATGGAAATTGAAAAGGAATAAGATCGCGTAGATGAGAAGAAATCATTTAATTGAGATAAAATCAAGTCAAGCATCTAAAATTAAAAAATAATAAAAAGCGCCAACGAACTACCTTTTGCATATACTACAAGATGCATGATGTTTGCTGAATAATTATCCTCGTAAAATCTAATCAATTCGAGTCTTGTATCAAGGCCCTTTTCTTTCGGTTTAATCTCCAAAGTATCCCAATTTCCTAAAAATTGGAAGTAAATTAGGGGCTAGGCCTTACAAGTGGCAATAACTAAATAAACTTCATATATCATACAAGTTTACAACCCTTTACAAATAAGTGTAACTTTATTCATTTAACATCAGCACGGTAAACAAACACAAGTTATTATCAAGCACTTGGATAATATAAAATGGAAGTAGTTCCTGCAGCAGTTTCGCCAGACTTTATTGCATTCTTCCAGAAACTGTTTTCCCTGCACCACAACATGCAGATTTACGAGGCTGTTCTTAAGCATTGTATGTCTTTAAGGCACTCGACTGGAATAAAAGGCAGAAGAGTCATAAAGCCAACATCAACTGAGATAAGACTAAAAATGATGATGATGATGATGATAAATATGCCTTCCAGCAATCACCCAAGCTGAAACAAAAAATGTTTCGGTCAAGTACTGGACCTAGATAAATCTAAAGATCTATGTTTTAGGGAGAGAAATAAATAAGCCGGCATTAAGAGGGATACCTCATAAATAACAAAGTGCAGCATGATTGTTAACCACACACACTTTTATAATCATTAGGTCCTATACAAACAGCAAGCTGGAACCATAATCATCCATATCCATTTATATATATATATATATATATACACACACACACACACACACATACATAGTGTGTTTCCTTCTAGGCTTTAGATCAGCCATTTGTCCAACATAGTTTACCCAAACCTCCCAAAATTACTGCTAACCATCGCTGCCTTGCTTTCTACCTCTTCTCTGATCGATTCCTCTACAGAGATTCTATTACACCAACATTATCAATGCTTCTATCACTCATTTTCAAGAAAACCTAAACCAATTTGTCTAATTTCTACTAACTTTTCCTTCACATATAAATTAATTTTTTGTACTTTATCAACCTATTTTAATCAAAGATCTTATAATTTTCAATCCTGCTATATTAAGCTTTTTAACTTCTTTAATAACCATTATGCAGATCCATCCATCCATAGTAGGTCATAATACCCCTCAATTTAGCTATAAACAACAATGAGACTTTAGAATAGCATATTTCATAAATAAAATATCAACATAAATTATTTTCTAGCAACAAAAAGTTAATGAGGTTTGTGTGGCATTTCTGTAAATAAAATGTAATATCTATGGGGCTCCAAAAATTCATACCTGGCCTCTTGTGAGAAAATTTTGATGGTTCTTGGTCAAACTTTTAGAAGACGGATTAATTTGTAGATAAAACACTACCTAAAGATTTTGTCCTCATTTGTGAGAACTATAAATCTAGTTTCCGACTTCACATAAGTGCAAGCACTTAAGACTAATTACCCCTCTCAACAATGAGAGAACTTTCAATTATGGCTAGCCATTTAGGTATTAAATGCATAGCATATGACAACAACAATTTATATTTTAAAATTAACGAAATTCACCATTATTTAATTTAAAGTGGATAGTGAGGAGAATGATAACTAACCTAATTAAAATCTCATAATTTTGTCATCATGTATTGCCATGGTAACTAATTTACTCATTCAAAGGAGAAAGCCGACCCAACCAAATCGAAAAATTCTTATTGACAACTAGACTTGGGTTGCTTCGTTCAACAGAGCTTTTTAGACCTAAAATGGATGTTTGTCTAATGGAAATTTTCTAAACCGACCAAAACTAATAGAAGATTTTGTGCACGATCAAATGTATTCTATGATTCAAGACTCTAATAGCAAAACCACTGAGAAACTTAAGAGCTATAATTGTGAATGTAATTTAGTGGTATCACTTAATAGTGAATCACTGGTCATATGGTTTTAAATTCAACCGCTATATTTTGTAATATCATGTTGCGGCAAAACCATACAAACAGAGAATGGTATGATCCATGCCCTTATTAGCTCGAGATCATTTTAAAGCAAACAAAGTTATGTACTTTGCCTGACATTGGCTCCTCAGCGAGTAAAATTTTCCTTAAGTTTGTCACCCTTGACAAACAATTGTAAAAAGTGTATGAATTTTCACTTTAAGTATTAGTTGGTAAATTACACTTAAATGACTTTATATTTTAAAATTTTCTTTTGAATTTTCTCACATTTGAATAGTCTTAAACTCGAAATGATTTGCATTAAAATTTGACATATTTTGATAATATTATCCCTCCAATTGAAATCTTTGAAATTGTAGTATTTGGTCGATTGAATCTTATTATTTTAAACCTTGTTAACTCTAATTGCATGCCAATAGAGGGTTGGATCTATAATTATTCATTTAAATATTACGGATATTGTCCTCTACTTCACGTTTAAAGAATCAGGTCTATCGTTTGTAAATAATTAAATTAATCTTGAAATTTATTGTATCATAGACCGTATCATTTGCATGAGTTTTGTCAACTCTATTGGGTCTATGGAGTAAAACTTGTAATTATATTTTTCAATCTTAAAATCAAGGATTTGCATTTTAAAGTATGAATTTTCTTTATTAAAGTCATTAAAGGTCATATGCAAATGAAAAACTAAATCAACATAATTAGGTTGAGGCATGAGTAAAAATCATTTTTCATTGAAAATTTAATTGAGGTTTATCGCTTGAAGTGCTATCAAAGAATATTGATCCCATTGACTATGATCCCTTAAGGAGGAGAATTGGCTGATCATATGAGATTTATAACTCCACCATAAGGCGATGCAGCTCGCGAGAGAGCGTGTTGTGCGCTCTGAAAATTCACGCACAACCTTTCAATGAGAAGAGTTTGGATTTACAGCTACCCAAATTTTGAGGCAAATAAATTTGTAGATAATACACTATCCAGAGATTTCGCCCTCATTTTATGAAGGCTTTGGATCTGGTTCCAAGTTTTCAATAGGCAAGCACCTATAATTAATTATCCCTCCTAAGGATGAGAAGGAACTTTCGATTAAGGCTAATCAATATGTAGCAATGAGTAAAGTTTAAAATTTATAAAATTTATCATTTAAATTAAAACATATGTTAGGGGAAATGTTGACGCTAATCAAAATCCCATGGTTTTATTACAGACTATTGTTTCCCTAGTCTACTTAATCTGAGAAGATAGTCGATCCAACCTAACCAAAAGATTTTTCTCAACAACTATGAGTTGCGTCGTCCAAGGTCTTGTAGACCTAGGGTGATTTTAAGTTCACCTTAATTAATAGATAATTTTTATCTTATCAAATATATTCTATAAATCAAAGTATAAGGAATAAAATTATTGGGGAACATACGGACAACGACTATAACTATAATATAATTGTGTCATTTTGTGGTGAACCACTTGGTTAGAGTACTATTGTCGAAACCGTAATTTATGTGATGTCATTTAGCGGAAAAATAACGCGAACAGAGGACACAGACCAAATTCTCACTAGCGTGAGATTATTTTAGTATAAACATAATGATATATTTGATTTAACATTAACCCCTTTATGAGTTAAGTTTTTTTAACTTATCACTCATGACATTTATGAATAAGTAAATGGATTTTAGATTTAAGTTTTAAATGATAAATTTCATTCTATTAGCATGTTTCAATTTAGACATGTGATTGCATATTAATCTATTTAAATTTGAGCATGCAACGATTTGACATTAAAACTTCAAAAAAAATTGACTGTGATAATTCTTCCGGTTGAAATCTTCAGTCAACATAGTCATCCTCAAAGTATTTAAACTTACTTGATCATTCAATTTATTATTCTAGATCTTGTCAGCTCCTTTAATCTAATAACAGAATCAAATCTATATTTATATCTTGAATTGAAATGAGTTAATGTCGATATAATAATAATCCCTTGGTTGATATTCTCAATTAACACGACCATCATCAAGATAAATCTTATCAACTCAGCTTATTTGATTGCAGAGAATCGGATCTAAGATTCATATCTTGAATTTGGAATGAGTTGACATTAGTATTTTAGATACTTTAATAATAATTCCTACAGTTAAAATCTACAATCAACACAGCCATCATCGTGGTGTTTAAGAGATAGTCATCATATTATTATATGATGGAATTAGCTTCTCAGATATTTTTTTAAGAAATTATGACATCATTAGCTTTTGTTAACCCGAACCCAATCCTATGACCTAACCGCGAATCAACTCGTACAGCATCCTCAGACACTAAGTTCAAACTTACAACACGTGTCATGGCACATGCTAGTAATTAATTGATTTTAAATAGATGCACATAATTGTTCATTCATTTCGCACAACAAAGTATTTGCACATGCTTTGAGGCATTTGAAATTAAACTTAAGAAAATCCTCAAAACACGAGTGAATATTTCATTTTAAGTTATTTTCATGAGTGTTAAAGCATCAAATTTGAATGGTGTTCCTTATGATGAATGTAGTACCGTTCAAGTAGTTTACACGCATCCTGATGCGATAAAATTGGACATTGAGCTATCTTGTAATGCACAAAAATATCATTCTTTTAGATTATCTGCACGTATCTCGATGTCGTAACTTCGAATATATAAATACCTCGTGATGTATGCAATACTCTAATTTAAGTTGCTTGCATGAATTTCGAATTAATCAATTTGAATATAAAGTTGTCTCAAAATTCATGCCCGATTGCATCTTTAGGTCTTTCACACATATCAATGCAATCTACAAACTTCCAAAGCATTGACTGTAGGCTTAAATTTACTTCGTATTACGTGAAAACTCTTTTTATTTGGATTGTTCGCACGAATCTCGTGATGTTAAGTTTGGACATCTCTTCTCAAAATATAGGCAAGGCAATTATATTATACGAGCGCTTGCATGTATCTTAAGGCATTTGGATTGAAACATCGCTTCACGCATATGCAATGAAATCATATCAATTGAATGCTTGCATGTATTTCGAGACATTTGGATTGAAATTACATATTACCTTGTGATGCATGCAAGGTACACTCAAAGTCTCCTTCCATTTATAACACTCCATCTAATAAAATTTCATTGCTTTTATAACACATTAATGAGCCTCCTTGTTTTCACAATTTGTTATTTAATGAATTTAAATTGTCATGAATTGAGGTGGGGCCCACATAAGGGTAAATTTAAGGCTATAAATAGAGGGGACATCCTTTCTGCATTCACTATTTTATTCCCCTGAATTCGCTTTCAATAAAGTCTAGCAAGTTCAAGGCAATCAAGTGAGACTTGCAATTCAGGAAATATTTTCATTCCTTCAACCATTGCTTGTAAGTTAATTTTAAATTCCAATTCAAGCTTATTTAGTTAAATTTGGATGATTTAGTTAGTCCAATTTTGTCTCATTTGAGTCCCCTATAAGTGCATGATTTGACAAAATTTTATCTGAATTTTGACAGCATCCCAAAATCATCTCCCGTATGGAGCTACTTCGAATATGCTAGGTCTACCTACCACACCAAGAAAAATGTGTGTGCGTGGTGTAAATCACGGCCTAAAAGTCTATCATATCACACCAAGAAAGACGTGTATGAGGTCTTCTTGGCACACAAGTACTTATATTTCTCCTACATGAAAATCACAAATTTCTCCACTGCACCAAAGAAAATGTGCACAAGTACTTATATTTAGCGGTTTTAAATCCTTCTCCCCACAGCACCAAAAAAAGGCGTATATAAAGGTTTTCGTCTAAGAGTATCTAAAGATTCCAGTACACAAAAATTCTTATAAATAAGATATCAATAACTCGTATCGAGATTAAAGACTAGGAGGGCTAACAAATGCTTTGATGTCTATTCGGTCAACAAAAATAATATTTGCAATCTATTGCAACGGTTATGTTTGATGTTGTCAGAATGATCACATTTAGCTAAGATTTTAGTTTGTCCATCTAAGTAAGCAATGCATCCACAACCCTAATGGATGCTGATGATTCAAAGCCAAACAATGCAGCCTACATTGTAGCAACAAGATCTTCAACTTCATTTATTAACACGAAGACGATAATACTCTTTTCCACTACCATATCTTGATTCTTTTGGAAGAGTTTTGTAACAAGTTTGCCACTTTCAATAAACCGCTTGTTGAACAAAGAGTGAGCATTCACTTCTACCAATTAGCATAGTAATTATGTTGAATTGAAACGTATGAAAAGTTTTTGAGCTAATGAAGAGTTCTTGATTATCATCATCTTCTTTTCTTCTTCTTCTTCTTCTTCTTTTTTTGGTTTATTGGCTGAAATGGGTGATTGACTGCAACAAAGAGGACTTGGAT
Source organism: Cymbidium sinense (assembly GCA_021442155.1). Classification (NCBI taxonomy): domain Eukaryota; kingdom Viridiplantae; phylum Streptophyta; class Magnoliopsida; order Asparagales; family Orchidaceae; genus Cymbidium; species Cymbidium sinense. The sequence goes on along the minus strand of CM038233.1, from coordinate 9,534,233 downwards.
TGGATAAATGGGGCGGTGTAGTTCACGAGGAGTTGGAGAGGAATATAGAAAGGTCGATGATAGATTTAGGTGAAATTTTAATTGAATTAATTAATACATATAATCATATGATTATATAACATTTGTTTTTTTATTTTCATTTCATTTTTTTAACTCAAATATTTCTGACCTTTTTTTATGTGATTTATAATATTTATATATATATATTAAAGTGTCATCTTGAAATATATGAATATTTTGATGAATTATTTATGCGACAAGCTTGGCTAATATGGGTATTCTTCTTAAGCATATTCAACATTTCAAACTAATCAATATAAGTCTGTTTCCGATCGGAGGTCATTCGGGCAACGTCGATGACGATCAAAGTGAATTTGAGCTTAAATCACGACCGAATCCATTCGATCGACGTTTGCAGACACGGCCAAATTGATTACAAAAGGTCTCGTTTGATAGATTCTAACATTTCGGCAACATCGGTGCAATCCATTTCACGAACGGAGGTCATTAGGTTCCGATATGCTTACAATCATATTCAAGGCTGATTTCACTCAATCAAGCGATCATTAATTAACACAATAAACTTCGTTCAATTAATTTATGCATTTTGAATGCATCAACATAGTCAATATTTCGAATCGCAGAATTTTGATCGATTTTGATAGGATTAAGAGGTTTTAACTTTGATTTATGTGGCGTGATTGATATTTATAGGTTTTACCGCATTCATTCAATTCGATTTATGAAATGCACACATAGGTCAACACATCACAAGTGCGTATGTATTACTTTTGAATTTTAAAAGACATTCATATTTTCAAAAAAAATTATTGCATATCTCTCAAAATATTTGCATGATTTTTTAACATGGGGAGTTGGAGGCAATTTCATTTTTAGTTTGTGCAGCATAATCAGATACTAGATTTAAACATTAGTATGTGTGGTAGAAAACATACAAAACTTTCAATTTTAATGATGTACACAAACCTCCATACACCTAAACAATGTTCTTGAGGTATCTTAAAAGACTTATCTCGTGATGCATATGCATGACCAAAAGTATCAAAATTTTATTATTGGCATGAGTCCTTTATCATTTGAGTGTGTGCAAATTTTTTTATTTTATAACTTTAAGCACCATTTGTCCACATATTTAGGTGTTGCAAATCTCGTGGTGTTTATTACAAATAAGAATCTTCTCGCATGTCTCATATTATCCAGAATTTTGTCTTTATATGTGATTGTTTTTCAATGTAGTGGGTCTCATAAAAGATTATTTTTTCTTCTATAAATTGAGGGGATGTTGTAGCTTAGTTTCATCATTCCAGCTCTTTGAGGTTTATAATCTTGAGTGCTCTAAGTATTTAAGAGAAGAAGTTTTGCTCGTGTTCCAAGAAATTTATATTTAAGTTTTTTATTTTTCTTCTGTTTGAATCTTTTTTATTCTATTTGACTCTTATATTAGTACAAAATTGGATAGCAATTTCACAACATCCCACATCTACATCAAACTCAAAAATATTGGTCCTGCTCAACACGCTCTTTTGAACGTAGTGATAGTTTTGAGTCTTCAAAACTACCACACTCTTTTGAGCATGGCAAGCTCTTCAAAGTGATAACACTCTTCTAACTGTAGCGAGAACTTAAACTATCTGCCTCAAAGAAAATACAAGTTTCCTCACATGCAAGTATGCAGGTACTTAACTTTAAGGACTCAGTGTTATACCTTCGCAACGAGGTTGACGATGGCTTATAAGACAATGAAATGATAATATTTGCAGGGCAATGAATTTTGATGAGATTAAACATTTTTTTTTGTTTCTAGAGAGACAAAGAGATGGAGAGAGAAAGTATAAATTGTTGGCAGGTTTAGAGAGGGAGAAAAAATTCTCTCTATTTGGATAGAGAGAGAAAATGTTACAGAGGGGGAAAAGGGGAGAGGTTGAGTGGTATGTTGGCAGGTTAATGTCGAAGAGAAGGAGGAGATTTGTACGCATACATGTTGCTAACCACTAGAAGGAGAGTCAAAGATTCACACGGACAAGAATGAGGAAGCAAAGTTTGACTCTGTGAGGGAGAAAGAGGGAGTTGTTGCAGGGGCTTGGGTAAGGAGTCGAAAAAAAAAACTTCAGCCACTAAACCATTTCAAAAAATGGTTTTTATTAATTTACACAACCAAAACCGTAATGTTAAAGTTCTGCAAGAAGTAAAAAATAAAAAGAGTTTGTACGGTTTTAAGATATAAATGCAAAAATTGAATAAACTAAGGTAAAACAAAAAAAAATTGTTTAAAAGTCGAGACAAAATATGAAATGAATTTAACTGATCGGTGCGATATGTATAAATATAGCGCATTTTTGTTCTTTATATCAACAAAAATATACCTGTATTGAATTTATGATATGGATGATTCTTCGAACTCAGATGCTTTTGAAGCTGGTAAAGGTCAAAAGAAATGAGCTTGCATTATCAATGAATGCCTAACAAGTATTAGAAGAAAAGTAAAAAACAAAAATTGTCAAGTAAATGAATGAGCAAAAAACGGAGAAATCATAAATAAGTGGTAATCCTGAATGACAAATAGGTATCTTACTATTCAACTCCTACCAAAATAACAATGAGATATGAGTGTCCATTCTAGCTATAAAAACTCCAACGATTTGGGAATCCACTCTTTCTAGAATAAAAAAACTCAAATGGCCAGCATTCCATATAATTTATAAAATAAAAATAAATAATAGAAAATCATTACAAATATTCATTAAATAATCAAAACTAACAACCGAAATATATATATTTAGAAATATATATATCCAATTAAGTTGCAACCTCCACCCTATTGCAAGGGTGAATGGTGTAATGACTAGAAGGTCAAAAAAATTAATAACGAATTAAGAATTACTAATGGGTGATTAAAGTTAATAATCAATCCTTCTAAATTCATTTAAAAATAAATTTTACTTATAAATAAAAATACTAAATGATAAGTAATAAAATTAATTATAAACAAATTATGTGATCAAGTGGATTCGAATAAAAAGATTTATGTTTATGACAAAATAGTTATAATATAAAATAAAAGATATACAACAAATCAAAAAGAGCTTTTAAGCAAGTGTTTAAAGATCAAATATAGTCAACTAACTAACCTATTTGTTAAATCAAAATTTAAACATAATAGAATCACTTGTTAAAAATGTTCAAAAAAAAATATAAGATGTTATTTGTTCGAATTTAGTGGATTAAAGTATATTCGGTTTTGGGTCGATTTTTTTTTTAGAGATTGGGTAAACCGAATAAACCAAAATTAGTTAAAAAGTCAAATATAAATATGTAATTTTGATTATAAGTACTTAATTATTTGTATAGATTTATAGATTTCTACTTGAGTAAGAAATTTTAATATATAAAATTTATTATATTATTTTAATTAATTAGTTCATTAAAAATATTTTTTATTTTTATTTTTATATATTCTTTAATGAAAACCAACGAATAAAGCGAATTATAATTTGGTTTGGTTAATTCGGTTTTATATGTTATTTGGATGGTTCGGTTATTTTAAATTATTTGGTTTGGTTTGTTTGGTTTAACAAAAAATTCAACCAAACCGATCGAACCGATCGAATGCTCACCCCTACGTGTTAGTGTCAACCCAACACAAAATGAGCACGAAAACTCCAAAAAAAAATTTACAATTTATTATGAATTTATAATAAAAAATTTAAAAAAAAAACAAAAAATAGATAAAGTCAATACTTTCATGTTGACCTACACCTAAATTTTTCTTATCAAGTTTGAGTTGATTATTCGAGGCGGTTCTAATATTAACACCTCTATGCAAGGGTGAGAAAGTTGAAAAGTGAAGGAGCTGGCTTTTCCTTCCTCTTTTTCTTATTCTTCCTCTTCTTATGCCTCCATGGAAAAAGCAAGGTAAATCCTACCTTAAGTTTTTTGTCATGCTGATGGTAACTTTTCAAAAGATGTTGAGGATGAAATTCAAAGATTAAAAATATCATAAATCTTCCAAAGACTAATAGCTTAAGAATAATAAGATATGAACCTTATTTACATATTCATCTAATTTGCTATGATTAATGTGAATAATTAAATTACTAGTTAAAAGGATTAAGAAAATTAGCATGCCTGACACATATTGGGATTAATGAAATTCTAACTAAACATACTAAAAAGAAGTTATTTATTTATCATGTTATATAAGTCGAATATATGATGTCCATCTAATCACAATCTTAAAAATTTTTATTATAAAAAAAAAGTCAGGCTGATAAGAATTAAGCTGCTATAGTTATGACCTTATTTGTATGTTTAACTCTATGTTTGATTTACAAAAATTGATTAAGGTGAAATAGATGAAATTTTGTTTTAGAAGTGATGAATCACACTTCTAAGGCTTCAAGGATTGGTGATAACAATGTTGTAGCTTAGAATCCCCACTACTAGGTAATATCATTGCTATGCTGGAGTAATGTTTCTTTTCTTTGGACTCGTTGCATGTAGATTTCACTTGTCTATAGAAATTTCTTTGTATAAATTGTCTTTCATGTAAAGCTATGTTATAATTTATGAGCTAAAAATTGTCCTTCAACTATTCATATGTAACCAATTTAGCCTAAAGTATCACGCTTCTACAATTCAGTCCCTGACTATACATACATATTTTAATGTTATGATCACCCTAATCCATTATTACGATACAGATATTTTGCCAACTACTATGAACATTCTATAATACATACTTAATATATCTATGACTCTAATACTATGACAAATGCTATGGCATATGATATGCCAAACAGTATACAAAGTGCTTATGATTATGACAGCCAAAAGTCATTACATAAACTATTATTTTATATTATTAATACATGCTTCACTTAAGACTACAATTTAATTTTCCATCAATTTCTTTAAGCATAAATATTTGAAATCATAAAATGATAATATGATAAGAAAGTTTATATATAAGTGTCAATTTTTAGCATAAATGCTTAAGATAGCATATGTTGCTTCTCTTTCATTTTATTTACTGTTACATAGACCTATGATTTGTCTACTATGTTATTGATATAAAACACCCTGATATATGTTGATATCTATTTAGGTGGGATAAGACTTTATTACTGGGGTCGAGGTAGCTAAATAAGGCATAGGTAAGTCTTATTCATGTTTAATGAAAATTTATAATCTACGTTCTAAAATAATTGCACATACTGTTGAACTATATTGAACTTTATGTGGAGTATTAAATGATATTTAATTAATGAATGGATGATATAGTTATGTTTTGAATATAAATGTTATAACTTCTATTTATTTGGGACATTGAGCAAATTCAATCACAAACTCACAAATTCACTAAGCCACAAACACAAAGCATATGCAAACCCTCGAACAAAAGAACACTTGTTTGAACTTGAAAGCCTAAGTTCACAACCAAGAGAATAAGTTGGACTACATCTAATTTCTATTTTGATGGATATAAATTGCTTTTAAGGTATATATTTAACTGTAATATTGTCTACACAATGATCTCCCTACCATTATGCTACTAAAAGTTTTGGTGATGTTAGATCAAAGGTTGAGCTTGAACAATCCATCTTCACAATCATTGGTTCCAGTATCAATTTATCCAAGCACCGGGGATGAGTTGTGATAATTAACTAGTCCAGTGGGACAGGTTTAGTTGGAGCAGCATGATAAGATAAGATAATTCTAATAAAATAAAAAATGTCAAAAATGAATCATTCCTGTTTAAAAGGAACAAATAAGAACTCATTCCTAACCTTGAAATTAAGATGAACAGCAATTTAATATAAAAAATAATAAAAATCTCTTATATGATTAATGAAAATGCAACACATGCAAGAACAACCACATCATTTAGCATAACTACATATCAATTTTACGATTTCTGAAATTGCATGGCGGTCAGGTAAAAATGGGTGTGCTAGTATCACATAAATGAAAAGAAAAATGTTTAAGGGAATGACTTTCGCTCAATATTTTTAGCATGGCAGCCACAATTCCTTCACCTGAATCAACCAATTTACTATCCTTACACTTAAATATAATACGATTCTGCATCCTTATCTATGAGCAGTGCAGTGATTCTCAAGTACAAAGCAATACATGGATTCTAAAGTTAAATTTCATTCAAAACGACTTATGTTAGTGCAGAAAATATTAAATTTGCACTTTTAAAACAAGGATAAAACATGGAACAACAAAACAAAAAAAGATAAAGAATAATACCTGACTCATCCGCCAAACATCTGATAATAGATTTTTCTGATTCTCTAAGTTCAAAAAAAAATAATAATAATAACATAAGTGTTTGATCCATTAAACAACCAGCCAGAAAAAAAAATACTGGTTATATAACAGCGACAAATAAAGAAAAATTACCAACCAGAATCCACTGCTTTTATTTCCCTAATAGTAGCATCAGGAGACATTAATGGCTTGATAAAGAATTGGGCAAACCTAAATAAAATAATCATTAGACAATATTGAAAGCCACATACAAGATTGTAAGAAGCAACAAAAAATATCTTACCTGTCCAAAGCTTCTTCCAGGTAATCTGTGTTAATATCAAAGTAGAAATTTGTATGCTCATTAGATGTGAAAGCGTTAGCAGATCCACCATGCTGAGTTTTAGTAATAATGATATTGTGGATGCAAAAATTAGTTCTTCAATCAACAACCAAAGCATGACGTCAAAAGCAATAATGCATATGTGAAATATTAGCAAAACAAAGAAAAAGGAGAATCGTGTGTACAACCTATATTTAGATAAGATGCAATATTGCAGAAATGAAAAAAAATGATGAATTGAAGGCATTAAATCTCATAGTTGATGTCTCAAAAAGAAAGGCGAAGAGAAGAATAAAAGTAGCAGATACCTCTGTTATATACTTTAGATAACTTTCTTCCACTGGATATTTCTCGCTAGCATAAAACAACATATGTTCTGCAATAGAGAAATAACTAATGAAGAAAAAAAAAACCATATGTGGTCAAAATAAAAATCAGAAGAAACCATTACCGGTAAAATAAGTGCATTTGCTAAGCAGACATGCACAAAAAAAGTATACCAGATTCCAGGTAAAAAATAGCTACGAAGATATATTTTCATACCAAAGGTTCTTTCATCCCGAATTTTCACTTTGTTAAAAAAAAGTCCTATAAAGAGCAGCACTACAGATATACATGTAGACATAGTAAAGAAACATCTCTAGAAGATAAAGTGCAGGTAAGGCTTCGATCTAGAAGAAATGTATATTTATAATTACAAGGATTACTCTATGTAACAATTGTCCCAGAACTAAAAAGGAAAATCAAGATACACTCCCAAAAGCTTAGCTGCTAGAAGAGTTGGACGCCAAATACAAACAAGAACTTTACATGCCCTAGGGGGTTATAAGCAATCTAGCTGGGTAACTAAGGATAGAGTAAAGCTTACTTGCACATATAATGCATAATCGGCCATCAATAGCCTTAATATTGTCTTTGCAGCTTAATGTGCTGCTTCTATGTCCCCTACGGACCTTTAATAGATTGTCTTGAATATTTTACACAACTTTCACATAAATACTTTCATTTCATATATAGGCCCTTCCAGATAGACTTAGGCTTTACATAGAATAAAAAAAATACAGTAAAGCATCACCAATTTCCTATTATCTTAAGGACATGATTATAGCTGCAAAAAATTGCTCTATTGTATTCAGTAAATGTAACTAATCATTTTCTAATCAAAATGACTCATTCACCAACTATCGGATAAGGCTTTAGACTCAGCTGTGCTTGCATAAGAATAAGTGCTAGGAAATGACTTAAAAGACAACCAACCATGAATATCCATGAGCTTTTGAATATGCGTGAGGGCTCTGAAAATACACACCATGATCTATTAATAAAAATAAGAAAGTTTTTATACTTAGATTGATTTTTCGGAAGGCAGAATAGATATCAGATAAGATATTACACAGAGAATTTTCCCTTCTATGAGAATGTTATGACCTGATTAAAGTTTTTTCTAAGGCACAATCTCAAATAAAAAAGATAAATTTCAATTAAAGCTAGTTTATAGGTTCTAGAATGTTGTCTTTGTTAACAGCAATTTAAATTAGAGAAAAAATATATAATCATTGGCTCAAAGCAAATAAAAGAGAAAATTATGATAAACCTGATCAAAATCAAATGGATCCATCATTCCAAGTAGACTTGTACCCTAGTCCACTTAATCAACAAAGGAATTCAATTCAGTCAACTCAACCTAACCAAATAATGCTTGCAACAACTATGAGTTACATCATCCAAAAAGACCTCATAAACTCAAGGTGAAAACTTGTTGATGGGATAATTTCTAGATTGAACTTGACTAACAGGGGCTTCATACCTTTCAAGAGTGCTTTATAGCTCACAACTTATAAGCTTAGCTAGAAGAGAACATTCAGGCTTGACCATTCATTCAACTTTATAGTTTATAGGCACATTTTAAACTTGATCATATGATATGAAAAGAGCTTATCACATCCTTATTAGGATGAGATTTTTGAGTATGATCATATGTATTATGATATTAACTATTGAAAAGGTTTAGCTAAAACTAAATTGATAATCCATGACAAACTTGTGCAAAGAAGGAACTGATGGCTACTCTGAGCACAAAGTAGCCAATTGGGACATGTAATTTTAGTAGGGACTAGATTTAGATGGAGTTCCTTCCGATTATAACTTGTATGATTATGTTTGTTATCAGGAAAAGAGATGAAGATGCATGTATTTTGAAATTGATAAGACATTTTTTGTAGTGGAAATCCTCCAATTATATTTAACAATAAATGTACCTAAGAGAGTAATGTAAGTCAAAGTGTTTAGTTTTGTAATTAAGAGCATGATATTAAGTGTCAACCCAGGAGCATGATATCCAATAACCAACTTCATCACTAGAGCAATATGAGGAATTTAAGTTTCAATCCTACTAGGTTGTTATCATTAATCTCATCATAAACTTCTTGAAATGCTAGGAAATCACCTTTAGTTTGCATTATTAAGGCTTATTGAACTAGGAAAGCATTTGAATGCTAGCTCAAGCTTCAAGTATGATGAGTGTAAGTCGACACCACACAACGACTATCTTTCGAAATGTCGAGGGGAGACTATGAGTGGCTAAGCTAACCACCCTTATTTGACTTGGTTCTAAGATAGTAAATTAGACTTTCTTTTTTCATTTTCAACTCGACATGTTAAGACTTTGTGAGCTTTAGAATTTTCCTTTTTCAGTTGTCAAAACCTTATGATCGATCAAAGAAATTGACCCTCAAGGGATTTGTCTTTCAAGTATTCGAGATTCATAAAAATTGGGGCCATTGACTATGATCTTTTGATAAACTTGTTATTTACCAGGATTTTTGTCCTAAGCAAACATTTCTAGCATTATTTATAATGGATCGACAATTAGGTAAATTTTGATTTATGTAAGGTCAACCCGGAAAATATAACATAGACAGATAGACTTGATTGACTCAATTTCATGAGTATAAGTTCAAAACTTAGATTCGATGATCTTGACAGCAAAGCATGTTGACATATAAACTGAAATGATGGATGTATGCACTAGTTGGTGTAAAACTTTTCCATATTAATCTTTGCTAACCAATATTGGATATCTTCAATATTTGTCTCACCATGTGAAGTTTGCTTACTAATCTTACATTGCCTAATTGATCATTTCATCATGTCCTTCTGAGCTCTAGCATACTCTGGTGATTTCAATATTTAGAGGTACTCCTCTTTCATGATTGCAAGATATGACATGGATAATTAATTGAGCAAAACTCTTATTTATTCTTTTTTTTTTTTTGTACCTCTTATTTGTTCTTGTAAATCTATAGTTTACTCTTCTTTAGTAAAGATTTTCCAAGACAAGAATGCTCTATGCTAACAAAATGCTTGGTTGCCAACTAATCTAGAGTCAATTCTAGATCATAACCTAGTTGTACTATCAAATTAACTTGAGCATAATAATGTGGAATACAATGGGACCAATAAGACTTGTACATATTATGCAACCAAGGGTTTCTTAAAGAACCTATGATTTCTATTCAAGATATCAAGAGCTTTGAGAAAGATATAAGATTTCTAAGGTATCTCAACACAAAAAGTATCCCATGCATGTCTAGGATTTCTAAATGACAACTAAACTAGAAGCATGTAAGTCAAGAAAAAGATAATCAAAAAATATGAGTGCTGAGCATTACCATGCAATCGGTTCTTTTAACCCTAATTAAATGTTTTTTATGCAAACATTAATGTCCTTTGATAAATGAGATGGGAGAAGAAGTTATGACCTTAGGCAGCAATTCAAGGTTGAAGTAGAGCATGAAGTAGCCAAAATATTCACCATAAAAGTTGTAGGGATTGAATCAGAAAGATATGGAGCTTTGAATCACTCAACTTCTACATAAAATGAAACAAATATGCTTAGTCACAAGCATTTTTTAAAACAGAATTTCGGGAAGAGAGAAAGAGACAGATAGAAGGGAGAGAGAGAGAGAGAGAGTATGCCAGATGAACTGAATTGTGTTGATTTTCAAGCCTAGGTGCAAGCAACATCTACAAATGTCAAATTTCCTAAAGAGTATTTACATACATACCACACAATTCTTATGTATTAAAATACCTCACACATAAACTTTAATATTTACATAAAGGACACTTTGCGAAAATTGTCAAACCACTTATATCTTACTGTTCTCTCTCTTCTTCTCTTCTTGCTGGATGCTCCTCTATCGACCTAAGTAACCTGACTCAGATACTCAAATTTTAATCCCTTCTACTCACAGTGAGTTCACAAAATCAAAAAAAAAAACAAATTCCAGGAAACCAAAGGGTAAATTAAACGAAACACCGAAGCACCTACCTAGATAGTGAGCAAGGCCCTCGAGGCCGTCGGGATCGCTGAAAGAGCCGACGGAGACATTCATGGAAGCTGCAGACTGCAGAAAGATGCAAAATTTATACGCATCTCAGTTTCAGATAAGAGATAAGGAAGAACTCCAGGGGGGCAAAGAAAATACCTTATCAGTGTCAGGATCACTGATTAGAAGGACTTCGAGAAAATTGGGAAGAATGATACGGCGATACTCCCGCTTGTCGGTGCGCGACTTGAAGATCTCGGACTCGCCCCAGCCGACAGCCATGGAAATCGCTTGTTTGCAGCTCGATCACCTCCGCTACTTCCGTGTGCCGTGTCCCGTTACCAATCGCCGTATGGAAGAGACAAACCTGCCCGCATGGGTAATACCGGGTCTATTTTTATTGAAGGAATTTTTTATTTATCAGGTCATTTTTTTAATATAATTAAATTAATATTATTAAATTATAAGATATTTTAAATATTTTTATGATTATATTTATAGATATTTAATAATTTATTTATATTTATCTAATAACTCAATCTCTTTCTTTTTCAGTCATATTCATGACATAAAAAGCACTGCAGCTCTATGGAGAATACGATTATTGAATTATACACTTTTTTTAATAATTCAACAATTGAGCGTAAAAGAAGAGTTTTCTCTTCATTAATTCTTCTTATACAAGGAAATTTTTCTTTAACTAACTGATCGAACTTAGATTCAATTCTAAATAAATGATCAGAAATAATTTGAAATCTTTTTTTCTATGTTTAACTGGTATTAGAGTCATGATGGGGTAAATCTCCATGGGGGAAAGAAACCTGCACGAGAATCTTTAATATTTTGATCAATGATATATTATGATAAATTTTATCAAAGTCGGTTAAAGTTTTTCAAACTCTTCTAAATCATTGACTGGATATAATCTGATCATGATAAATCCTTTTGTGATTTATAATCAAAATACTTTTATAATCTTTTAGTGAGATCCTGACTTCGTCACATATGGCAGTAAATCTTTGTGGTTATGGGTCGTAAGTCCTATTTATGTTGATTGTCTTGAGTTTGTTGGAGATTATGGACTTATTTTATTATAACTCAGAATTGTTTGATCAACTTATTAGAGTTCTCTATCTGTCGAATTCTTTCCTCCACTCTCCTTTATGGCTTCCTCTTCTAATTCAAATTCTAATCTCATGATTAGAAATTCAATAAATGATAGTTTAATAAAAAATATTGAATTAACGAAGTTCCCTATAAATGAAGACCTAAATAAATGGTTTTTACCCAAAATCGATAAATCGATTTAATACCTTTGATTTTAAAGGAAAAACTGCTTAAAATAGAATAATCGATCACTATAGATCAATTAGATAAAACTATTTATCTATTAACTCAAGAAGACTTGCATAAATATATGCAAGACTTTAAATATATTCACATTGGGATGATTCAAATAGCATTTAAATCTTTAACCTTAAAGGGATTAAATGCTTCCATCATTGCCTATTTTATGAGATGGTTGATGCCTTAACTGGGCTCAATCTCTCATGGGCGTTATCGAAACTAGTTTATATCATGGACCAATTTACTTTAATATTTTTCTTAATTTAAGTTTATATTTAACTTATATAAATCTTCTTGAAGCCATCAAGTTGCAAATACAACTTCATGGATATGACTTTCTTCCTGGATCTGAAACTATTGCTTTAATTTTCAGGTTACATTTTATAGTTCTTAATACTTTGAATCTAAATATCAAAAAGGTTGTTCAACCTCTTGAACGAACAACCTTAATCGAAATTAATCTGTTAGCCTCTCATATAGCAACTAACAGAGTTATTAAATGGAATGAGATAAGATTCTCGATTATCGGGCAATACCATCTATCACCCAAAATCATCCATCAACCAAGACATCGATAATTCAAACATCGCAAGTGTAGAGTTATATTTAATCCACGAAGATCAATCACTCTTCCCAGAGTTTCATTTCTTGCAGAAACTTCAGTAAGAACAAGATCTTCAGGTTCTCCTACTCATATAAAGAACCACCAATTGAAGCAATTCAATTTAATCGTAATAATGTTTATTATCCTATGAGAGAAAATAAATCTCTCACTCCTTTTGAAATGAATTTTAGTCTTAATGAATTATCAAATAGGATCTAAGTCCAGTGACTATTTTAAAAGATTATAATCAACCTAAATATGAAAAATTTTGAAAGTGGTACAGAACTATCACCTCGAAAAGTCAAAGACTTGAAATATCAGATATATATTTCGAGGAAATGACAAAACGTAATAAGAAAGAAAATGCAACAATTCCTTTTGTAGTCTAGTTCCTTCAAGATTACACCCCAATGATAGCCGTTTTAAGCAACAAAAAATGGTTAGATGAGCAAAGAAAAGTCGTGGAGACTCTATATCCTCCACTCATGGCCCGAATGATTGATAATAAACCTCTTGATATTGCTGCTTTTGAAAAAATCAACACTAATCCTCAAGCTTTAAAAGAATTTATTGTTATAATTAAGCAACTTAATTATAGCAATAGTACTCTCCAAATTATTTTTGATCATTTATTTAGAATAGAATCTAAGATCGCTTAAGTTAAAGAAAATTTTCTTTTCAAGAAAAAATATAAGAATAATATCAAGAGAAACCTTGACAAGTTCATTTTAGCCATACAAACCTCTTTTTCAACCTCCTAAACTTTCTATTAAGTTAGGACTTAAGAGAAAATTCAAGATTTAATTCTTAAATTTAAAATCAATCTTTATGTACTTTAGAGGATGAATCCTCTGATGAATCTCAAGAATCACATGAAGGCCTTGAAGAAATACAAGAAGTATTTCAGAATCTTTAGATTCACTCACCACTTAAGATAAATAAATTATCTTATCCAAGAAAAAATTTAGATAAACATTATTATAAGAAATCGTCACCTCAAGATCTACTACTCGAGGAACCAACCGATTTTTTCGATAACTCTTATGATGGAGACTCCATTTGTGAATAGAATATTAATGGACTTGTTGAACATCAGATCCATCAAATCTTACATCGTATGCTAATGTTTGTGACTACATTTGAAGCTAGACGTAACTCCAACTCTTCCGACCAGACCGTTCAGGCTATTATTTTCAGGTTTTCTTGTATGTTAAAAGGCTGATGGGACCATTACCTCACTCAGTAACAAAAAGATGACTTGCTAAGCACAGTCGATCTTAATACTAAATATTTGTCGCAAGAGCAGCAAAAACCTAATGAGAATAATGTTTATAATCTGATCCAAGCCATTTTAGATCATTTTGCTAGAACTCTTGGAGACCAAGGAGAAAAGACTCGTTCTTTACTCCAAAAATTAATGTGTCCATCTCTTACCCATTTTCATTGGTGCAAAGATATTTTTCTTGTCAAGGTCATGACCTTACATGACGCCAACAGAAATTTATAGAAGGGCTTTCCAACCTTTTCGCCGAGAAGATAAAGAATCATCTTCGTTTACCCAACAAATAAATTCCATATGATAATTATACTTATGGAAATCTTATATCGTTTGATTATGGACTCAACTTTTTTGATATAAGATTAAATAATCAATCAAGCGAGAAAGACAAGTTAGTTAATAAACAATTTACCCAAAATCTTGAAGAAAGGCACAAAACTTCTAAAAAGTTAAACAAGTTAAAAGGTTTTATAAGACTATGCCAAGATGCATCTAAGAAAAAATTAGATGAATTATAAATTGATGAAAAGTTAAGACAGACTCTCATGAAGATTCTCTTAACCTCTTCTGAATCTGAAAAGGAAGTATCATCAGAAGACGAGGGATATAAATCATCCTCCTCTGATAATGAGAAATCTGCATGTTGCAACTCTTGCGAACAAACATATTATTATAAAAATATTATAGAGATGTCTGGTATTTTTACTTTAACTTCTGACCAAAAGTATCAGCTTATTAAAACCTTAGGTCAAGTAGATAATTCATCTACTTGAAATAAGATTATAAGTATTTTACACGATAAAGAATCTAAAAAAGCTTTTCTAATTTTCCTATATACTCTATGAAAGAAGTATATAAGAGAAGAGCGGAAAAGAATGTTTCTCCAGCAGAGGTATCTCTAAATTATCTAAAAACTGAAATAAAAAAATTTACAACAAGAAATTAGAGATATCAAAGCTGAACAAGACCGGATGAATAGCCGAATAATGGATCTTGAAATAAACCAATATCCGGCTTATTCATAACCTAAAAGCCCTGAAGATAATCCAGAAACTTCTGTAAACCAAGAACCTGGATTATTGCAGAGTATTCAAAAGGCAATATACCAAAAGTGGTATATTTTTATAAAATTAATCATTAATAAATAATTTATTCTACCAAATCTGATAGTCCTTGTTAATAGTGGTGCAGATTTGAATTGCATCCAAGAAGGAATAATTCCTTCTAAATATTTTGAAAAAATCACATAGAAGCTTAAAGCTACTGATGGTGAAACCTTGCAGATTGACTATAAGATATCTTCTGTAGCAATCTGTCAGAATGATATTTGCATTCATATGTCATTTTTATTAGTTAAAATTCTAACGCAACATATTATTTTGGGAACACCATTCCTTCTCAAATTAATGTCGATAACAAGAATTGATGATATCAGAATCTATTGTGAAATATGAAATAAAAAAGTTGTATTCCGATTTATCACCAATCCAAAAGAAATAACTATTAATGAAATAAACAAACTTAATAATAAGTCATGCATATAATACATAAAATTGGTTTAGTTATTTTTGCTCCTAAAATCAAACTGTTTCAGACAAAAATTTGATTTTTAGGGCATAACATAACCAATGTGTCGATTATTCCCATTAATCGAAGCATTGATTTTGCGAAAAAATTTTCAGATATTATCCTTGATAAAAATCAACTGCAACGTTTTTTAAGAGCCCTAAATTATGTTGCAGATTTTTATCAAAATATTACGTGATGCCGCTCCACTTTTTGATCGTCTTAAAAAGCACCACCTCCTTGCACTGATTTACATACTAAAGCAGTCCAGACTTTTAAACGATGGGTCAAAATTCTCCTTTACCTCAACCTCCGTAGACCGGGCTAGTTTCAAAATCATTGAAACTGATGCCTCTTATCTCCAATGCGATAGTATCCTAAAACAACAACAAAAAAATTTCTAAAGAATTGGTTCACTTTACTTCTAGCCATTGGAATCCAACTCAGGCCAAATATTCTATTATTAAAAAGAGATATTTTATGTTGTTAAATGTATTTCTAAATTTTAGGATGACCTTCTCAATCAATATTTTTTGTTACGCATTGATTGTTCTTCTGTTAAATATATTATCGAAAAGGATGTCAAAAATTTAGTTTCTAAATAAATTTTTGCATCATGACAAACACAACTTTCTATTTTTGATTTTGATATTGAATTTATTAAAGGTTCAACTAACTCACTTCCTGACTTTCTAACCCGTGAATTCTTGCAAGGACAGTCAGGGGTG
Organism: Cymbidium sinense; assembly: GCA_021442155.1. Classification (NCBI taxonomy): domain Eukaryota; kingdom Viridiplantae; phylum Streptophyta; class Magnoliopsida; order Asparagales; family Orchidaceae; genus Cymbidium; species Cymbidium sinense. The sequence goes on along the minus strand of CM038233.1, from coordinate 9,517,759 downwards.
GCTCACCCCTCACTGGAGGATGTCACTCTTTAATCGAGGTGGTCCCTCTTTCCGAGGGGAAGAGGATGTGGTATAGGCGATCCGTCCAACTCGCGCGTTGGAATGACCGACCTGAAAACATATATTTATGGATCTTCTTCCACTACTATTGAGCAAGCAGAATCCTCCAAAGCAAAACAAGCTGCACCATCCTTTAAAGATGTTGTAGCACAGGAGCCTGTTTATTTCACAAAAAAAAATAAAGCAAAACATCCTTGAAATAAATCCCTCTGATTATTTGATTAATAATCCGTGGGCACTCTTAGAAAGATATTTGGAGAATAATCTATTTCCATATGAAGTTAATTTCTCTCGTGAAAATCTTGAGAAAATCCTAACACAGCTAAAGTGTGTTGAGATTCCTCATGTTAGAGATTAATCAACTCATACCATTTTGTATAGCAAATGCGTTATACAAAAGGTTATTCATCAGAATGAATGGGGTTTGACCCCATTTCAAGAAAAAACTATTTTCCTCTCTGCTAATCAACAACATAAACTCAGTATAAATTACTGGAGTTTTGTTCAAGCAATGATGAAGATGTTCTTTCTTATCAACGATAAGAAGAGAAATTCATGGATGATAATCATGAATAAAGAAATTATTTCAAAAGATCTTCCAACATGATTTTTTAGGAATTATTATTTTGGTAGAACTTCACATCGCCGATCTATTAAAGAAATTTTCAATGAATGAATGGAAGCTGCCCCTAAGATGCGAGCTATCAATCCGCGAAAAATGATTCAAGGAAAAATTTAGCATATTTCTTTACAAATTGTCAAATCTCTTGGATTTTGTCCTGGATGTTACTCTCGGCAAAGATCCATTTAATGAGCTCATCCTCCAGCGACAATTCTTATTGAGATGGTGGACTCATATCAATGTTGAAGATAAATTAAAATATATATGAATTATCATCAAGTCTTATTTTGAACAAACAATCTCACAGAAGACCTCAGATTTTGAGCTATCGGTAGATGAAGTGCTTGGCAGCATCAAACGCAGACATCTTCATGAAAATGAAGCCCAGCATAAAAAACAGCTTAAAAAAATGTACGAGGCTCAATTCGCCAGAGTATTCAAATAACCCATCTACATCTATGAAAGCGGAGAATCATCTCGCGATGTCGATGTAGAATATACAGAAGAAAATTAATTCTCCACTCAAGCAATTATTGAAAGCACTAGACAAAGAGAATATGTTTTTTTAAAGCTGCCTCAAATATTCAAAACTTTTTGAAAAGATGTAATAATGTTGAGTAACTTTTCTTAAAGTTATTGCATTATTCTGCCACGATGCACAATTATTGTAACTTTGCTTAACAATGAAGCAAAGGAACAATAATTGAAGTCACTTTGCTTATCTGTTAAGTAAAGGTACAATAGAGGCCGTGGTATAGGCAATCCGTCCAACTCGCGTGTTAGAATGATCTACCTGAAAATTTAGCTTCAAAGGCAGTCACAAGTATTAGCATACGATGTAAGATTTGATGGATCTGATGTTCAACAAGTCCATTAATATTCCATTCACAAATGGAGTCTCCATCATAAGAGTTACTGAAAATATCAGTTGGTTCCTCAAGTAGTAGATCTTGAGGTGACGGTCTCTTATAATAATGTTTATCTGAATTTTTCTTGGATAAGATAATTTATTTATCTTAAGTGGTGAGTGAATCTAAAGATTCTGAAATACTTATTGTATTTCTTCAAGGCCTTCATGTGATTCTTGAGATTCATCAGAGGATTCATCCTCTAAAGTACCTAAAGATTTATCTTTAAATATAAGAATTAAATCTTGAATTTTCTCTTTTGATGAGCCTAACTTAATAGAAAGTTTAGGAGGAGGTTGAAAAAGAGTCAGTATGGCTGAAGATGAACTTGCTGAAAGTTTCTCTTCAGTAATTCTTTTTATATTTTTTTCTTGAAAAAAATTTTTTTCTTTAACTAACTGATCGACCTTAGATTCTATTCTAAATAAATGATCAAAAATAATTTAGAGAGTACTATTATAATAATTAAGTCGCTTAATTATAACAATAATTTTTTTTAAAGCTTGAGGATTAGTGTTGATTTTTTCAAAAGCAGCAATATCAAGAGGTTTATTATCAACCATTCAGGCCATCGATAGAGGATATAGAGTCTCCACGATTTTTTTCTTGCTCATCTAGCCATTTTTTGTTGCTTAAAATGACTATCTGTACAGATTGTGTGTAATTTTGAAGGAACCAGATTACAAAAGGAATTATTGTCTTTCCCTTCTTATTATGTTTTGTCATTTCCTCGAAATATATATCTAATATTTCAAGTCTTTGACTTTCTGAGGTGATATTTTTTACCACTTTCGGAATTTTTCATATTTAGGTTGATTATGATCTCTTAAAATAACATCTCTGGACTTAGATCCTATTGGATAATTCATTAAGACTAAACTTTATTTTGGAATGAGTGAGAGATTTATTTTCTCTCACATGATAATAAACATTATTACGATTTAATTGAATTATTTCAATTGGTAGTTCTTGTATATGAGTAGGAGAACCTGAAAATCTTGATCTTATTGAAGTTTCTGTAGGAAATGAAACTCTGGGAAGAGTTATTGATCTTTGTGGATTGAATCTAATCTCTATATCGCCTTCAGATGTTTGAATTACCTGATCGATGTCTTGGTTGATGGATGGTCTTGAAGTGACCGCAGATGGTATTGCCCAAGAATCACAGAATACTATCTCATTTCATTTAATAACTCTGTTAGTTGCTATATGAGAGGCTAACATATTAGTTTCGATTAAGGTTGTTCATTTAATTGGTTGAACAGCCTTTTTGATATTTGGATTCAAAGTATTAAGAACTTTAAAATGTAACTTGAAAATTAAAGCAATAGTTTCAAATCCAGGAAGAAAGTCATATCCATGAAGTCGTATTTGTAACTTGATGGTTTCAAGAAGATTTATATCAATTAAAGTTAAACTTAAATTAGGAAAAACATTAAAGTAAACTGGTCCATGACATAGACTAATTTCGATAACGCCCATGAGAGATTGAGCCATCAATTATCTCGTAACGATAAGGATGGAATCATTTAATCCCTTTAAGGTTAAATGTTTAAATGCTATTTGAATCATCCCGATGTGAATATATTTAAAGTCTTGCATATATCTATGCAAGTCTTATTGAGTTAATAGATAAATAGGTTTATCTAATTGATCTATAGTGATCGATTGTTCTACAGTTTTAACGGAAGTTTTTCCTTTAAAATCAAAGGTACCAATTCGATAAATTAGGAATTTATCGATTTTGGGTAAAGACCATTTATTTAGGTCTTCTTCATTTAGAGAGAACTCCGTTAATTCAACATTTTTTATTAAACTATCATTTCTTGAATTATAATTCAACAGATAGATAACTCTAATAAGTTGATTAAACAATTCTAAGTTATAATAAAATAAGTCCATAATCTCCACTAAACCCAAGACAATCAACATAAATAGGACTTACAATAAACCATGGGTTTTCTTGTCATATGCGTAAGTCGAGATCCCAGAAAGATTATAAAAGTATTTTGATTATAAATCACAAAAGGATTTATCATGATAAGATTATATCCAGTCAAAGATTTATAAGAGTTTGAAAAACTCTAATCCGACATTGATAGAATTTATCATAATAGATCATTGATCAAAATGTTAAAGATTCTTCTGTAGGTTTCTCCCCCTCCCCTGCTTTTTAGATCATTTAGAGATACCTCTGTTGGAGAAATATCATTTTCTGCTCTTCTCTTATATACTTCTTTCATAGAGTATATAGGAAAATTAGAAAAGCTTTTATTAGATTATTTATCGTGTAAAGTACTTATAATTTTATTTCGAGTAAATGAATTATCTACTTGACCTAAGATTTTAATAAGCTGATACTTTTGGTCAGAAGTTAAAGTAAAAAGACTAGATATCTCTATAATATTTTTATAATAATCTGTTTGTTCGCAAGAGTTGCAACACACAAATTTCTCATTATCAGAGAATTTATATCCTTCGTCTTCTGATGATACTTCCTTTTCAGATTCAGAAGAGGTTAAGAGAATCTGCATATGGATTAATTTGTTGAATTAACATAAATCTTAAGAGAATCTTCATATATGGGGTAAATTCTACACACAACAGATGTGCAAGGCTTCAACCCTAGATCTCTTGGTTGAAAGCAATGCCCTCAATCACTAAGCTATGGTGTCTTACACATTCTTATATATTTTATCATTTAAGTTTAAAAAAGTAAAAAAATTTACTCATATTTTTATTTATTTTTAAGAATTTCACTATTTATATTATTATTAAGTATATTTTATTTTACATTTAAATTTTGGAATTATTTTACAAATCTAATAATTATTCACCATATTCGAACACCCTAAACACCTCATTTTTCTCACCAAATTAAGGCAATACATCCAAATATTTATAACCACCCCAAAGGAACTTTTATATTTATCACTCTATATGCATATTTGATTATAATAAAATATTTCTCATCATAAAAATTTGTAAAAATAGCAAAATAAATATAATAAAGTGAAAGTATTATGATGGTATTATTGGAATCTTCAGTCTTTACCTTGCATCAATAGTCTTCTAGATTTTTTTTATTTATTTATGAATTTTTTAAATAATTTTGATAATTAAATTTTAATTATAAAAAGAGTCAGGAAAGTAAATATCAAGACATTTATCATGCATGCATGTTATTTAGTGCGTTTATACATGCTTTCTTTACTTCATTATAAGCCATGCATGCAGCCTTTATGATTATTATATTTTTAATATGACTTACATGTTTAGTATGTAAAAAAAAATCTTAAACAAGTAATGATATTATATATATTAATGTGTTTTTGTTCATTTTGATAATATTATTTGTTTGATGAGTAGTAAGATTAACTTCTTTGCATTCTTATAAAATCACAGTGGAGATATTGGAGTTAACTAAAAAAAATGTGAGATTCTTTATTTTTATTATAATACTTTATCTTATGATATGATTTTAGAATGCTATATTTAATTTCTTATTAAAGTTTGAAAAGTAAATATTGTTCAATAATTCATATAATTGCTTTATTAGAAATAAATATGTTGATTTGGTCAGTAAAGGAAACAATAATTGAATATAAAATTAAGTTTTTATTTTAGAGTTCCATTAAATTTATCTCAATGCAAAATCATATATAATTTAATTTATTTTTTAAATTCATTGACTTAATGATATTTCAATTTTTCTAAAATTATATATATATATATAACTAAATAGAAGTGGCATGAGGCTGACTCATTTGATCACTTTCAAGAATAATGAGGCTAACATGTTAATTACGAAATATGTAAGACATTTCATGCAACAACAGTAAGTGCCAGGTGATAATTGATACGATGAGCATCGAGCGTCTATGCTTCAAATGGCATATTCTCAATAGACCACGATCTTCATTTTGAACCCAATCAAAGGTGCAAATTAAACCCCTATCTTAAACTTAGTCCAACAGTGATATGATTATACATATATAATGCATGTTCTAATAAGAACATTATAGTTTCGCTACATTATCATTAATATGATCCTGAAAATTCCTCTAAAACGAATCTTGATGCAAAGCAAGTCGATCGAATCAAGGCCGATCAAGACTTAAAATATTGTTAAACTTTAAGACATCAGTTAAATTCCTAAAATGCTCTCAAATATGGAGTGTTTATATAAATCGACCAAGCGTTCCCAAGAAGCCAAAGATCTACAATTTCATTTGAGCATTCAAATACACAAAATACATCATATGATCATGGAAATCATCATGAGTCATGGAGAGGAGTGGTTCGATTTTGCATGTATTTACAGAGATGTCCTTCAATCTATAGCTCATTCCTTATATGAGGGGCAAGAGAGAAGAAGAGCTCTAAAGATCCTCCACAATCGCGTCGCCACTGACGGCCAAACCACCGCCGATCGCCGCCGTCACCGCCACCCGATCCTCGCCGTCGTCACCGGCCGGTTATCATCACCGACCACTATCGTCGCCATCATCAACATCGTCCAACATCGCGTCAACATCATCGTCAATATCGTGCCAATTATCGCCGCGATCGCCAACATCGCCTATTAGAATCGTTGTCTCTTTCATAATCCCCAGATCGGAAGATCTTGTACTCAGGAAGTTTTTATCAAAGCTGATTTTTCCCTCTTTTGAGATTTTTCACGTAAAATTCGAGTTTTATTGTTCACTCTTTAAATACCTGCCGTGTTTGGATTACAACGTGAAAGGTGAAACTTTTACTCTACCGCAATGGTTTTCACGCAACAGTTTGGCCGTCGTGGGAAAAGAACCCTCAATCACAATTTACGAACAATCGCATTATGGCCAATAGGCTAATATTGCCACGGAGCCTCCCGCTCAACTCGCCACTCAAAACCAATCCGAACCAAGGACGCCAAGCCGCTCACTCCTCGATAGACGTGTGCTGATGAAAGAGCGACAAGAATCTCTTTAGAAGATCGTGTCCGCCGAATGGAAGAGTCTCAAAATGAGATGATCCAACTTCTGCGAGGAACACAACAGCCACTACTGCGGCAAACACATCTCCCCCAAGATCGATCGTTAGCCATGGAAGGTCAAAATGCTAATCTCCTTGACACTGAAGTTCCTCAGAGACCGCGATGTCGATCTTCGACACGGCTTCTACTCATCAATCACGTACCAATCGACGCTAATCCACCAATTATTGGTAGCTTGACATATTTCGCCCACCCCACTCGTCATGTTATACGTAATTACGACGCTTAATGCAAGATGAATTTCACCTTCAAGATAAATCATCCTCCTCACCGCTGCATGAGGAGTCCTCACATTTAGCTGAAGCTATTCTTCAACATCCTATTCCCGTAGGTTTCAAGCTTCCAAGTATTGACCCATATGAAGACATCGACCATTACAGGACTATCATGCATATCTAACGAGCTCCTAACACACTGCTTTGCCAAGTCTTTCCCGTTACCCTTAAGGGGCAAGCTCGCACTTGGTTCCACTCCCTTCCAAGGGGATCCATACCTTTTACGAACTCGTCAAGGTTTTAGGTTTCAAAACCGAAGGATCATTAAAGATTCCTCTCATCTCTCTGGTATTCGTCAAAATGATGGTGAATCACTTAAAGACTACTTCCAGAGATTCTCCTCAAAAGCTCGCCAAATACCTGGGGTAGACCCTGAATTACTAAGAGGAGTTTTCCTTGGAGGGCTCCGTCTTGGACCTTTCTACTCATCACTAATGTGAGATACCATACCGACTTGGTTCACCGTGGGAAGCAAAGTTTACCGATGATGCTATTAATGCCCACCGAAAATAATTTGAACAATTCACATGAAAAGGTAAGAGTGCTCTAGGAAACACAGATCAATAATCCCATCAGAAGAAGCAACAAGGTAGTCGCAATCTCCCTCCACGGCCCTCACATCAATGATTGGAATACACGCCATTGAACACATCTCACGTTAACGTCTTGATGGCTATTCGGGATGAAGAGACCATTAAGTGGCCACATCCACTGAAACCAACTTTAGGAAATCAAGAGCAATATTATCACTTCCATCAAGTCGTGGACATCATACTGCATGCGTAAACAACTTAAAGAAGAGATTGAGAGGCTTATTCAACAGAGATATCTACGTCAATTTGTGCAAAACCAACCAACTCACGCAAACATAGCTCCAACTGGGGGGCAACCGGGACAATCATCGTAAGCAACATAATAGTCGCCAAATAGTTGGAGAAATTGAATTACCAAGTGGGCTACTATCAAATCAAGTCTTCATCGCCAAGAGCGAGTTAAAAAAATCTAGTATTAATCATCTCATCACTTTTAATAACTCGGACTTGGAAGGAGTCCAAGTTCCACATCAAGATCCTCTGTCATCGCGTGGGATTGGTGACCCTGTTATATTGTTAAGAGAATTTTGATTGATAATGGGAGTTCAATATATTTTATTTTACTCCACCTTTCTTAGCATGCCGTTAAGGAAAAACTTCAACCCGCAGACGTTATATGGGTTTGATAATCGCCTGCAATAGAGGGGACAATCACCCTTCCGTTAATCTGAGAATTTCCTCAACAAGTCACCACTCGGCCCAATTCATAGTGGTCAAGTCAAAAGATACAATGCTATATTTGGAAGACCCCTCTAATCAATCTTGTCGCCACTTTGCATCTCATCTTAAGATAAAATTTTAAACTCCCATTGGGGTTGGAGTGGTCCAGGAAACCAACAAAAGACAATCATGTTACCTCAAACAAGCTCAACCACGCCCTTCGGTGACCTTCAATATCGAGAATTTTAATCTTCAAGATAAAGAAGTACCTTAGAGGGTTTTGCCTGTAAAAGTCCTGCTCCCCACTTCGTTATCAGATGACCAACCATTAAGCTATAACTGATGATCCAGAGGAAAAGATCATCCCTAGAACTTGGAATATGGAAGGTCTCTAAAAAGTGTTATATGTAATCCTTGGTGTATAAATATTATAGTCTTTAATTTATCCCGTTTATCTTTTCCTCTCCACCTCTTGTCTTTTGTTAACTCTCTCTAAAATGTATCACATCCCTTTTGTTAAGTTATCTTGTGACAATATTGTATCACCAACATTATTAGAGTAATGAGTTTATGGTTTTTTCTCACAAGCTTGTTTCTTCTTCATTTAATCCTCCCACTTGAGAAATATATAACTCACGTTGTATCTCAATCGGGCATGATCAATCCCAAGGAGACTTGATCGGACCTCTTCCATACAGGTTAACGTCATCGAACAAAGACTCTGACAAACAACCTAGGATAGGTCAAAAGGTCCTTGGACTTCCTACGACCTCTTCCATACAGTTAACATCATCTGTAACACTGACAAACAACCTGGATAGGTCAAAATCCTTAACGGATTCAATTCGACCTATTCCATAGTTAACGCCATCGTAACACCGACAAACAACCTCAAATAGGTCAAAATCTTCGGATCAATTCGACCTCTTCCATACGCAACGCCATCGAGTACTATAATAAACAACCTGGATAGGTCAAAGATCCTTTGGCTTTGACCACCATCGTGCCATCACCGCGACAATCATCATCGGCCATCCAACCACCATCGCTGGTCACCGCCTAAACCATCGCTGGCAATTTCGCCATTGCGGTCATCCTCCTCACTACCGGCGCCGCACCACCCGTCGACGCCAACTACTCTGGTCACACGCTGACTACTGTCGTCCGCCGAATTATCGCTATTTTGTTTCCATACCACTATCGCCGCTGGCCATCTCGCACTACTGCGCTTCACTGTTTACCCGCTGCTATTGCCGCCGCTGACCACTGCCGGCGGCAACCATTATCATTGGTCACGCTGCAATTATCGCCGGCATCTTTCACTACATCGCTATTTTACTATCCTCGCCAACTATGACGCGGTCGCCATAATACGCCGCCTAAACCACCCCTCTACCAACCATCAGTGGCCACCGCCCGACTACCATCACGCCACCGCCGACCATTGTCGCAATCTCCGCCGGCTACCACCATCGGTTTATCTCGCCGACCATCGGTCAGCCGCCACCATCCATCGGCCACCATCGTGCGCATCGCCGCTAACCCCGCTCAGTTATCGTCTCCTTGATCGCTCTAACCCGGACATCCGACGACGCTGACGCTCTTCGAGGGAAAATCGAACAATACGTAGCGCGGCTTGATCGCTTCCAAAAGGATAGTCCGATGAGGCCGGTTGACGCTTCTTTTGAGGGAAAATCGGAATAATGACGTATGTACCGCAGGCCTTGATTGCCTCCAAACCCGGTTGGTCCGACGAGGTTGGACGCTCTTCGAGGGAAAACCAAAACAACAATGTAATCATGATCGCTTCCAAACTCGAGCCGACGAGGTCGGTTGACACCTCTTCGAGGTAAAGCAATAACGACGTAGCATCTGATCGACTTCAACGACCTTCTCTCAAGAAGAAGAGAAGGTGTCTTCTCCCAGCCTGGGGTTTTATAGACTCTTCAGGGAAAAGGGTAAAAAACCACAAAATTGCAAATTGTTAAAACCATGTTGTGCCCGCCCGCTGCCGCTACAGAACCCGCTGCCTCCACCCCACTTGCTCGCAGATCCGTTTCTACACTGCCGAGGTCGCCGCTGACCGGCCAGGCCAGCGCCAACCAGGCTTCTGAGGCTGAGCCATGGCCGCCATCAAGCAAGGCCAGCAGCTCGCCAGCGCCTGCTATCCTGATGTGTCTGTAAGTAATTTCTTTTATTCACCTACACATATTTGTGGCATCTGCTCAGTCATAATCTTTGCTTATAAAAGATCTGCTCTCAAATGTGTTAATGGACCTGCAGATTTCATTGAAGATTTTGCTATTTTGAAGTACTTGACACATATATTTTTTTTATGATTGAGATAATATTATCCAAAATAGAACGATATGACCAAAAAATTCATCTCCGAGCTCTTGATGCCGAAAGCAAGTCATCGAAATTGAAACCTCAAGATCAAACACTTAAAATATTATTAAAAACTATGAGACATCAGTTAAATTCTTAAAATGCTCTCAAATATGGAGTGTTTATAGTCAAATCGAGCGTCTCGACGAGCCGGTTCCAAGAAGCCAAAGATCTTACAATTTTGACTTCATTTGAGCATTCAAATAAACAAAATACATCATATGATCCGGAATCATCGAGCGTCCAGATGGAGAGAGTGGTTCGATTTTGCATGTATTTGCAGACGCCACTCTTCAATCTATAAATTTCATTCCTCATATGAGGGAGGCAAGCAAGAGAGAGGAGAGAGCTCAAAGATCCTCCAAACACAATCAGCCACTGACATTCAACCACCTTCGTCACTGCCGCCGCCACCACCGCCGATCCTCGCCGTCGGCATGTTCCATCATCACCGACCACTATCGCCATCATCATCGTCATCATCGCTTGTTATCGTCACAACATCGTATTAATTAATTGTCCCTTTCTCATATAATCCAGATCGGAAGATCAGACTAAAAGATATAAATGGAAGCTTTTAAGGCCGTAATTTTCCCTCTTTTGAGGTTTTTCACGTAAAATTCGAGTTTTATTGTTAACTCTTAAATACTGTGTCTTTGGATTTCACAACGCAAAGTTTGAAAACTTTACTCTACGAATGGTTTTCTAGCACGCAACAATCATGAAAATGAATGTGGATCTTCAAATAGAATTATTATAAATCTCTCTCGTACATTTTTTTATGATGCTTTATCTCTATTTTCTTGTTGAGTAACTATAACATAATAGTTTTTCATCTTGACCCCTCCAATGCAAGTGCTCTCTCCCAATTCTCTTAGGAGAGTGAGTTTCTACTATTCACACCACAGGTGATCACCATAACTATGCAAAGCTTCAAATAATAAATACACTGATCTATTTGTTTTCTTAGAAGTCGCTCTCTCTCTCTCTCTCTCTCTCTCTCTCTCTATATATAGATATATTAAGAAACTAAAATCTTATCTGATTAAATATCAAAATTTAGATTCATAAGAATATAAACACATAACAATTATGTCATATGCATCTAAATTCCCTAAAATTTAAACCAAAAAAACCACCTTTCAATAAAACTCAAACCATAATTCACACAATAAACCTCCTACAACACCAAAAATTTTTTTAAAAAAATCTTTATTCAACCATAGCCACTTGCATATAAAATTACTACAATCCTAAGGGCAAGAAACCACAGAATCAATAGGCTGAAGATCAAACATCACATCCCACGCATATCTGAATACGATGGGACTGTTCATGTTGAGAGGAGAATGATCGTTCACAGCGCAGTTAAAATTATCAATTTTCCTGAAAACTGTGGGTTCTACGGTTTCTACTGTGCTGAATCCACTGCACTTTAAATTCAGAAAGGATTGCGAGCAGATGCAGGTGTTGTTTATCACCACCTCGTACACTATCTTTTCCTCCACTGTTTCTCCAGTTGATCTCTGGTCTACAGTTATGTTTGATAGAGTGCACTGAGCAGAAGCTAATTTCATTATTAATTTTAACAAAAAAAAAAAGAAACTGTTAGGGTTCAGGATCTGATAAAAACTTTATGACTGAGTTAAAAATTGCAGATCGGGAATAAAAAATAGTGAGATTTACATGCATACTACATAAATCTAATGTATTTACATATTTAACATCTAAATTATAATTTTTACGTATATAATATTTTAATCTTCAATATAACATCAAAAATATCATTATCTCTCACTTTTAAAAAGTAAAATGTAACTTTTTAAATATAGAAAAGTATTAAATAATTAAATATCTTATTTTTAGTGTTGGATATGTAAATGTATAAAAAATATGTAATATGTATGTAAATCTTTCTAAAAAATAAGAAAAATCTTAAAGTCAACCATCTAGTTCTTATACATTTGTAATTTACTCATTTTTCTTAATTTTTTTTAACAATTGAATCTATGTGTTCAGGCGTGCTACGATCAAATCAATAGAAAATTTATAAAAATAAAAAATTAAGAGAATGATTAAATTATAAATATATAAATATTAGATGTTACGTATATCTAATTTTATCGAATATAAAAAGCATTTATTTTACAGTAAAGGGAGATATTAGAGTTACCATGACAGACGTAAAGAAGAGTAAGAGAAGCAAGGAAGAGCTTGACAATGGCGGCCATTTCTTCCTCTTAGAATTTTGTGAACCTTTGCAATGGAGAGTTGATGGAGAAGAAGGAAGGTCCATTATATAAAGAAAATAGAGAGAGACTTTGTAGATAAGTTCATTTATTAGCTCTGTTGGTCCTGTTCTAGGAATCTTGACCGAGTGATTTCTTCTGAAGGCTGAAAACATTATAAGATGAATATGTCACATTTTATACATTAAATTATATATAAGATTTATGTTTGAATATGAATAAATATGGCTATATTCAGTAAATCTCGAATTTTCGTCGCTCGCTTTCAAATTTAATTTATTTACCGAAAAAGGAGAAATTCATAGTCTCTGTCTAATTAAGAAGAGCCAGTTTTCCTCTTCCGAAGAGCCCCCCTTTCCCTTCGTCCAAAAATTTGACTGTTCATTTAATAATTAGATAATGACATAAATTAACCATTGACTTGCTACATAGGCAAAGTTTTCCAGTTTTCTTTTTCCAAAAAAAAATTTGTTAAAATATTATTTAAAAAAATTATGATAAAGAAGAATTAAAATTTTTTATTTTATTTTTAAAATCCATATAAATGTTATAAATTCTACACATATATATATATATATATATATATATATATATATATATATATATATATATATATATATATATACTATATATATATACTATATATAATGATTTTTTAAGTTAATTTTGATACTCTTTTGATATATCCCTTTAAAATTTATAAATCAAGCACAAATATCAAGTTAAGGTATGAATACAATCAAATTAAACAACTTAGTAGTGAATCTAATATCTTATAGTCGAGATTAGTCAATCGAATGAAATTTAAAATAAAAAAAATACTATGAAAACTTTGATATACTTAATTGAATAGTTAAATGACTTCCAAATTTGGCGTCTTTATAATGAATTGAGCTCATTCGAATCCAACGAGCCTAAGATCACTCAAATCAAAGGTCGTTTGATTGGTTAAATCACAAAAAATTATCTATGATCAAATGAATTGATATGAACCGTATGATAAAGTGTTTTGAGATTTTGGCTACAATAATCAAAATACCCCTCTCAGAATCCTATAAATAGAACTTCATTCTTATCATAAAGGGAGGGGCTAGAAGCGAACTTAGAAAAAAAAAAAAAAAATTTAGAAGTTCGTTAAATCATCCGTTCGTCGATCGTAGTCGATTGTGTCACCATGCCACCAACGTTATAGTCCATACCCTGCATACATTTGTAGCATGATTCTGTAATTTTCATTGTCATGATTTCTCACATATAACTTTGTAATCCTGTTATCCGAAAAACATAAACTTTGTACCCCGAAGGAGATATTTAGTAGAGCATTTTTACTAGGCTAGGCCCTGTGATTTTTTCCCCTATTTTTGAGATTTTTTCATATAAAAATTCTGGAGTTTCTTATTCTATTTTCAACTAGCTGTGTATGTGCTAGATTTTCAAATAAGCTAAGACGTAAAGTTTTATTCTACCGCAACTGATTTTCTAGCACACAGCATGTTTAAATTAATATTATTGAATGTTAAAAAATTTAAGATAGTAGAGTGAAATTTTTAATGTCATAACTGTTGCGTGCTAGAAAACCAGCTGCGGTAGAATGAAAGTTTACACCTTGTTTATAAATCCAAGACACACAAGTATTTAAAGAATGAACGAAAAAATTTTAATGTCTCAGAGGAAAAATCACCATATATTTGTTTTGAGTACAAGTTTTCCGATATGGATTACAATTGTATGAGAAGGGCTTCTGATAGAATCTCAAAATCGAGACAACAACAACCATATAATAATAGTAAGCAATGAACGGCACGATGAAGGTCGGTGGGATGGTAAGATGATATGATCACGGTGGCCGGCGATAGTTAAGCGGTGATTAGCGATAGTAGTCGGTGGCGGCCGGCGTCGGTGTTCGGCGATGATGACCGGCGACCAGCGAGCGGCGATGACGATCAGCGGCAATTGACGAGCAATCAGCCGATGACGGTTGGCAGCGGTGGTTGGTAACCGCGGGGTGGGCCAACCGAGTATTAACACGTGGAGGATTTTCAAGCTTTAGAGCTCTCCCCTCTCTCTTGCTTGACCTCCCCTCATATGAGGAATGATGGGCTATTTATAGATTGGAGGAGTGGCGTCTATATAAATACATGCAAAACCCGTAGCACTCCACTTCATCAGAGGGCTTAAAATGATCCCTTTGATCATTTGATGTATTTTAAATATTTGAAGGCTCAAATAAAGTCAGAATTTTGAGATTTTGGGCTTGTTAGATCCATTTCATTCGACTATAAACACTCCATGTTTGAGAGCTTTTAGAGGTTTAATTGATATCCCAAAGTTTTGATGATATTTTAAGTTTTGATTTACCACCGGTTTCAACTGGATCGGTTTGCTTTTAACGTCAAGATTCGTGTAGAAGAATTTTCAATATCATATCAATTGCTATTTTTGGCATTATTTTTAATCATAAAATATCGATATACTTGAAAATAACAAATTCTTTGAAATTTGAGAGTCCTTTAACCATAATTTGAGAGAACAAATCTTCATGAGTACAAAATTATGACCATGAAGCGAATCTGCGTGGATGTGTGTATGTATGCCTGAACACGAGATTTTGAGGTTATAGAGTCATCCACTGGAGCTCGTGGGCACCGTGGCAAGCGGCGACGGCGCGCGGCATGAGCACATGGTGCTTTCGTCTGCTTCAGCGCCTATGTCTTGCGGCGGTTGAATTGAGGCCAGCGGCGGTGAGCTCAGCGGTCATGGAGGTCGGGAGAGGCGATGGGTGGTCAGGCGAGGTAGCGAGCGCTTAGCGGCGTATGGCGCAGCGTGTCGGCGTGTGTGCTAAGGCGGGGCTGCGGGCGCATGCGTGTCTTGTGAAGCGAGCGCCATGAACGGTTTTTGATTTTGGGCAATTTTGATGATTTTACCCTTTTCTAGAAGTCTATAAAATCCTCCAGGGCCGAGGAGAAGGCACACTTCAACGCTCTAGTGGTTCTTTTCTTCTTGAGTGAGGTCGTTGAGATGATCAAGGCCCGTAGTTCATAAGAGCTCCAATTTTCTCTCGAAAGAGGTGTCAATGACCTCGTCGGGCCGAGTTTGGAAGCGATCAAGACTTGTAGTTCATCTGTGAGCTCCGGTTTTCCTCGAAAGAGATGTCAACTGACTTCGTCGGACCGACCGGGTTTGGAGACGATCAAGGCACGTAATTCATACGACAAGGCTCCAGTTTTCCCTCGAAAGAGGTGTCAACTGATCTCGTCGGACCGACCGGATTCGAAGGCAATTAAAACCCATAGTTCATACGGCAAAGCTCCAGTTTTCCTTTGAAAGAGGTGTCAACTGACCTCGTCGGACCAACCGGGTTCGGAGGTGATCAAGACCCGTAGTTCATACGACAAGGCTCCAGTTTTCCCTCGAAAGAGGTGTAAACCCGCTCTCGTCGGGCCACCGGGTTTGGAAGCGATCAAGGCGTAGTTCATACACAAAGCTCAAGTTTTCCCTCGAAGAGGTGTTAAGCGACCTCGTCGGCCGGGTTCAGGCAATCAAGACCCGTAGTTCATGCAGCTCCGATTTTCCTTTGAAAGAGGTGTCAAGCCGGTCGTCGGACCCGGAGGTGATCAAGACCCATTCATACGATAAGACTCGATTTTCTCTTGAAAGAGGTGTCAATAATCGTCGGATCGGCCCAGGTTTGGAAGCGATCAAGGCAGTTCATCTGACAAAGGCTCCAGTTTCTCGAAATAGGTGTCTAACCTCGTCGGGCCGGGTTTGGAGGTGATCAAGGATAACCGGAGAGCGAGGTTGGCGATCTCAACGATAGTGGCCGGCGTAGCGGCGGTGACTCGATAGTGGTTGGCGAGATAACCAGCGATGATAGTGTCAGCGGAGATTCGACGATGGTCAGCCTAGTAATGGCAGCGGCAGTAGTCAGCAGCGGTAACACCTGATTATTAGCCGATGGGGTGGTTAGCAGCCAATGCTTAAGCGCGTCGCGTCAGTAATCAGCGAGGATAACCGGCAACGATGTAGCCGGATCGCCAGCGATAGTCAGGCTTAGCCATGATGTAATCAGCGGCGGTATATATGCTAGCAGAGGGTGGTCAGCGGCAACAGCATGTCAACCAGTAGTAGCCGCGTCAGTAGTCGATGGATAGCCGGCAGCGATAATTAGCCAGCAGTGGCCGGCAGCAGTGGTGCGGCAGTTAGTCAGCAGCAATAGCGGCAATGTAGTCAACGGCCAGCGTCGGTAGTCAGCGAGATAAGCAACGATAGTAGTAACCGAGAAGATTACCGACGGCATGGCGATGGCGGCAGGCAGCGGACAATATGGTAGTTAGCGGCGGCGGTGGTCACAATAATGCACGGTAGTCAACGGTCGGCGACGTCTGTAGTCAGCGGGGATGATCAGCGGCGATGAGGATTTTGACCTATCAGGTTATTTGTCGGTGTTACCGTCGCGTGCTGTATGGAAGAGAGGTCGGGAAGTCCACCGAGACCTTTTGACCTATCTAGGTTGTTTGTCGAGTGTTTGCTTTCAATGATGTTAACCTGTATGGAAGAGGTTGAATTGAATTCGTTGATGATTTTTGACTTATCCGAGATTGTTTGTCAGAGTGTTAGATGGCGTTAACTGTGGAAGAGGTTGAATTGAATTCGAGATTTTGACCTATCAAGGTTGTTTCGAGTGTTACTATGGCGTTAACGTGTGGAAGAGGTTGAATTGAATCTGGCGAGATTTTGACCATCCGGTTGTTTGTCAGTGTTACGATGGCGTTAACTTATGGAAGAGGTCGAATTGAATCCGTTGAGGATTTTGACATATCGAGGTTGTTTGTCGAGGTGTTACCCGATGGCGTTAACGTATGGAAGAGGTCGTGGAAGTCCACCAAGATCTTTTGACTATCAGTTGTTTATCGAGTGTTACGATGGCGTTAACCTGTATAGAAGAGGTTGAATTAAATCCGTTGAGGATTTATGACCCATCTGAGGTTGTTTGTCAGAGTGTTACCCGATGACGTTAACCTATGTGGAAGAGGTTGAATTGAATCCACTGAGGAATTTTGACCCATCTGAGGTTGTTTGTCAAAGTGTTACCCGATGACGTTAACCTGTGTGGAAGAGGTTGAATTGAATCCGCTGAGGATTTTGACCCATCCAAGGTTGTTTGTCAGAGTGTTACCCGATGACGTTAACCTATATGGAAGAGGTCAAATTGAATCCGCTGAGAATTTTTGACCTATCCGAGGTTGTTTGTCAGGGTGTTACCCGATAACGTCAACCTATATGGAAGAGGTCATGGGAAGTCCACCAAGGACCTTTTGACCTATCCTAGGTTGTTTGTCAGATTGTTACCCGATGACGTTAACCTGTATGGAAGAGGTCGAATTAAAACATCCGTTTGTGGTTGTAGCCAAAGTTGCTCCTTAACCCTGGTCTTGTTTTTCCATGAGTATGATTGGAAATTCATAATTTGCAAAGCTATATCTGTTCTCAATGTTGAAATATCCTTAAACTTTGACTTGTTTCTTGGGATGGTAATCGATTAGATGCTTAACATATTAACATGGACGATCTTCTGAGATTAAGAGTTGCCCCAATTTTTACAAAATCAAGGAGCGAAGTTTGATGAATCTTCATTCTTCGCTTGCATCTAAAAGCTTGAAATGCTCCTCCTCGATGGTAGTTTTGATCTTGTTGGGAAACTTGGTCGTCATACTGAATGAAATAATGAGAATCGGTTTTCCGGTAAGCTGTTGTGTGCTAGAAAACCGTTCGCGGTAGAGTAAAAGTTTACACCTTAGCACTTGTTGTGAAATCCAAAGAGTTTTAAAGAATGAACAAGAAAACTCAAAAATTTTCACGTGGAAAACCTCAAAGAGGGAAAACCACGCTGGCGATAAAAGCTTCTATGTATCTATTTTAGAGTACAAAATCTTCCGATAATCGCGGGATTACAAAATGTGAGAAAGGAACAATATATGTAGTCGCTTCAGTAACATATTGTTAGTGTAGATGATGGCGAAACGAAACAATGACGATGAAGGTCATCATGATGGAGACCAGCAGAGGTTGATGACGGCGAGGATCAGCGGCGGCGACTAACGACGGCGACCGACGGCGGTGGTTGACGACCGTAGAGTGGTGGCATGGTTGTGCTTGGAGGATCTTCAAGCTTTAGGGCTCTCTCCTCTCTCTTGAGCTCCCTCATATATGAGGAATGAAATATTTATAGATTGGAGGTGGCGTCTATAAATACATACAAAACCCACTTGGGATGGCTTAAAATGACCCCTTTGATCATTTAATGTATTTTAAATATTTGAATGCTAAATGAAGTGAATTTTGAGATTTTGGGCTTAGATAGCTCGTCGATTTCGATTTGATAAACGAATGTTTGAGAGCTTTTAGGGTTTAACGATATCCCAAAGTTTCCAATGATATTTTAAGTTCTTGATTTCAACCGGTTTCTTGGATCGGTTGCTTTTAACGTCAAGATTCGTGTTTCGACTAGTAGAATTTTCAGTGGCATATCAATAACATTACATAAAATTCAACCCATACACAAATAATTGAGATGAATATAAGGAATGTCAGAATTTTGTATGAAAACTTCGGAAAAAAGTAATAAGATCTCAAGACAAAATTCAATCAAAATAATTTATTATATATTTTGATTTATAAAGTTTACTATTCACCTTAATGAAGAAGATAAAATTACTATGAAGTAACTTAAATTGTTGCAATCCACATATCATTTCTTGATACCTTACAAAAATTAATTCAATTTTAAAGATAGGAGAGTGAAAATATATCTTTTCAACAATATATTTTTTTTAAACGAAAAGAAAGAATAAATAAATAAAAGTTACATTCATATCACACAATTCACATCTATTAATATTTCTAATACTTACATATACATAAAAAGATATATTTACTTTAAGAAAATAATAATGATGATATTTTTGATATAATATTAAAAATTAGTGTGTCGCGTATATAAAAATTAAAATTTAGGTGATATATATATAAATGCCTCAAAAATAAATCTATTGATATCCATTGTATAAATAGGGGCAAATTCAATCAATACAATTTAATTCGAATTCGATCAAAATAAAATTTAAAAATATTAAATTTATTTAGAAATAAATATAATATAAATATTAATTGATTAATTATATATTACACTCATTTTCAAAGTACTCTTTATTGTCCAAATTTTAATACTCCTTATTAATAATGACTCATCATCTAACAATTATTGAGGCCAGATATTTTGTTTGCAAGACTTTTTTCCTTTTAATTTGTTAGTTAATTTATATATTTTTTGTTTTAATGTGTTTTAATTCTTAAAATAAATTGAATTGTTTGGGAAAATCTTTTAATTTATGCTAATTTACAAGTAGGACTCATTTATTTGCTTGTGATATGCAAATATAAAACCTATTTTAAAAAATGATGCTTTGGTTCACTTGTTTTGAGTGATAATTTGAAATTATCATTTTTTATGGAGGGTTTTGAGAAAAATTTTGGAATTTAAAATCACCTTTCTAATTAATTAACTTCAATTAAGCTATTTTAATATAAAAACTTCTCTTCATAATTTATCACCCCTTGTATTTTGTTTATAATTTGATTTGAAATATAATATGATTTGCTAATGATAATTATTTTTAAAAATACTTACAATTTATAAAAATTTTTGAGTGTTTTCAAAAATAATGTAATTTATTTTCAATAATAAAAAATAAAAACACTTAAAAAAATATAACAAATGAACATATTTTAACAAATAAAATAAAAAACATAAAATAAAATTTATCTCCAACAAGCCTTAAATTTCTCAAAATTTTGATTTCAAGCCATTTTTGGGATCACTTTTGTTTTTGTTTTTAAAATTTTTTAAATTTGTAATTTATTTTGTTTATAATTTCAGTTGAAATATAATATGTTTGCTAATGATATTTTTAAAATTCCTTAAATTTTTAAAAAATTATTTTTGAGTGTTTTTTAAAAATAATGTGATTTATTTCCAATAATAAAAAATAAAAACACTTACAAAATAAAAAAAATGAACATGTTTTAAAAAATAAAATAAAATAAAATAAAAATAAAAAGCATAAAATAAAATTTATCTCAAACAAGCCTTAAATTTCTCAAAAATATGATATCAAGCCCAAATGATCTAAAAATGACTTAAAAATACCTTAAATAATTACCATTTTATCAAGATAAATTTAGTAACATTAAGAATTCTTACATTCTTATCAAGAATATATATTTTTAACATTTATTAATTTATCATTATTTCTTATCATCCAATGCAATATGACTATTTTCTTACACAACTCCTCACATTTTCAATAATTTAGTTTTAATCTCATTTATTAAATTTTTTTACTTCTAAACCCCCTAATAAAATTAATCCTATAGAACCACATAGAAATACTTATTTAAAAAAAAGTTTTAATTATTCCTACATATATTACAAACAGAATGATCATGACAGAGCTAATGTATAAATCCAAAAATTTATTTATTTTAATATAAATATTATATTTATAAATATACAAGCTTTAAAATAACTCTACATAATTTTCTCAAATATATATATATATATATATATATCATTATATGAATTATTTATTTCACAGAACATGAAATTACAGATACCACCGAATGTATTTGTAAATAAAAAATCTCTCTCTCTCTCTCTCTATATATATTTATTTATTTATGGATGCACAGAAACTGTATATTTTTCCCTTGTAGGAAAATAGATAAATGAGGAAAAAAAATAAATTTCAAATACTATTTTTCTGAGTAGTATCAATTAAAGCTTATTAAGTCTAAAAAGATAAAAATTTAAACAATATTGTTCACAAATAACCCTTAATTAAGTTATAACCGAGCTCATTAATTAATCGACCTCGAGCACTATTTGACGAGTTTTGAGCTGGTCTATTTAGAACAAAAAAGATAAAATAATTCTAATTCAAATAATTATTATGATAAAAAAATTAAAAATAAAATAATAAAAAATAATTTGATATAAGAGAATAATATATAATTCTTAAATATTTTAAAATATTTAAATTACTATATTCTAATATATTTCAAATATATTTTAAATTAATATTAATTTAAACTTAATTTATTAGCTCATCAACTTGTACTGGCAAAGCAATTAATTCTCATATTATCCATAGTTACAAACAAAGATGTGAGATTTCACGACAACATTCAGATCTTCAAACAAACAAGTCGAATGCTAAGATGATTCTAAAGCTTTTTACAGATCATAGACCTGCTTGCCGGTGAACTTGACGGTGATCGGATCGGCATTCTTTCCGATGTTGCGGTCATTGACGCCGACGCCCTGCCTCCCCGGATTCACCTTCTCCGGGTAGACCCCGTCCTTGGGATGCAGGTACTGGACCTCGCCGTTGGGAAAGACGCGGTAGAACCTGTAGTTGATCTTGTACTTGGAGCGAAGGCGAGTGCCTAGGGCAAGGCACTGCTCCTTCCGGGACAGCTTGAGGAGATTGGGACCTTCGCGCATGATGGCGGCGCCGCCGGTGGGCATCTCGAAGATCTGTTCTTTGGGGGATTCCCAGGTTATGACGTAGAATTCTTCGACCTGGGCTTTGCGGAGGAGGCCGCCGGTGCTGCCAGCGAAGATCGGGGAAGGGGTGTTGGGATCGAGCTGTGGAGGGGGTGAAACCGGCAGCAGGGGAGCGTCGGCGGCGGAGGCGCGGAGGGGAGGGCAGGACGGATGGGGGAGGGGGAGGAGGAAGGGTTTGGGGAAGGAGATGGAGCGAGCGGGGTTGAGGGTGGAAGGGGTGAAGAGAGAGGCGGAGGCTGCTTGGGTGGCCATGACCCTGGAAGGAGGAAAGAGAGAGAGTGAGAGAGGAGAGTGGAAAGACTAGAGTTAGTTGGAGGAGGGAGGGATTTTGTTATTTGGATGAGTGGAGTGGAAGGGAAGGATAAGGGATGGGCGTTTAATAATGAGTGGATAAGGATGAATTTTTTATTTTATTTTATTATTTTGTTTTTTGATAAATGGGTGGGGACCTAGCGACAATTTACCTATACGTTTAGGGCCCCTAGTTATTTTTCATATCCTTTGTGGAGAGTAAATCATTATATATTTCTTATGTTAAGAAAGGTAAGAGCGCAAAAAGACTTAAGATGTATAAAAAAATGATCTTAAGTATATTTGAATTAAATGAATTTGACATAATAGGACAATGGAATGAAAGGATTAAATTACCCCACCCTAGTGGGATTAAGAACTGTTATTATTGTTGTTGTCATTCGATGAGAATCAAGTGGTTGGGAAGTTCCGCCGTCTTGCAATGCCAAGAGTGGTGGATTACATACTCATGACCTATTGATTAAAAGAACTTTTAGTACCTTCAAAATCACAAATTTGTGCCAAGCACTTCACAATATATCTCTTATCATTTCTAAGAAATCATCTTATAACTTCTTGATGCATAGTAGCCTTTTACTATGATTTTGAGGATAAAAACAAGGTGATATTTTGTTTACTTTAGAATAGGATGTTTATAGACTATTTTGTCATGACTTATGCAATTTGAGTCTTCATTATAGATTTGAATTTCATGTTAATGTCTTTATTATGAGATAGGTGGAATATTGAATAATAATCTAAATTATAGTTCGAGTTAGCCTATTTATGTTAAATGATGATCTTGTTAACCTTAATCAAACCTTCACTAAGGTGAGTAATGATGTGAATTAACCATTTGGATGCTCTTAATCAAGCAAATTGTGAACTCTATTATTGTCTATGCAACAATAATTATGCTTGGCTACTTCTTCTAAGCACAAATATTGTAATTTTGCATTCCTCACAAAGTCTACCATTAGAATGATCCAATAACAATTCTTTAAGAGGATATTTGTGATTAATTTTATTTTATATTTTTATTCTATTTTTAAAAAATCTATTTATTTGATAGTTTTCTATTTTTAAAAATACTCAAAATAATTTTTAAAATGTTTTGAGTATTTTTAAAAATAAGAATAATCACAAAAAATATTTTATTTAAAAATAAAATATATATAAAATAAAAAACAAAAATAAAATTGATCCCAAACAACTCTTAAGGTTTTTCACTCATTTTGATGACTATATTGATTTGAAGATGAAATAATCAACAAGAATCTATCCCTATTATCAAATAGATTAATGGAAAGGGAGAAGTAAATTTTCCTAAACACCAAAACGAAAACCTAAAAATTTGATTTTCAAATTCCTAATTTTGATATTAATATTCAATGATTCCATTATGCAATAAATAATACAATTATAAAAAAAAATATTATTAACATATATTTCTCATGTTTACAAACAAAATAAAAAGTAGAACCAACCAAACATTAGCTTCACTCATACTCTCAAATTACTATTCACTGACAATAAATGGTTATAAAACTGCAAAAATACCTCATATCCCTCACATTTATAACCAAACAATATTTTATTTTATAAAAATTTACATACATACCACACAGTTCTTATATATTTATATATCTAACACCTAAATTTTAATTTTTACATATATAACATCGAAATCTTTAATATCACATCAAAAATATCATCATCACTCACTTTTAAAAAATGAAATATACCTTTTAAGTATAAGAAAATATCTAACTTTAACTATTAGATATGCAAATACATAAGAACTGTGTGATATATATATAAATCTTCCTTTATTTTATTCCTAGTTTCAGCAATTTTATTTCACTTTGTCATACAAAAATCAAAGCTTGAAACCTTCTCACACTTTGATAACCAAAACTTGCTAAAAAGTAGCTAAACATTTCTCAATTGCAAAAGGTGTCAGAAAAAAGAGTTAAATTGAAGCACTAAAGCTTTGCAAGTCATCTAAACCATAACATTTTATTTCACTTTGTCATTCAAATATTAAAAAAATAAAAGCATTAATCAATTCTCAAAATAGAAACAAATTAACCACAATAGATGAAATCATCAATTTTCAGAATGTTATTAAGCTCAAAGTATCATATAGCATACATATATGCTACAATACAATTCAGAAGAGAAAAAAATGTTTGGGATAATCAAAGCATGTATCCTCCAACAATATGGGAGGATTTAAAAAATGTTACAAACTGAATAAGCTCAGAGGACTTTCAGCAGTTATAATTTCAAAAACAAAACTTGAAATATTATATTGTTTCATTTCAAAAAACAGGACAAAAAAGTTTGTTTGTAAACTTACCAACTCTCATTTCTTCTCAAGAAAATGCTTCACATTTTGCAGCCACATTAGGTACTCTCTGTCATCTTTACTTATCAAATACTTGTATAAGAAATTGGTGGTTTCAGTAGAGATGCCTCTTACTTCAAGGAACTTGTGGAATGCTTTCTGGAGGTTTTCATCAAGATCACTACAATACAATAAGAGAATTATAAATAAATAAACCAGTTCGAGGAGAGGAAAAGATTAAGGATTTAGCAATCCCTTACTCGAAATCAGGGCCTTCGTACGCAAGCAAATCGTCGGAATCTTTATTTTTGCGAATACACAAGCTGTCGATCACAAGTTCATCGGCATAGGCGGTGCAGCAGAATTCCAGATTCGAGCCTTCTCCTTTGCTGATATTTACTGTAAGAGGAATGGTTGGTTGATCGGTCTTCTCGTCGTCGCCATGATTTTCGTCATCACCTCCCTCGTCATTGTCGTCACCTCCCTCTTGATTGTCATCAGTATCCTCCACAGTCGGCATGGAAACCACGACCTCAATATTCTCCCCAAGGTAGTCTCTCCTAAGAGTAATGACATTGGTATCTTCTTCATCTTGGATTTCAAAAGGAAACCCTTCTGGGACTTCATCCACCTTTGTAAATTCAAAAAGAGTTTTAAGTACCAAATACCAGATTCAATAGAGAGTTGTCTGAGCACATAACAAGGACATGAAGGCAGATCCCTACCATTAACTTCACTTTGGAAGAGTGTGACCTATTTCTTGAAGTTGTCTGAGTACATTAGTGAATATGTTAAAACTGAGAGTTGAATCAGTCAAACAAACCATAATTTGAATAACCAGCCGATTCTAATATTGATCAAAATTTATCTTTTTGAATTTAATTTGGTGGTTAGGAAAAAATATTTAAATTAAAAATAAAGAAAATAATGAAAATTTTTTGTCATAAAATTTAAATTTAGAATCAAATTCAAAATATTAAAGAGTGCGTGTCTTGAATTAAAAATTATATATTAAATTGATAAAAATAATATAATTGCATCATTATTATATTATATATTATTTAAATCGTACTAAAATAATTTTAATATTTACTATATCATCTAGTTCAACCCCTATTTCAACTTTGATTGATCCATGAACATTGAGCATATCCTTTTTCAAGTTCAATGGCAAGTTCGATTTTTAAAACCTTAAAAAATTTAGTAACCAAGTACAAGTGTACAACATTACAAGTGAAGGATATCAGGATAAACTGGAAAAAAATTAATAGAAAAGGTATAAAAAAGTTTCAACCAACATGGGATGGCCATAATGAAATTACTAATTCTAGAGTTCAATATATTAATAGAAACCATGACAATTATATATGAAACATCTTTGATCTATAACTTAAATTTCAGAAGTCATCCTTCAACCAACTTTTTATTCATGCATTCAACAGTTCAACCAAATACCAAGCATTTCAACAACCATAATTAATTAAAACATGAGAATAATATGCACTAAACCTAGAAAAATACCATAGTTTATCTATTATATTTGATTATATTTAAACTTTTAAGAAGTTTCTACGCACTTATATCCATAGGATAGAAAGTAAAAATAACAAGACCATCTAAGAAAAGGTAAATATTTCAATCAGAGGAAAAGTTATTAGGCTAAATGAATGTTTACATGACTAAATATATATATATATATATATATATATATAGGGAAGATAGCTTTTATGTGTCAAATAATATTTATCTTTTCATGATAAATGAGAGAAAGAAAAAAACAATAAGCTCAACTTAAGAGAATATATATTCATAACTAATTCATCAAAATATAAACTTAATTAATCATCCAAATATAACATAGTTCTAAAAGTAAAACCATTATGTAAGCTTTCTCTGCAAAAGCTTGCAATCGCAACTAAATACTCTAGATGTGAAGGAGGATAAAGATTTTTTACTTCCAACTGACCTTTTATTTCAATTAGACAAATGAGCTAATTCATTTGCATGAAAGCTAAACTTAGCAAGGAAAATACTCCAATTATCCTATGGCCTGAACTTCAATAAGGGTTTGTTATTCATACAAGTATTTTAAATAAACAAATAAATAAAAAGAGATAAAATAAAATAAAATAACATGCACCATGTGTGCTATGTGCTATAAGGCACACTATTTTACTTCTTGCACATTTTCATGCAAATAATTTAGAATGTGCAATATGATATACTATACACTATAACATGTGCTATTTTGTGCTATTAACATATATGATTAACTAGATGTTGTCCATTATCAACTTATTAAAGGAGAGGAGCATGACAATTCAAAAGAACATGGGGAAGGCTTTGACCATGATAAATTTCTACTTTATGAAGATTGCGTTGGAAACTATGCAAATAGAACTAGATGATAAATTTTCTTTCAACATTAATGATAACATAATTGAAAGTTTATTTAGTATGGCTTTTTAAGTTCGATAATTGGCTAGTTTTTCTTACAATTTACTGTCCACTCTACTAAGAGTTTGCTTGATTTATATGGACCAAGAAACTTGTGAACATTTACAAGAAGAGTTCTGATTTTGATGTCGAATGTGGTATGCAAGGCAACATCATTTCTTAATTTAGTTTCAAACGCTAAAATTATTTATTTTTGTTAGAATCTATTTTAACTTAGGGCCTATTTGGCTTGATGCTTTTGGAGTATAAAGTAAATCAACTGCAAGTATTATAACTTTTTAAGTATTTATCATGATGCAAAGTAAAATTTCAAAATATTTATGTTGTATTTGAAATACATTGGAAGTGTGATTTATGTTGTATTTGAAATTCACCCAAATTGGGCGAATTTCAAATGATCGATAATAAAGTGAACAATTGTCACGCCATACCGCGGACCATTGTCCACCCATCGACCGCTCTGACCCCTCCATCGATGCTTGCGGTCGCCATTGACGGCCATTAACCTCTATCATCACCACCACCATCCTTAATCCCAAAAAATGCTTTACATTATATTCTTTCTACCAAATAAGAAAAAACAAACTCTTGTATTTGTAGAGTTTCTAACCAAATAATTTAAAGTAATCTAAATACATTAAATTCACTTTACACTGTACTCCTCTTTCAAGAAACAAAACAACCCCTTGCTATAAGACATGTTTTATTGTTGAGACTTGAGATCACATGTATTACTTTGTTTCTCGAAAATATGTTTACTTTTCCTATGAGTTCTTTAAATATTAATAGATGTGGAGATAGAATTATAGCTTTAACACTACCTTTGTCGGACCCAAGTCCGGATGTGAAAAGTGGAGGGATAGTCAACAACCAGCATAAAACTTGTCAAAATAATTATGACATGAATCCTTTAAATCAAAAGTAAAGGCGTCCCCAGGCGTTGTATCGATAATGAAAAAATGTCAAGGCATTCGGCCGAGTCGCAGTTTAAAGGGTTCACATTATGGACGGCGAAAATAAGTTAGTCCAGAAAACTATTAGGTTAGAATTTGGAATATAGATGCTACGTAAATTAATGAAATTAATAGATATTATGATTCATGAAAGATAAATATTTTATGTTAGCTGGGTTGGGGAGAAGAGGAAATTGATAGTTTATGTTTTAAACTAAAGTAGAAGTCGAACTAAAATGGCGTAGGTGTGATTATAGATAAAGTTTGAAGGATAATGTTATAAGTATTAATAGATGTGGAGATAGAATTATAAACTTTAAAGATTATTGTGATAAGATTATCAATGTTATAAGTGTCTATGCTCCTCAAGTAGATTTGGATATAAGCTCAAAAGAAAAATTTTATAATGAATTAGAGGGATTAATACAAAAGATATCTCTTGAAGAAAAAAATATTTATTGGAGGAGATTTAAATGAACATATTGGTAAAGTGGTAGAAAATTTTAAAAATATTCATAATAGTTATGAATTTGGAGTGACTAATGAAGAAGGTAGGACAATATTAGATTTTCTTTGCATGATTTTTTAGTTGTATCTTTATTTAATAAAAGAGATGAACATTATTACTTATAAAATGGATCTAATAAAACAGATTGATTATTTTTACGATAAGAAAAATAAATCGTTTAGATTGTAAAGATTGTAGGTTATTTCAGTGAAAGTTTAAATTATCGATTGTTAGTTTTAAATTTTAAGATGAAAGATTGTAAGAGGAATAAATCAAATTATTGGGATTAGATCAGTTAAGAACACAAATAATAATATTTTAAGAAACAATTCTGAATTTGGGATGTTCATGAAAATTAATATTATGTGAAAAAAAATAATAAATAAAGCAAGTTCTTAAAATGTTGGAGAATCAAAAGGAAAAACTTTTAAAATAGTTTTGGTGAAGTTAGAGTGTCTGAAAAGATAAAATAAAAAGCATTGTTATAAAAGATTTAGATGTAAAACTCGAGAATTGGGAAAGATATAAAGTGCTAGAGATTAAGAAAGCAATATTTGATGCAAAAGAATTAATTTTTAGTGATTTATACAATAGATTAGATACCAAAAAAAGTGAAAGATGGAGTAGCTCCATAGAATGAGTGGCGTTATTCTTAGAGATAAAAGCGAGTATGTTTGGAAAAAGTTGGAGTAGCTCAGGTGCGATAAGATTAAAGAGAGTCGTCTTAGATGGTTTGGCCACATAAAGTAGTCTATGACGTTGGAGAGTAGATCATTAGATTTGTCTTATGTTAAGAAAGGTAGAGGTATAAAAAGACTTTAAGATGAATAAAAAATGACGAGTATACTTGAATTAAATGAGAATTTTACACATAATAGACACAATGGAGATTCATGTAGGACTTAGTGGGATAAAGGCTTGTTGTTGTTGTTGTTGTTGTTGTTGTTACTTTTCCTATGAGTTCATTCATATAGGTATATTAATCATTTCATAAATACGTAAGTGGCGCATACTAAACGACTAACAAATTTTCTTCACAATTTGCACATCCAACCAAAAAAAAAGGCCTTTGTACTTCTAACTGAAAAACAAGCTGTTTCGTAGAAGTCATTCAACCCAAAAAATAATACTAAGCATACTACACTGCATTTGGATTATTCTACTTTAAAATAGAGTCTCAAGGCACAAGGTTTTTGATTGGATACATTCATACAAGCAAGCATCCATCAATATCAAAGACATGACTCGAAACCACTTAGATTGATCAAAATGACTTTGTATCATAATTAAAAATTTGGTCACTATTCCTAGACTTCCGGCTCACAAAAGAAAAAGGCTAAAAAATGGCAGTAATAATAGGTGAAAATTAAATATCATGAAATTGCAAATCCTCAATAAACAGATTTCAAGTATTTGGTTAAGGTATTAGGTGGTTTCAAACTTAAGTATTAATGAGTTTGGAATCGAGTGGGATGAAATTTTTTTTATGCATTAATGGTCAAACTATGTTTTAACCAGAAAAATTTAAACATATAGGTGAAGGTCAATCACATTATTGTAATACACTAACAGTATTTTAATTATTTGTATTTGGGGCAAAGCTCAATACAATATATTTCTTATCAACCTCCCTATCACCTAAGAACTCTCCACATCAGCAGTCCCCTAAACATCATCTCTCTTAAACAAATTTTTTTTTCAATATCACAAATTATCATGCACCAAAACACATTCTACCATGTGGATCATGCAATTAAATAAGCCCACTCTTAGTCCTTAATCACAACAGAATGGTCCAAGACCCATGAGATCCACAAACCAAATGATCTAATCAATCTCAATCAAATCATCAGCTCTTTTACCACTTGTTGGGAGAATAAACCAAAAAGGAATAAATTTAGCGAGTGATGTACCAATGATCAAAAGCTTAGCCTATAGATGAGGGCCAATCACTTGTTATCTCTGCAGCAACAGATTTTTCAACCATCCAAATTGATTTTAAACAAATAATCTTACATATCATAATATAAAAACACGTGAATAGCGACAAACTTGAAACCAACTGCTTCATCTACATAATTTGGATATCCTAAAAAACAGGTTCAAGCAACATGCTCCAGCAGACCAAAATGTTAAGGATGAGAGGAAGAATAACCAGGAAGAAGGCAAACCGTTGCAATATCTTAAGAAAGTAACAAAAAGGATGAGAGGAGTCATCGTCCATCGGGCAGAAGTAAGACAGATGCAATATACGTGAAAAAGTAGACATAATTTGGATATCCTAAATTTTCAATTGCATCAGAATACACAACAACCCCCAATTATCAAGCACTGAAGGAACTACATCGCGCGCTTAAGGAACTAATACATAAATGGATGGCTTACCTCTCCGCACTCCTCCTTCGCAGAACCAATCTCGGACTCCACGATCCGGATAAGCTCAACGTCAGCTTCTGGCTTCGTCTGAATAGAGGAAGAAAAGCGAGCGGAAGTAAAAGTGGAGGGAATCTGGGTTGATTCCACTCGAGAAAGGATCCCTTTCAGGAGAAGTGGGCGGAGGGAAGCCAAATGGTGGCTCCTGCGATTTTGGAAGTAAAATCTTTGGCCAGCTCGGCTGCAGCGGCAGTGGCACGGCGGAGAACAACGGAGATGGCCATGGCCGCCTAGAGTTGAAAAGAAAAGGCACAGGAGGATCGGCGCTGCACTCTGCTAGGGTTTTAGGAGGCGTTCGAGGGTTTTAGAGCTCAGAGATTTTCCTAATGGGCCGACGATAATGAATTCTAGTTGGAACTGAGCCCACTTTCTATTTTCAATGGGCTAAAAAAGCATTATATGTATATTTAAGAAATTTATCGGACCCAAAACCCATTTCTGGTGAATTCATTCAAGTTGGAATCAGCCAGCCCACTTTATTTAGTCAATTGGGCTAAATAAATGTTAAATTTTAATAAGAGGTGAATAAGATGTTATATGATTTAGTGTATATATATATATATATATATATATTTTAAAAAACTTAAACATCATAATCATCTATTTTTGGTTAACTCAAATTTATCTTTATTTAATAAAATTCAAATATGTGAACACATATAATCATGTCTCGAACACCAACTTCATCTCTATCAAAATTATCTTATTGTATTTGATGTATTGGAAACACCTATTTATCTTGAAATGTTAGTTTATTTCTCGTTCATATTTATATTTTTTTTCTCTTAATGAATTATCTAAATAAATAAACACCAATTGTAACTACATTTGGGAAAAGGTTGCGATCTATTTCGTCAAATTTATGTCGATTCGACCAAAATATTAACTTGCAGATCTCTTAGCCATTGCCACAGATTTCAATCACCACTTTACTATACAAGATAGTTGTTCAACATATTCACAATCCATATTGAGGAGTATTAGAAACATCAATTTATTTTGAAATACTTACTTTATTTTCTCTTTTTTTTTTGGCTTATTCAAACCTATTTACTATTTAATTAAAAAAAATGTGAATAAATCAAGAAAACTTGTAAAATATTTTGATGTATTGAAACATGCTCATCAAGTTATATATTTATATATTAGAGATTAAATTGAGTTATTTCTTTCAACTTCTCATAATTACAAGTGATAAGATTATGAGTTCAAAAAAGAATATTGTCTTTAAAAAGAAAATCATAACTTGTAGAAATCAAAAGAGTCATAAAATGATGACATTGATTGCTATCTAGTGGTGGCAATAATGTTTTTTTATTAAAGAATCAAATAAAAGATTTCATAATTCTACAATTTAAAATTTTAATTAATTTTTGGTTGTTATTTATTATATCACAATTTAGAATCGAATTATATATATTTTAAATTTCTTTTACATTCATAAATATCTAGATAGAATATGCATAAAATAAAGTGATTTTAACTATTAACTTCTTAATTGTTATTCAAAAAATTATGATTAAAATCTATTTTTAAGAATCAAAATTACTAAAATATGATGATTATTAGAAAACTATTGTCTATTTTTTATAAAAATTATTTAGAACATCCATAATTTTTTAAGTTATTTTCCCAACTTTCTTTCAAATAAATCTATATCATTTATATTATTTTATTCATGTAAATTTTGTCAGAAATTTTTTTTATAAGATTTATATACATGCAACACAATTCCTATACATTACATATAGAATATAGAATATTTGAGATTTAGGCAAAAATATCTTTTCTTATATAAAAATATATTCACTTCAAAAATTAATGGTAATAGTATTTTTTGATTTGATAGTAAAAATTTAAATATTTCTTATATGCATATTAAAAATTTAATTATTTAATATATAAATATATAAGAATTGCATGATATGCATATAAATATATAAGAATAGATCATGGAACATAAAATAAGGATAAAATAAGAAATATATTTCACATTAAATATATTAAATGAAATGTAATTAATATTTCTTTTTTTTTTATATAAAATAAATATTAATTTTTTTTGAAGATTTGAAATGTATAAACAATTTATGTATTTGACGAATTTAAATACACAATGTAAAATTATTTTCAAAATTTTTTTAATTTTTATCTTTTAAATTATTGCAAGATGCACGCTTATCACGCCATGGCATCACGCATCCATCAAGGATCCATATCATTATCTTCATATCTCCTCCTCTCTCTCTCTCTCTCTCTCTCTCTATCTCTTCATTCGTATTTTTATGCAAAATCTGAAATAATTTGTAAAGCATACCAAAATAATAAATAATCATCATTATAAATCATTATGCGTTAAATCTACCATAAATACTCTTATTATAAAATAATTATTAAGACCATAAAATATTATTTTGCCTAACATTTTATTGATGATCATTATCATATATTATCATAAACGAAAATCTCACCAAAAGACTTAAGTGGCAATGCCTCCCTTTATGTTAGCTACCTTCAACTAGATTTTATGTAATGTTTAGCTATGAAAAAAAATTTTATTTTATTTTATTTTATTTCTATAATTATCACATTCTAATAAATTTAATTATAAATAATATGTGCTAAAATCAACAAGATTTACATATCACACAATTCTTTTATATCAACATATCAAATAGATCAATTTTAATATAAATGATACTTAAAATTTTAATATCATATAAAAATATTCCTAATATTATTTTTTTAAATGAAATAAAACATTTCATATATAACAAAATATTATATATATATATAAACTTTTTAAGTGTTGTGAGTTATGCATAGCAAAACAAAAAATTGATAATAATATGTAAAATAAAATTATTTTGAATGCACCCCAAGCACTTTAAAATTTTGTTAAAATAATGTTTTAAATTTTAAAATGATGATAAGGATGATTGCTAGGAGCACGCTTATACTCATGCCCTCTTTTCCTTCCATCCACACATCCATTTCCAAGGAATCCTCTATCATTATCTTCCAACCTCTCTCTCTCTCTCTCTTCTCTCTCTTCTCTCTCTTCTCTCTCCCCCCCCACTCTCTCTCTCTTCTCTCTCTATCTCGTATTTTTATGCAAGAGATGAACATCATGGCTATGCATGATACTATGCATGGAATAATGGTAATATAGTCATCATTATAAATCATATGTGCATGAAATCTACCTCTCCATGTGAGCCCCTCTTTTTTGATGATTCCATTTACTATTCAAAAACTTGGTTTCTCTTTCCATTTCACCATGATGATCATTCATCTATTATAAAGTATTATATAGAGAGAGAGAGAGAGAGAGAGAGAGAGAGAGAGAGAGAGAGAGAAAGAGAAAGAGAGAGAAGCATATTTTATGCAAGATTTGTAAATTTATATAAGACACCATTAGAAATGAGGAATTTAAAAAAATTATTGGTATATTTATTTAACATGCATAACTATCTATTTGATGATACATTATATATATATACAAATAAGGGTAGGCATGCAATATAATATAATGTTTTGTTGGACGCAATAAAGGAGGAATTCATCGTAAGTTGTAAACAAGATAATGATATTTTAGGGTTGGTGTTGGTGCAACCTAGGAGGAGAATAATCCTTATCTACAGTATCTTGGACCAAATAATTTTATTGAGAATAAATAAAAAATAGAACTAAACCTAACCATTCTAAGAAATCATGCATTTTTTGAGAATAATTCTTATATATATATATATATATATATATATATATCAAACTTTTAATATTAGATGAATCTCCAGATGTTTAGACTAGGTTTTGAATTTCTAAATCATAAACATCTTTATAACAGTTAAGAGTGTCCATTCTATGATGGATTGAATCAAGCATCAAAAATAAATCAATAGATTTGATTTAATATGAGAGATTAAATAAATTCAACTCTCACAGCCTCCAAATTGATCAATATCAAATGATTTATTTATACATATATTTTAGATCGAAATCAAGTTAATTTCAAGATAATTTGTTTAAAATTTTGAGTTAAAATTAGATTAATTTTGAATTAACAGATGAACTCAAATCAAAAATTAATTAGATCAATTCTAATCTAAATTTTTGAGTCTGATTTATATCAGTTGTCATGTTAGATTTATTTTTGACACCTCCATTAACATTGATTTTTTATCTTATATTTTAGAATATTATGACAAGCTTTGTAATATTTAGTAATATAGATATATAAATGTAAAAATACTAAAAGATTTTTTTTTTTTTAAAAAAAGAGGGCTAGAGGCGTGCGATAGTGAGGAGGATAATGATAAATGGTGAGCGAACGAGCGAGTGAGGTGGTGGATATGATCGGAGGCATGATGAGGCACAAGGAATGGAGGGGGAGAAGAAGAGCAAACTTACCTTCCCCACCTCCCACGCGCGCACAGGCAGGCCGGCCGGCAGAAGCCCACTCACCATCTGCGAATCATCCTCAGAAACCGTGCCCTCCACTTTCTCTTTCTTTATCGCTTTGTCATGGGCTTGTGGTCCAACTCCATTTTCCATGCACTCTCTCTCTTTCTCTCTCAGCGTGTATAAAGAAGCCACAGAGCCAACTCTTGTTCTTCAATACCAAGCTTCCAGTTTGGTGCTTTACTTCCTCCTTTCCTACATCCTCTGCTATCTCTGCTTCACTTGTTGGCTAAAAGGAAAGAACCTTTCTTCTCATCCTTATACTGTTATCTTCTTTCTGGAGACGAAGAAGAAATGGGCGACATTTCCAGGTGTAATGGGAACGGAACAGTTGTGGGAGAGTGCCGCAGGAAGAGTTTCTGGTACGAGGAGGAGATCGAGCAGGACTTGAGATGGTGCTATGCTCTTAATGGGTCTGTCTTCTTCTATTGGACTTCCCTAATCCCTCCCCCACCCTCTCTTGATTCATCAGCATTAAGTCCCTTCTTTTTTCCTATTTTATGCTTCTATCACTACTGAAATTTCTGAAACAGTACTAAAACTAACTCATAATCTGGTTTTCTAAGTGGTATAAGTTAGCCGAAACACAAGTTCTTGATGAAAATCTAAGCTTTTGACAGCTTCAAGTCACATGCATCATGGAGATGTCGGTAACTTTGTCTTTTTTATAGTTTGAACTTAGCCTATTAGTTGTGTTATTTATGAACAGAATTCTGCACTCTGGAGAGAGTCAGTACCAAGACATTGCACTGCTGGACACAAAACCTTTTGGAAAGGTACGCACAGAATGAAACTATAACTTTCATAATCTAAATTTCTATTTTTGATACAGAACTGATTCGCTGAATCATTATTTTTCTTGTTCACTTTTGCATCTTTCTACAATGCAGGCTTTGGTGATTGATGGGAAGCTACAGAGCACAGAGATTGATGAGTTCATCTACCATGAATGTCTTGTTCATCCAGCACTACTCCATCACATAAAGTATTAACGTTTTTTTGTTCTCTTTGTTTGCAGAGATTATTACATGCGGAATCTAGACCGTCTGGATTGCAATGTGTTATTGTGTACACAGGACCAGTACACAACATATATTCTAATCTTTGTACACAATAATACACAGCAGTCCAGACAGTTTAGATTCTGCAGGTAATAATTTCTCTTTCGTTTCATGGGGAATCACATCGAATGTATGTGTTAACCCACCGTCTCTTAGCTCGGTTGGTGGGCGTGCTCGACGGAACCAGAAGTTATCTCCAGGGTGGCTATGCGTAATGGTAAATCAGTCAGCGTGTGGTGATGAATGTGTAGCCTGCAGGATTATCTAATATCCCATGGGTGTTGGGTGGATACCCATTCCAAAAAAAAAAAAAAAAAAAATGTAGGTCTTATTGTTCTGCCATAAGACGAATGATATCCGATGTTGCTCTTTGTTTTGTTTACGACAGGCCTGAAACAATCTTTATAATGGGAGGAGGAGAGGGTTCCACAGCGAGAGAAATCCTTAGGCACAAGACAGTGGAAAGGGTTGTCATGTGCGATATAGATGAGGTGAGAATGATTCCTGATTCTGCAATCTAAATCAAATGAACTTGTCACATAACTTAGTTTGGTAAATACCCCTAAATTCTTTAAGGGATTTCACTCATTTTATTTCATTTTATTCTTATATTATCAAGGTTTAGTTATATGATTATACTTTACCTTAGGGATATATATTTTGTTTAACTTGTCTAAATTAGGCTTAATAGATTTATTTTTGAAAGATTTACATACACACCACATAATTTTCATGCATTTACATATTAACACAAGTTTGATATGATGAAAAGATACATTTGACAATATATAAGAGTTGTGTGGTATGTATGTAAAACCCCTGTCACCATCCCTTTCATTTTGTGAGGTTATTTTACATTAGTTTATCTTGCAGGAAGTTGTAGATTTCTGCAGATCACACTTGGTTGCCAACAAAGAGGCCTTCTTTAATTCAAGGCTCAAGCTTGTCATCAATGATGCCCGGTAAAATACTCTCACCACATAAATAAGTAAACACAGTTCACTCTCCTAAATTCATGGTTTGAACCAAAAAAATTTATTATCAAAAGGAGCTAAACAGTGTTGATCTGTCTCATGCTTCATGTAATCAAATACAAAAATAATATACAAGTACTTGACTATATATCAAATTTATACTAAACAGAATAGCCCCATTAGCATGATGCAGTTCACACATTTGAAAACTAAGAAACTTAAAGCTTTGATGGCTTGTTTGTTACAGAGCTGAGCTTGTAAAGAGAGAGGAAAGGTTTGATGTTATCATAGGAGACTTGGCAGATCCCATTGAAGATGGCCCATGCTATCAGCTCTATACCAAATCCTTCTATGAGTCAATCCTGAAACCCAGGCTTAAAGAAGATGGCATCTTTGTGACACAGGTATTTACCTATTTGGTGGATACAAGGAGGAAACAGGACCTTGAGAGGCTTTTTAACTTGAGAGATTTAACAATTTCTCCGTTTGTTTTTGGTATACATTTTGTAGGCTGGACCAGCGGGGGTGTTTAGTCATACAGAGGTCTTTTCCTGCATCTACAACACACTAAGGCATGTTTTCGAATGTAAGTGGGTATAGAACATTAACGTTTATTGTTGTCTTGTTTTTTGGTTCAATAGTACATTCAATATCATGAGAAAATGTTACTTTCTTTTTATGTAGATGTTGTGCCTTACTCAGCTCACATCCCTTCATATGCGGATACTTGGGGTTGGATCATGGTAAGCTGTACCTTCCATTCTAGAGAGAGAAAAATTTATTGAATTCAAGGAATAGTTCAATGTGATCTTTCTCAGCAGAGCTAATCAAATGTATAGTAAAGAATAAATTGAACCGTGGAAATTTACAGGCATCAGATTCACCTTTCACCTTAGATTCAGACGAACTGGATTCAAGGATTAGGCAGAGGATCAATGGCGAGAATAGATATCTTGATGGAAAGACCTTTGCATCGGCCTCTCTTCTAAGCAAAGCTGTTAGGAAGTCGTAGGACTCACCAATTTTCTTAAAGTTTTTTTTTTTTAAAATTTTAATTTCATCATACCATGCATGACTGGTTTTGTTTTCAGGCTGGCCAAGGAAACACAAGTGTATACTGAAGGAACTGCAAGGTTCATCTATGGACATGGGACTTGCCACAAGATACATTCAGGGTTGCAGTAGGAGATGAATGAATCAACCATGGAAGCCAGTCTAAGAAGTATAATCTGTCATCAATGTGGCCAGATATATTGGTTATAAATGTTCGACTTATCCAACTGGCTGAATAGTATTAGAACTCTGTATTAGAAAGTTTTTTTATTGCTGAATGAAGGAAATTATGTTTTGTTTAGACAGAGTAGCTCTCTGCAGTCCTGTGGTTTATCTTTTGATCAGACATAAAGCAAGACAATACATTCACTATATAAAAATCTACCCTGCTCCTCAACGAAGTTTATTTCACAATCATTTTAAATGTTCACATTTGAGACCTCTCGTCTACATTCATGAATTCCTTCAAACTTGATCACTTATTTCAATTTCAATACTGATCGGCTTACCATCCGGTTGACCTCATATAAAGCAAGCTCAAATTTTGTTCATGTTCAACTCATTTGTATTGGCTCATGTTTGAAATTAATTTATATTTGATTAAACTCGTAAAAAATTTGTCTATGTTAGGTTCATTTTGGTCATCTTGTTCAAATTGCTCATGTTTGATTAGATTTGTCGAATAAAACTAACCCAAACAAGTCTTAAAGTTGTGCGTTAAAGGCCTCCCTAGCTTAGGATGAGAAATTTTCTTATTTCGAGCTAAAATGAGTTGAACAATTTCAAACGGAATTATTTGTGTTCAATTCGTTAATAAATTAAGCTTAATGAATGATTCAAACATAAGTTGCTTAATGAATCGAACACGAGAATGGGCTCTTTTTGCCAACCCTTAACATAATCTCCAACTTAGAAAAAAAAAAGTCGTTGAATC
Source organism: Cymbidium sinense (assembly GCA_021442155.1). NCBI lineage: Eukaryota > Viridiplantae > Streptophyta > Magnoliopsida > Asparagales > Orchidaceae > Cymbidium > Cymbidium sinense. The sequence goes on along the minus strand of CM038233.1, from coordinate 9,477,866 downwards.
ATTCAACAATTGAGCTAAATTTGAATCAATTCAATTGAGCGCATGTAAACCTTACTTAAAAGGTAAGAGGTTATCATACTCTTGCAGATAGATGATTAGAATCTCCCGCCAATAACGTGGATATAACAATGTTCTTCCCCTTCATTTTGAAATGAGTTTCTCATATGTCAACTGGTATATGATATGAATTATGCTATGCAATATAATTGAAAGTCACTAGTTCTCCCCTCAACCAAAAACTTATAAATCAATATATTTTAACAACAAAAGACCACATTTACTCATAATGCAGTATAGTTAATCAATGGAGAATTAAATCTACTAATATTTCCTTTATGAAACTAACTTTTCCTTGAATAACTAATATGCATATTTCAAGTACATTTACTTAGAGGAAACATCAATCAAATTATAAATAACATAGTTTGGTAATAATAAATATAAGAAACATGTTAATACCTACACTATTCACTAAGAAAAAAGAGCTCACTCGATAAAAACATTAGGATAATCCTACAATAATAAGCTTAAGTTTACCTTAACATTACTAGACAAACAAACAAACAAATGTACGAAGAAAATTTATCCCATTGAACACAAACATTGACTCAATAACAAATCTTAAAACATTACATAATTATAATATAAACATTATAATGGAATTTCAAACTAATAAACTTCGATTTCAACAAATTTATAGTCAAAATGAACGTCTCAATGAGTAATTCAATAGTACCTAGGATGTCTTAATCCACATTTAAATGGATCTAAATCCAACACTCAAAAATATGGCTAAGAAAATCTTGAGATCTTTTGAGGGACTAACTAATGTATAATTTTTGTGTACTTATAGTTAAAATGAGAGTCTCGATAAGACAAATCTATAAACCAATGTCAATGAATTTAAAAGTCATTAATCAATTGTAATATTCAAAGAATAATTAATGATAAAAGAAGATCAACAATAATCAAATAATAGTGCTCTAATTTTTTTAATAGATATCATCTTAATGGGCTCTTCGAAAAAAATAATAAATAAATTATAATTCTATACATCAAGAAAGATTCCATTGTTGACCTACACATGTATTTACAAATGGTAAAATTAAGCGCATAAAAAATGAAAATGACGATTAAAGGATGCATCCTCACATAATTCCAAGCTCAAATGTGTTAGCTATAGTCAAAACCGATCAAAACCTCATCGATTCGTAAAATTAATGGTGTTGATGCATTCAAAACAAAAAAATTAATCAATTAAAGTTGTCACACCATTTAACAAACAATCGATCAAGCGAAATTAATTTTTAATGTAATTACACGTATGTTGAGGTCGGAAAGTCCCGACAACAACATTCAAATGACCCATGTTCGTGAAATTGACAGTGTCGTTATCGCAAAATATTAGAATCTATTAAACAACACCTTTCACGATCAATGATTTTGAGTGCGTAAGGTAAGTTTTTGATTAATAGACTTCAAAGGATCAAAAGAGAGATCAACTAAAAAAAATCTCAAAAGGTATGTTGTCTAAAAATCATGAATGTCCCCAGTATATTCCTTTCTTCGATAAGAGTATTTCACAACAAATTGCTCATGAAAAAAAAAAAAACTTGTGGAGGTTTGCAAAAGCTTAGAAAAAATTAAATCTTTTTAGATGATTTGCATAGTAATGCACGTAAACCACTATATCAGAAAAATTCTAACATGTAACTTACAGAGAGCTAAACTCAGGAAACCAGTTGAATGATCCCTTGATGGTCACCTACTTCCATCACACTTGATTGTTAGATGTGGAAAAGAATATCGATCATTTGTCCCACAATTTCATGCCTTCGAATTTCTTGCAATGGATTGGATCTTGTGGCTAGGTCTGTATGTAGCTCTGAGTTTGTTTGATATCTGAATTTGCTTATCTAAGTTAACTTGGACAACAGATTTAGTTATCCTAATTCGCATCCGGATTCATGCTTTGATCAAGAAAGTATTTCCACAATCCCAAACACAACGATAAATCCTTGTAGAACTTTACACCCAAAAAACACTAGAGTAGCAGACAAACTTGACTCATCCAGTATTAAATAATTTTTTTCTCTTCATGATATTAAATGAATTAAAAGCTACAGCGGAAGCAGCTGGATGAGGCATGAATGCATCATGGCAAGAAGTGAGGGGGACGAGAGAATTCATGTGAGCTGTGGTAGGATTAGAGGGACCTACCATTCTGCTATTCCATTATTCTTCCCTCATTCCTCCCCCCTACTCTCCTCAAAAAGAGATCCACTAAGTTCACAATCCAATGTCCAGGAATAAAAAAGTGAAAAGAAGTAACAGCACATCACCAAAATCAATTAACAAGAGAAAAGCCTGGAAACGCACAAAATTTAGAAGCCATTTACGTACCGGATCGGACCCCATTCGTCACCACAGTAATGGACGCCGATGCCTCCCCTCCATGGAAGCTTTATTACAACCCTCATTTCCTCTCGGATTCCCTTCATGATTCAACCCACTTCGTCCCCCACTATGAAGAGACCTCTTCGCCTCTCCACCCCAAGCCCGTCTCCACCGTCATGGACGAACTAACCCTCGCCCTCGCAGAAATCAGCAAGCTCCGCGCCGAACTGCACCTCGAGCGCCGCATGCGCCGCGCAGCCGAATCCCTCGCAAAATCCATTGCACGTGAACTCGCCGAAGAGCGTCACGCGCGTGCTGATGCCGAGGCCGAGACGGCGCGGTGCCGTAAGGCCGCAGACCGCGCCGTCAGGGAGGCGGACGAGGATCGCCGGATGCTGAAGCTCGCAGAAGCGTGGAGGGAGAAGCGCGTGAAGATGAAGCTCGCACATGCCGCTATCGTCCTCGAGGAGAGAATGCGAGAGGTTGCCGGTAATGGAATGCAAAAGATTGGCGAAGTTGATTGCGTTGTCGCCGCTCGCCGTGCGCGAGACAGACAGGGAAGGGAGGTCGAGAATCCGCACATCAGAAGAGGAATAAATGGATTCGTGGAGTTCTCGAGGGCTTTTAGGAATCGGTCGCCGGGACTGGGGAAGGAAAGGGAGCGCGGCGGCGGAGGTTTGGAGTGCCAGAGAGCTCAGCTTAGGGTTTTGATGAAATAATTTGGTGATTTTGCTCTTATTTTTCAAAATTTTGGCAATGGAAACTTATATTGCCGAAGTTTTTATTTTGAATGTAGAGAGGAAGCTGAAAGATATAGCCGTTACCGTGGATGCAGCTACTCCCAGATTACCGTTAATGTCGTTTTTTTTAATATATATATAATATTAAATTTTACTTTGGTGTAGGATCCAAAATAGATTATTTCCCAAATAATCTTTAAAATTAACTCTAATTGTACTTATTTCAGAATAGATTTAATAATTTTTTAAATCCATCAAATTATTCATCTAAATTTTTCTAACTAAGAGAATAACTTATAAATAGCATTCAAAATTATACAATTCATATTTAAAACCTAAATTTAACTAATACTTCAATTAAAAGAAACATCAAATACAACATCAAACTCATCCTCTACATTATATTTCATGGCATCTTTTCATCAATCGTCACAAAAGAGAGCTCGTCGCTCATTAATATATTTTGTTCATGAAACTAACTTATAAATCTACATAAATACAGAACATGTGGAGAAATATGAAGAAATAATGGTTTCACAATAAGTAGCAGGTGAGGGAAGAAACAGAAGAACAACACAGTACTATCTGCCATACAGTGTGAGGATACAACAGTGTGGTATCTTCCTTATAATGCAACAAATTAGCATTTTTTTGTTGTTTTTTTGGAATGGGTATCCAACACTCTTGTGGGTGGGGATCTTAATAATATTATCCAAACCATTCATCATACACTGTGTCCCCACTGATTTCCCCAAGTATAGGCCTCCCCTTGGAGGATTCAACTCGGTCGTTCCGCCTTCATTTTGGTAGACGGTGGGTAACAAATTAGCATATTTTGTTCATGAAACTAACTTATAAATCTACATAAATACAGAACATGTGAAGAAATATGAAGCAATAATGGTTTCACAATAAGCAGCAGGTGAACGAAGAATCAGGAGAAGAACACAGTACTAACAGCCATTTATTTATTCATGAAAGTAATCATAAACAGTGTGAGGATACAGCAGAGTGTTGTCTTCCTTATAATGCAGGAGAAAATAACACTTGATGCAGAAATAACAAGGATCTTCTTGGGCCCACTTATCATCAACGGCCATTTTTGTTGCTTGGTAGATCTGACAGACTGAGCATTTCCTGTGACGAGGTTTGATTTGAAAAGTGAGGAGAGGGTAGTCTGCCTTGTTGTGTGAATCATCTGGATGGATCAATCTCATGTCTCTGAACACTATGATGTGTTTGCAATTTCCCTACAAGGTTTCATAAATCAAAATAGAATTTAATAAATTTTTTTTTTTTGGAATGGGTATCCACCCAACACCCTACCCATCTTATGGGTGGGGATATCTTATTGTCTAACGCCACTTTCACTCACCACGCTGTTCTCACCTTAGGTATAGGCCTCCATCGAAGAGATTGAACTCGTTCGGAGGTTCGGCCACCAAATTGAGCTAAGAGACGGTGGGTAATTTAATAATTTCTTTGGTGAAACAAAAAGATTTGACATTATTCTGATCATTATTAGCTTTATTGCATGTTTGAGGTTATTTTTGAATTGAAAATTTTACATATGTAGCACATGATTCTTATGCATTTATATATTTTGCATCTAAAGTTTGAGATTTATAATATAAAACAGTGTTCTTATGCATGAAAAGACTCATTTAACTTCTAGGATTAAGAGTGAACAAACTAAATAGAGAAGTGCATCTAAAGAAGATATCATGAAGACTTGGGATAATTAGGATGATTTATTTTAAATGGATCAAAATATTAGGTAAAAAATCGTTAATGACTAAATTATGCATGACATAAATGAGAATCATAAGATGAATGTGTGATAAAATTAGGAATCATATAAGAGAGATTATTAAAGTACCTTAAAATCAGCTATTTTCTTTTTTGCAATGTTTTTGGATATAAAACCTAAATTTTTAAGATGCTGTTATAAAACGAAATGAATTATTTTTAAATTGAAAGGTTTATTTTGATTTTTACCTCTAATAGGCCTTCTTCTAATTTGCTAGATTCTAGTCTGTGGGTAATTGTATTAATAACAAGTTTAATAGCGTTACCTGAAACAATTAAGCTCGACTATAAGGATATGAATAGTAAATCCAAAAAAATACCAAAGGTAAATACTTATAACAAGAAATAAAATAAAGTTTCTAATGCATCTCATAGCATGTGTCCCAGGGAAATCCTATGTCGTTAATATTAAAAAAAAAAAGTGAAAACCATTTAAATTTCAAGAAAGATGAGGCCAAGTGATGCATAAGCAAATCTGAAGTGTACATGTTGACCTCAGAAGGAAAAAGGGGGCATTTACATACATAGCTCACAATTATTATATGTTTACATATATATATATATCAACTAAATCTTTAATATCATATAAAAATAGCATTTTTTGTAATTTTTAAAAGTGAAATGCACCTTTTGATGCATAGGAAAAATGATAGATTTGTAAATATCAAACTTTAAGTGTTAGATATGTAAATGCATAAGAATTGTGTGCAATGTATGTAAATTTCTCAAAAACATAACCAACCAACTCAAACTCTCAAAAACAAAAAAACGCTAGGTAGAGAAATAAGGCACAAATACAAGGAAAAATATTTAAGTTCAATGGCAAATGAAGAACGATGTTGGGGAAAATAAGCACATACCTGGTGACAATAAAGATAACCCGCTCCAAGTCGAAATCTTAGGTCACAGAAGCGAGTTTTATGCATATCTGCAGATTTAAAGTTTGGCAAATTGGATGTATCCAAATTACCCAATAATTCCTTCTGCTTTGTCTTTAGTTCACCTGACATGATGAACTCCCACTTTTGTGAAGCCTCATTGCTTTGGTTCTCAAGCCAATCAAATATAGGCTTACAATAATCAGTAGCAGAAGGACTTCGCATATCATTGAAAAAGGTTTCCTGCATGCAAAAGACGTGTATTTAGACAAATCTCTGGATATATTAATTATAGCCAAGTCAAATAACAAAAGTAAGTTTGAGCAGACTTCAATGAGGAAATAACCAGAAGCATCATGTTTATCTGCGGCCTGCATCAATTTATCCGTCAAGCAATAAATGTTATCCCTTAATTCAGTCAGATTCTGGCTTCCCAACACTAAAAACTCTTGAACCTATAAAGGATTTGAGAATGAAGCAAATGATTCAATCGAATTTGAAGTAAAAATCAGTAATGCAAAAATTATAATGGTAATGTTCCTTTATCAAAAAAATAAAAAATAAAAAAATTCAACATGTGAAACATGAAAACTTTCAGATTTGCTTTTGTCATTTTTTTCTTAATGTAAAAGGACTTTCAAGAGGGTCTGTCTTTTTGTCAATCTAATTACTATTATGAGTAGTTGTTATATGTCATTTGAAAATATGAATTAATGAAATTTGAAATTTCCTGTAGCCCTGAGTTTTCAGCTAGTCTGATTATTTGTTTTTATATAACTGCTTTTAAGACAACCTAAATCCTTTCTGCTTCAGTCAACCCCTTCCTCCTATTTTACTGCAGATTCTGTACTTTTCTTCTTTCACTGCAAATGTTTATCAGAAATTCACAATTCTTCCAAGCAAAATTCTATCAAAACAAAATGTGAGATAGAGAATGGCCATTTTTCTTAAGTAAAATGCCAAATCTGGCAAGATAATCAAAACTGCCATAACCAAAACTTTTTTGAATAGTTCAAAAAATAGCATAATTTTCGAACCTTGCTAATTCAATCATACGCTTTTTGATTATACTAATGGAGACAGACATTGACCGAGAACATAAAATTTCACTGTTCTGTTCAAACTTCTAAGAGAGATCACTGATGTTCCAACTAAATGAAATGCATGCAACTCATATTGCATTAATGCAACAAAAATGCTCCTCACTGCACTCTTTTTTTTTTTTTTTTGATGGGCAACTTAGCACGTCATCAAGCATGTTGCCAGGTTTTCTTTATTTTTTTAATCAATTTCTTAAGGTCTCCGGGCAACCAAGTGGGCTGTTGCTTCTGCTTTTTATCATTAATTTTTTATTTTTTAATGAATAATGAACAGCTCGCCTAGCATCTGGGCTAGTCACCTACTTTTTTTAATAATAATAATCCTTATAGCCACTAAGATGATTGTTGCAAGCCTTTTTTTGCCGAGCCATTCCTCCATTTTATGCATTCCAACTCCTACTTCATTTTTGCCATCGCATCTTCCTCTTTAGTTTTTTCTTCTTCTTCCAATCTTTCATTTGTCAAACAATATTTTTCAGCACTTTTATCATTAGCAAGAAATACTGCAGTTAGTTTTTTTGGTTTATTTCATTATAATAATTTGTTCATACTCTAAATATTATGTAGTTATCAATTTTTATGAACAAAACGAGACAATCAAAATACATAATTATGTAATCCATGTAGTAATTATATTTAATATTAAAGTAGTATATTTTTTCACACTTGGGTTATCTGTTAGGATGAGTATAGAAAACTCATGATTGATGACCTCACATCGTCCCATGTGAATAAAGGAAATCTTCTTATTTAAGTTTCAGTAACAACCATAAACGATCGTAAATGTAGAGAAATACAAGTCTTATGCTACGATCGATTGGTCAATGCAATTAATCTAATTTGTTGTTATCATGTAGCAGTTTATTATAATATTGTAGTTTATTTGTGAAACACCCCAAAGATGCCTTCCATTTAGTAAATACAAATGAATTTATATTTTTTCTGAGAACCAAGAATACATCATTAAAAATAATCAATATGCTAAAGCCTTTGACATGACTAACACAACTTTTGTTAAAATATGTGCCCTAGGAATAACACAGACATCATATGCCATGTTCTCCTCTGATTGTAGTGCTAGAAGCAACGATTGGAGGCTTTCTTTCAATGAATAGCTATACTAAAACATACACATCATTATTTCAAGTCATCTCAAAAAATGTTTGTAGATGCCCGAATTTTCCCCAATAAATGGCATAGTTGAGTTATTAGCACCAACATATAGATGGCAGTAAGAAGGGTCTAAAATATGATGGACAAGCACATATCGCATCATGATGGGATATGTTCATTTTGTGAAACAATTGCCCATATTAGGACATGCTCTAACATCATAAAAAATCAAGAGGCCAATTAATGTTTTATTAACATTGTTTGATTCACTCTATTCTAACTAGTAATTTTCCTATAAGAATAAGCCGAAGTTGGCCTCTTTCAAGCTCCACGAAGAGCTATTAGCTATGACACAGCTGGTAAGGCTCATGTAGATCCACCATATAAAATAAAACCTAATATTGTGACAATGCATGGTTTACATAGAACTGTTCACGTAGATGCAAGAATTTAAATATTTTCAGTAATTATAAATAATTATGTTATTACTGAATTAATTGTTTAATTGACAGATGAATGTCACTGATGGAACCAATAGTAGTAGCAATTTGTCAACTCCTTAAGGCAAAGGAGGGCAGTGTCCTCGATTCAGTACTACACTAGAACATGCATGTATAGATTACATTAAGCATTAACATTTTATTAAATTAGATCATTTTTTGTTAACTTCATTAGTCGAGGTTTTGAAAATTAGACATTGAAATGAAAGATGGAAAGATTCAAGTTTAAAAAGCTCAACCTGAATTTAGCCAGGAATTGAATTGAATAAAATAACAAATATTAAAAATAATTAAATCTTACTTAGATGGCATAATAATAATGCACATATGTGAGAACTACTTCATAAAATATAGAATGTATACAAGAAATATCTTCTATATTTTAAATGCAAACACCTATATTTAACTTGTTGGCCTCTTCTTTTGTAATTAAAAGCAAAATTTTATAGTTTTATAATTTATTTAGTAAATTTTTGACTATGAATTATTTATAACAAAAATTATTTTTTAGGTGTCAGATTTAATATAAATGATGATAATTTGATTATAACATATCTGAGTGGCTCAATGAAATTGTATCCATTTCAACAATTCATTGGTTGATTCTTAGCAAAAATGATTTTAACCATACATTAAACTAGTTGAGAGACCAACATTCTAAATCATGATAGTAATCGAACATTGATCTCCACAAGCCAACACATTTCACTTATTTGTAAGAGAAATGACAACTAAGCTATCAGATAAGCAACAGTAAATCATAATGCAAGGTTCGTCATCAAAAATAAACATTAATCACAAGTTCTCTATAATCATTCTAACAATTAATTACTTTGTGTAAAATACTACAGAAAAATAAAATATAATTATAATGTCTATTACAAAATGATTATTAATATTGAAGATCATTATTAAAACTAATTATTTTTTATAATCTTGCTGCATTCAAGAAAAATGATATATAAGCAATGCCATAATAGTTTTAGTATGAACAAAAACTTCTAATTAAAATAATCTAAAATAATAATAAATTGACTTTAAATTTTCTTGCTATGTTAATAAAATGCTGAAAGATATTGCTTGAAGAAACGTATTTGGACTATCCTAGGAAAGAAAGATTAGAAAAAAAAAACAATAAAATTTTTTTGAGGTAAATGTGATGAAAAACAGAATTGGAAATGATTACTTAAAATGGATGAGGGGTGGCTCAATTAAAAATCCCAACAGTCATCTCAAAGCATCTAGGTTTTTTTAAGAAAAAAATTAAATTGGGCAAGTTGCCTTGCTTCTAGACTACATGACCACTTTTCAGGAAAAAAGAAGAAGCAATGCTCTACTTGGCTGCCCGGAGACTGTATGGCATAGATTTAAAGAAAGAACAAAAAAATTGGACAACTACACTAGCTATAAGGCAAGTTGCCCTTAAAAAAAAAGTCTAGCATGAAGTAACTCGCTCAATCTACAAGAGAGTTGCTCCTTATTTTATTTTATTTATTTATTTATTTTTATTTTTTGCAATTGAACTCCTGCCAAAATGACTGATTAAAAAATTACTGAGTATTAAGCTCCTTCCTAAAATTTACTCACTTTACTACGAATAAGCCTACTAATGGTCTCAAATGGAAACCACCATTGGACCCTAGCTGAAAAAAAGTATATCAAGGCAAGTAACATTCCTAAAATGTCAAAATGAAAGTATGCTTGTCGTTCAATACCTACATGAGGCATGGTCAATTGGTGAAAGACCATTTCCACTAGATTGTTGGCTTCACTAACAAAAGGATGAAGGATATGGCTTTTAGTGAAGCAAGAAATCCCAATCCCATAAAAATTTATTAACACAAAAAAATATATATAAATCACATGAATAAATGATTCGATTTGAAGTGAAATGATACAATTTTTGAAAAGTAGGATGAAAAAATTCATTATTGTGTAGGAAAAAAGCAGGCTTAAATAAATATTCATAACTATCAAAAGAATCTAATCATATGATGAACTGTCAATGAACTAACAGTAAGACGCATGACAAAAATGTTGGATATGAGCAATGGATCCACTTTGCCAAATAGAAGTGAAGAATGTATTTATCAATACAAAATAGAAGAGAAAAAAGTTCAATCAATTTCTTGGTAAAAACATAAGACACCATTTCTTGTAAGTCTAACCACATTAAGTTACCTTCTTCGATGTGCTTTGATGATAAATCTCGACACAGAGAATAGCTTCAGGGTAGTATACAGGTACATGCACTTTTGAATTGAGAGCTTTCACCTGTGAAAGAAAAAATGTCTATTAATTACCTCATCATTAAGGCACTGACAGCAATCCACTGGCATGTGCCAAATTTGATAAAATAAGACAACTATTATATATAGATAAAATCCCTATATATTAAATAAAAATATAAATCATTCCCTATGCAGTTTTTTCTGATACAAATAGTTTTTAAAGAATTTTACAGAAAGAAGTGACGCGACTAAATTTAACTGAGCAATCCTTTTATGAGATGAAAAGCAATACAAGATCAAAAAGTTAAAAGACAGGAATGCATATCAATTGCAGATAGAGTAATGAAATACTGGAATAAAAGCAAGAAGCATAAAAGCACACTCCAAAGTAGTTGAGGGCAGTATAATATACTCCTTGCATCAAGAAATCAACATGAATAGAATTGTAAGCATAATATCATTAAAGTTGGTTAATAAAAATAAGATGCTAGTTAAACCACAATTGAAATGAAAAAGCTAGAGTAAATGGAACTTGGTATTTAATGGAAAATTTAACATCCAGCCTTTTACCCTTTTAGCTCAAATAAGATAATTGACAAACAACAAGATAAAAGGAAGCCAAAAACGATAAGTGTTGAAAAACAACCAACCAACAGAAACTTTCAACAAATCATGGCAGGCACAGGTTGCAAAAAATATATTCATCATGTTGATGGAGATATTGTTCAAAAGGACTTATGCTAAAGATGTGAATATCTAATTACTCATACAGAGATAACGACATATGAATCTAAAAACAATTATTAATAATTTCAAACCTATCCACAATATTGCATTTCTCCTGCTTCAGTTTCCTCTAAAACTGAAATATCCGAGACACTAGTTGGCATGTTTTTCTCTGCCAAAATGATCAATATCTTTGGGTTCTTTTTAGTGGAAAATATAAGTACTCTCGTTATCTCTTACTGATCTCTCTCCCTAACCTCTCCCACTTCCTCCCCAACATCCTTCGTCTTTCTAAAAATTTTCTCAACTTCTTACAGCAAAAAAAATTAAAAAATACTAAACCGTTCAATTTTTTTTTTTTTTTTGAAAAGTGTTCGAAAATAATTGGTCAAGACTAGGGCACCATTCCACACCCTTCAAACTCCTTTGATCCCAACCAAAATCTCCAAATTTGATCTTTACAGATCACCCTAACCATTATAAGCCTCTCCGGCCGCCAAAGATATCATTAAATCCATCCACAAATCACATATTTCAACACTAGCTAAAATCAGCCAAAACTAAGCACCTCACCTAGTAATTGTGTAGCTTTCACAAAACAATCTTAAATCTATTGAATCCGCTCCAAAAACTTCAGAACACATCTCCCAACATTCCCCTTTAACTTCTAAGAGGATCCATACTCTAAACCACCCTTAAGGTAATAGTCATGAGGGTAAAATCCTGAAGGATAGTCCTACGTCTAGTTTAACCTAAACCCTTGCTTAATCCTCTTCCCTTAACCCAAGCTACATAAAATTACCCTACACCGTTAGCTACTCGCTACACTAATTAGAAGCTTTGGATCTACACCTCCAAAGCTAGGCCAAAAAGAGGCCTTTGATGACAATAGCTTGCCTACTAACAACAATAATATTCTACTAGTTAAAATGTACACTAAAAGTATAACAAAAATTCAGGAAAATTAAAATAAATGCACATTTTAAGTTTTATGATATCAAATTACATCAAAATACTGAGATCAAAGAGACACAAGCATAAGTTATGAGAGTCCGAGTCATATCTAAAAAAGTGATGATATATAGAAAAAAATGCATATGCTTTACTTGCCAACCTTCATTGAGGAAGTCATCGACTTAAGAGATTGCATCTTCTCGGTTTTATCCAAGGTAATGATTGCACCTTCAATGGATTTAGAATTGCCACTACAACAAAACAAATAAACAAATTTCCATGGGTATACAAGAATGAGAAAGGAAAAAATGACCATATACATGACTTCCAGATGTTAAGATATATGCAATTCCTCAAATTCAACCAAACAAAGAAATTTTGCATGAAACTTCAATATCTATAAGACTGTAAGTATTCAGAAGTTCCATAAGGAGAAATTATTTACAGAACAAGCTAGAATTTGTTTAACCCCCATTTAGATTTAAACATAACAAGGAACAGTTGGATGAAGCTATATATAAAATTCAAGTTAATGTAGTGTAGGAAATTTTATTTTGATGGAGGAGAATATGGAATTAAATAGTCAATAATTAGATGGCCAATCCTCTGAATGCCACAAAAAATATCTATTTCCTCTCTAAAAATCTGTACGATTGGCAAGCAAATGCCAATCAAGATATTATGATCACTAAGTGAACCTTAAAGATGCAAAATCTGAAATTTAAGCACGTTACAAGAAGAATCAGGTTAATATGTACTGCACCGTTCAATGAAGAAGCAAGAGAAGAAAATTTTCTAAGGGAAAAAACCCAAAGTAATAAAAATAAAATAAGCATGGTATTGGCATAAAAAATGTCAACCTTTGATGCTTAGGGTTTTGACTAGTTTAACTAGCTTTTCCAGTTGAGATTGAGTCTGCCATTCTCAATCTAAACCATTCATACTTGACTCAAAAATATCCCTTGATCTCTAGCTTGTTCTTAGAGTTATTTCAAGTTTCCCTATTTCAATCTCTATTTCTACTTCTCAACTCATTTATAGGTCCTTTCCTAGGTTAGTCTAGCTAGAAACTTTCCTTCACTTATAAGTTTAGATTGACTACAATATGAATTTACAATGACTAACTTTACTAGACTTAGCATAAACCATAGGAGAAACCTATTTTCAATTATTCTATCCAAAATCATCTCAATCTCAATTTATTTTTTCACATAAGTTTAACCTTAACTAGCCTATGATAGACCTTTTTATGGCCTAATATTTATTGGTCCAAGTGAACTCAACTGATGATATAGGTATTCAATCTTAATTCATTACATGCTTGTGCATGATGATTGACCATAGGACTTTTTAGCTTGACCTATGGGCCAAGATGTGACCTATAGCAAACATTGTTGACCTCATTTTTGGATGAGGTTAATTTGACAATTAAGAGATCCTAATCTCAAATAAGATTTTCTTAATTCAATGTTTAAGACACCTCACCTAGTGTCCTAGAACATCTTTTTGAGTTTATTCTAACCTATTTGATATAGGTAGAATCAATCCAAATTTTCAATTTGGATTAGCTCAAATAAATCAAATTAAAACCAAATTAAAATGAATAAAAGAAAACTCATTTCATTTGAATTTAAATTGATCATTTGAACTCATTTGAAATCATACCTAACCCATTTAAGCCAAATGAATTAAAATGAAATCAAATCTAAAATCAATTCAAATTAAATGGTTTAAATCAAATCATAATGCAATTGATCATCAATTGCATTATGGTTTTAAAAAATAATAATAATAAACTAAATCCAAAGGGTAAAATTAAATCCAAATACTTTGTATCAAAGCATTTGATTGGATTTAAATTCCCTAAGAAAATTCAAATGGAATTAAATCTAATCTCAAATCCATTTTGAGATTGATTTGAGCATATCATACTTTAATCCAAACTAAGATGATAATGTCATATTGCATGGAAATAACAAAAGCTAAACAAATTCCCCATGCAAAAATCCTTTCTTCCCACCTCATTCACTCCAAGACAAAAGCCACCTCTTAAAAAGTGACTGCCTTCAAGTGACGATAATGGAGGCAATTAAGGCCAACACAAACCTCCAAAAGCTTGCCAAAAAGCTTAGCCAACCAAGGGAAGAAGAGAGAGATAAGAAGGGAGGAAGAAAATGAAAAAAAGAAGAGAAGGTGTGCTCCGCCATGCATGGAAAATATGCAAGGAAGCTCATTCCCTCTGAGGTGAACATCCCATTATGATTATAAAACCAAGGGAAGTTGATCCCACACCTTGACCAACAATGGAGTTTGATCTTCAAAATTTCTTCCATATAAAGCTCTCGGCCAACAATGGAAAATGGGGTAGGAGAGACTATCACCTCCCCATTTTCATTCCAAAAGCATCGCCAAGGAGAGTGATGAAGTTTCCAACCATCATAGAACCTCCTCGCCGCCGACAAGCCGGAATCCGGGTATGCAATTTCTCCCTCCCCCTATGCATTCAGTTTTGGAGCTTTGTGAAGAATGTTGGATCTTCAAATGGATCCAACCATATGAATTAACCCTAATTCGATCCCTGATCATTTTGGGATCAAAGTCTTAGCTTGATTCGCCGACGATCGCCAGCAATTGGCAAGAAATCACGGATGGTGTCCGTGATTCGCAGGCGAGCCTCGGATTTAATCCCGACCGTCCGATCCTTCTCTTAGGATCGGATGGCTCCGATTTAGGCGCACAATTTGATTTAAATCCCTTAAGCCGGCGACGACGTCCGTGATCGCCCGCATTTTCAACCATCGCAACACGCATCTGCCAGACTGCGATAGTGGGGACCGCCGATCTTTGATCGACGTCCGTAAACGCATTCCGCTTTTAATAGCGCCCTCCCCCCCTCTAAAAAAAAAGCTACTTAACGCTTAATTAATTAAAGAAAATCACAAAAAAATCTTCAAAAAATCATATAAAATTAAAGAAAAATAAAAAAAATACAAATAAAAGTTCTATGGATTCGTCTTGATGAGAAAAATCCATAGAAATTAAAATCCTCAATTTTATTGGATAAATTTCCCTTAATTTGGGTTTAATTGAAAAATATTAAATCCTAATTACTCTTAAATTAATAATCCATTTAATTTGAAACTTTGGGGAAATGAAATTAAGCTTAAAACATACCTTAGGAAAATTTTTGGGGATTTAATTCTCTGAATTCAAGGGAAATTATAATTTCATGTGTTTAACCTTTAAATTAATTAAATTAATTACCTTTTAATGAAATAATTAGAAAACTTTAATCTAATAACCTTATATCAATATAATAAACATGAATGAATATTAGAACACTAATTAAACTTAATCAAACCTATCTAACCTAATAGATCACTAATTAATCTAATTAGGTAATTAAAAGAATTAAATAATTCAATTAAATGACCAGAACTTAATTAAATCATAATAAATCAACCAGTTAATCAAAAATTATGAATAAACCCTCATTGGAAAGGTATTTCAGTGAAGAATAAGTGAAAAATAAAATCCCTTAATGAATCTTAATAAATTAGGCACTTAATTTAAGTTTTAATGAAATAATTAAAATCTTAATTACATCCTAATTACATCTCTAATCAAACTGAAATTTTAGAAACATAAAATTGGCATGTAGCCCCACTGGTCATAATTATCTCATACTCAATTGGTCTATAAATTTGAAATTCTTGATTTTCCAAATCTCTAGATCAATATGAACTAAATAATAATTAAGAAGAATCCTTACTTCATTGAATCAACAAATAAATTGAATTAATCTGAAATAAACATTAGAAATACTTAGAGTAATTCATCAAAACTTCCTAAGTCAAAGAATTTAATCAAATATCAAAATTTTAAGGAAATCAATACTTAATGAAATTCAAACATAGTTAAACAACTTAAGTTAAGTTTAATGAAATCATTCATTTTTAATGAATTTCGATAATGAACTTAAAACCTAGGATAATTAAATCAAATTAAGAATAATCTATGAACAAACCTATGGTATTAATTCATATTAATGGACTTAAAACTTAAGCTTACAAATTCATAATTTAATAATTTAAGTTAAATTGAATATAATCAAACTCCTTAAAATAACATAAGCCAAATCAAATGAAACCCATATAACTTAATTAAAAATGAAACAAATCATAACTTAAATAAATCAAATAAATTAAATCAAACAAAGCAATTCAAATAAATGAAATAACATAAATCAAATCCAAACACAAATAAAATCAAAAGGATTAATTAAAATACTTAAGGATTTTAGTTAGACTTTTAGAAACTTCATTAGGATTTAGGATGTTGAATGGAAAGGGCTTCATCCAAAAATGGAACCATTCTTCATTCTTGAAAACCTATACAACTTTAACCAAATAAAATGAACATAAAAAATGGGAATTAAATCATTAAGTCATTTGAATTGAAACCAACCAATGGTAAAAATTAAACCAATTCAAACATTAAACTTCAAACTTAAACTTAAAGGCCTAGCAAAGGCTTACCACACAAACCCCACTTCTACACACACTAGATTACTTAGTTCACAGACCCTAAATCTAGGTTAGATCATTCTGTGATTTTCTTTTAATCTTCTGTGATATGTTATCTTTCACATGCGTGTGGTATTGCTTTAGATTGGATGCCTAGGCTTGTTTGTTCGTTAGACTGGATGTTAGGGCGTTCTTTCTAGATTTGACATTATTTTTGCAGGGGACTATATTAAAGGGATCAATGTGATAAATAAATCATAAAATTGATGTTTACTTGCAAGTGCTGAAAATCCCTTAACATAATCCATAGGACAGGTGGACTTAGCAAGCAACTAATGCTAAGCCCGTATGTTTGTGAAATATAAACTGTTTTGTGTGTTGTGTGTATTTCCTAACATCTGTTTTGCAGGGCTAATGATTTCTTTTGAATTTTAAATGTAAATTTGAGCTTAGAATTATGTTATCTGCTGTGGTCTAGGATAGGAGTCGACCCAACCAGGAGATGGTATGGTCCCCGGAGCCCATGGATGTCCTTGAACAAGGAGACTTTCGAAAGAAGACCCATAGATCTAAACTTGTAGTTCTAGGGTTGTATAAGGACGAACTTCGCTCATTTTTCTTTCTTCAGGTGTACAGATCGCCGTGATTGGCCTTTTCCTTATAATTTAATTTGGCTTGATTTATTTTGGGTGCGCAATAGAAACAACATGCTTTTCTTAAGTTTCTTTCTGTGTTATGTTCGTGCT
The DNA here is from genome assembly GCA_021442155.1 of Cymbidium sinense. Lineage (NCBI taxonomy): Eukaryota > Viridiplantae > Streptophyta > Magnoliopsida > Asparagales > Orchidaceae > Cymbidium > Cymbidium sinense. The sequence goes on along the minus strand of CM038233.1, from coordinate 9,460,146 downwards.
GTGATGAATGCCTGGACGTAAGCTCATAATATAAACTAAATTTTCTACCCAACTTAACCAATTGTAACATAAAAATAAATACAACTCATAATCTTCATATAGGCCATTAAAGCTAGATAAAATATGTAGCAACCCCTTAGTTGGATGTTCTAATATCATGCATAATCATATTGTTTCACTCTTGATTAATGAAGGACTTTCATCGCATAACCCCGACTTGAGAGCCTATGATGGAAGTACACTTCTTCTATGATTTGGCCCATAATCTTTTTCTAATTACATGCATTAGGCATAAATTGTATTCCTATGGCCTAAAATGAATATTGAGTCAAAAAATTATAAAAATTGAAAAAATATGCATTAATTAGGTACATCTTCATACCCTACATAATCTTAAGGATTAGAGAGTAAACCTAAGTTCATAGATTTCTTTCCTAAAAAAAATGCCCATCTTACATTCATATGACTTAGCCTCATGGTTTTAAAATGTGCTTAGTGGTGCTGTTCTCTTGCGGGTTGTAAGTCCAGAAGAGTCAGGGATAGGTTAGTTCCCTCAAATGAGGAGAATGACCAATGATTCCCAAGGATAAAACTAGGTCGAGCATCTGACATGTGTCATAAGCACCTATAGACTATGTTCTGAAGCATCTTTTTAGGAATAAGTCTTCAACCCTAGGCATTTATGTGGTCTTATGTTGCTAGAATCTAAGCCCTAGATTTCTAAGAAAATGATAACTTGAAATATAAAATTAAATCCCAAATTTAAAACCCAATTATAGGATAGATGAAATGTCTACATCCTAGATATCAATAGTATTTCCCTTTCTTCCATTTGACTCTTAAAAAATAACTCTCTCAAATTTGGACATCTCCCAATTGAATTTCCCAAAATCAATCCTTTGAAAGCTAACTTAGTAGTCTTTAGGAATAACCATTTATTTCTTTAATCGAGAGTATTCTTAGGAAGAGACCCTTCCTAAAATATAATTAACTATAGAGGCTTGCCTTTATAAGGAACCATAATAAAATTGACCATGTTCTACTTTTCCATGTAGTTCGGGAGAAAATACTCTGGTACACAAAAGACCCATTAGCCTTAGGAGTATTTTATTGAAATGATCAAATCCATTACAGGAGAACATGTTTATCTTTCGAGATAATATGTTTATTCCTTAATGTCGTATTTGATCATCTAAATAAAATATTCCTAAACTCTATGTGATGTCATTTCTTTTCTCTATTCCAGATAAAACACCGACAAACATAACAACACTTGCTTAACCTTTAAAATCATTTGGTGATTTCAAACCAACCAATCCAAACTCTTAGTCAAATCTCTTCTATAGGATTTAGGGCACCAAACTATTCATGGGATGATCATATTTGAGCATTGGAGGCTCTTGATCCCATTGAGCCCTAAAATGATCGAATGAGACCCAATTAAAGTTTAAATTCCATGTTTGATCAATTTGACCCTGGCCAACCCTTTTAACTAGTCTCAATAGATTAAAAATGACTTAGTAAAACCAAACAGACATTTGGTATAATTTAATTGGACTAGTTAACCCAACCAAATAAAAATGAATATATTTAACCCTATAAGACCAAACTTGTCCAGTTGATCAAATCAACTACTCCTAAAGCCTTAAAATAATTTCAAAAAGTCAGCATAATGACTTGACCTCAATTAGCCATCTAACAAACAAACTGGTTCACATAACATAAGCAACCCTATTTTGACCCTTTAAAGTCATTTGTACCAAGTAAATCAACTTAAACTAATTGAGCAAAGACAACATTTGTGAACCATTCTAATTAATTAATCATACTTGATTTAGGCTTAATGGACCTTTAAGTAAGCACAATTTAGCTAATTGATTCACTTGACTTAAATAGGCCTTTTAGACCAAATTAGCCATGTGATTGAATTGATTTCAACTGATGCCTCCATTTGACTTGAGTAAACTCCTCATGGTTAGTTTAAGCTCAATTGCTCTTTGGTTAGATCAATTGACCCCAATTGAATCAACTTAGCTAATTAACCCTATGGGAACACTTGACCTTCTTGACCAATTTGACCTTATTTGATCAAGTTGATGGGCCCAATCACCTTGAATCATCTATTAAACTTGAGGTTGAAATACCTAATTTGCAGTTATATTCATCCACATTGGCATGACTATCACAAATTCTAGCAACTCAAACAAAGTCCTCGGCTATTACAGTCTAAGTGCATATTGAAAAAATCCTTCCTTCAGACCTTTTGTGAAAATGGCTTGAGCCAGAATCGGCTATAAAAACTTCAAGCCCAACATCTCCTTTCAGAACCTCATGATAAAACTACTCAGTAATCTGTGTGGTTTTTGTCTCGTCCTCAATAAGGCTTGTGACTTTTCAATGGTTTATGTGCATTGATGAATTGATTTATGAACATGTTAAATTATATGAAAATGGTGAAGGCTCCAACAATAATTTTGAGAACCATCTAAAAGGTAACTCCTTGAATGTGATGAATATTCTGCACTTCAAAACATCATTAATATCCAACAAAGAAACAACTGATTTAAAGTAAGTGGCATGGTCAGTTGGGTCCATCTACCACATGTAACAACTTCCACGTGCAACATCGGGATGAGGGATTTTGAAATTTGTAGAAGGCTTCACATCTACAATTTCTCTTGAAACCATGCTCATCAATTAGGCCTTTCTCTTCTAAGCCCATTTTTCTGCTCTACAAGGTGAGAGAAGATTCTTCCTCACCATTATGATAGTACACTTCATAGATTGTTAGTGTCAAAATTAATGTTCTTACACTTAGCGGTTGCAAAACTTTATCCGACTAAGTAGGGTCGGCTATATGAATTCTTATTCTCCATTGTGTCCTATTAAGTGTCAAATTCTCGTTAATTCTGATAAACTAAGGTCATTTTTAATACATCCTAACCAAGTCTTTTTCGATCTACCTCTATTTTTTTAATATAAGACAAATCTAATACATCTATTTTCCTAACTGGGTCATCGGATGGCCAACGTTTGATGTGACCAAACTATCTAAGGCGACTCTCTCTAATCTTATCTATCACTAGAGCTGCTCCAACCTCTTCACGAATATATTCATTTTGCATTTTATATCTAAGAGGCTATTTGGTTGAATCTATTTTGAGTGTAAAGTAAATTAAATGCAGTGATTTTAACTTTTTGAGTATTTGGTATGATGCATAATAAAATTCCAAGGTATTTGTCGTGTATTTAAAAAGCATTGGAAAGGTGATTTATAATGTATTTGAAATTTGAATTCCAAATACACCGATCAGAAAAATTGTCACCTACAAGGCCACCATCGCCATCATCGACCGGCCGCCTACTACCATCATCACCGCCAACCACCCATCCGCCAACACTATCTAGACCGACACCGCCACCCTTAACCCCAAAAAAAACCTACATTACATTCATTCTACCAAACAAGAAAAAACAAACTCATATACTTATAAAGTTTTCATCCAAACATTCTAAAGTAATTCAAATATATTACCTTCACTTTACACTATATTCTTTTTATACTGCACTTCTTTTTCGGGCAATCAAACAGCCCCTAAGAGTAAAGTCACTCATCCACCTAAGCAAACTCATCTCTGCAACACCTAACTTAATTTTATATTTTTTCTTTTACTGGCCAACATTTTGCATCATTGCAAATCTTACCATCATCTTATAAAATTTTTCCTTTAAGTCTAAGCGGTACTTTTCTATCACACAATAGGCCAGATGCATTCCTCCACTTCAACCATCCAACTTGAATTCTACTAATAACATCCTTCGTCTATTTCAGCATCATTTTGATCAATAGACTCGAGATATCTGAAACGTTCACTCTTTGTAATGACTTGATCACTCAATCTCACAACCCCACCACTAGAACTTCGACAACTAAAATTACACTCAATATATTTAGTTTTAGATCTGCTTAAACGAAAATCTTTAGACTCTAAGGTTGACCTCCATAATTTAAGTTTTTTTTTTGGGACTCCCTCTCTAGTCTTATCAACAAGAAGAATGTCATAAGTAAAAAAGTAAACACCAAGGTACATCCTCCTGCAAATGCCTAGTAAGAATATTCATAACTAAAGAAAAAATAATATGGGCATAAAGTCGATCCTTGATATAATCCAACTAAAATAGAAAAATATTTTGTCAATCCTCTTTGTGATTGGACACAAGTAACATTTCTAGTATACATATCCTTAATGACTTGAATATAACACTGATTAACTCCTCTTTTTTTTCTAGAACTCTCCAAAGCACTTCTCTTAGAACCTTATCATATGATTTCTCTAAATCAACAATAATCATATGTATGAATAATTGAATTCAAGATACATCAAATATCTTTACTATGGGAATAGTTTTAGGAACCTCTAAAAAACTCTTGGAATCATCTTGGTAATTCTTTCCCTGATCTCTACAAGTTGTCTTCCTGTTATGAAATCTTGATTCTCCATGCTGGGTCTCTCGCCTCTTTTGTTTTCCAGAGTACATTTCATCTGATTCTTGGCATAAGCCCATGCTTACCACATGTTAAAAGATGTTGAAGCCAAAATTATCTGGGGATAACACCGAAATCTTACTAGCATACTCAATGAGAAAGAGAATAAAATTAGATAGAGAAAAAGATTTTAGACTCTAGAACTTTATTATAATGGTTTGAGTACTAAAAGATTGCTCTCCCAAGCTCTACCTTTGACCCCTTAGTTATTGATTTAGATTGAAGTTTGGGGCTACAAGAAAACAACATATTTAGCTACTTAAATAAAAAAAATACATAGCAAGATTTAATGAAATACATGAGACATTTTTTAAAAATTATAATATATTAACTTATTGGTTAGAGTGGTCAATCTATAGGATGAAATCACCTACTTTGTAGTAAAAGGCACCAACTTGACTAAAGACAATCACCGACAAGACTAAAAGAAGTCGCCAAATTGACTAAAAGATGTTGCTGGCTTATTTAAATGCATTTTGATGAATAGCTTCTGAGTATATTTTGATGACTTCATGATCTTAGTGAGTATTAAAATATCGTATAACTTTATGATAGTATTGGCAAGTTCATAATAATCCTAGCTAATTCACCAATTATATTATTGTAACTCAGCCAAGTTACTGTGAACCATGATGACTTAGCTTGATCTGAGTTCTCAAAATATTTGGATGTGCAATATATATGTATATGAAAGGTCAAGTATTGGTTCATTATGGAACATTAAAACCTAAATCAAAGTGAAGAAAGCTCTAGGTTATTGTGACCTAATTAGCGCAGTATCAAACAAAATAAGGAAAAAAAAAAAGATATTGAAACGTGAGAAGAGAAAACCACCATCATGGCCCATAGCTCCTCCATCCCCATGACCCATTCAAAGACAAAAACCTATGTCACAACACCCTGCACCATTAGAAAGCTTCTTCTAGATTCAACCACCAACTTAATAAGTTAGCATCATCTCCTCTACTCTTTCTCTATTGAGGTCCAAAACACCACTTGACAGATATAATCTATTTGACTATGTTGTAATCAATTATTGCTCTCACATCTCCTCTACTATTTCTCTATTGAGGTCCAAAACACCACTTGACAGATATAATCTATTTGACTATGTTGTAGTCAATTATTGCTCTCACTTAATGTTGCCACCCTATCAAGCAGATTGATGGCAAGGAATGCCAACGCCATCTCCCAAATTATCTTCATTAAATTGTACAAACGCATTGTCTTCATCCTTCACATCAAGTCTTAACCTACTTGGCCTTTCCTAGGCCACATTATACCATCCACCTCAACTATCACAAGTAATGAATAGTGCCACCTATGTTGCCTACATTATCATTCCGTCGCATTCCTAGAAACATTTTGTCCCCTCCTACCTCTTGAAGACCCATAAAAGCATGTTATTCTCTTCTCGATCCTCTTAACCATCACATATAATGCTACAATCAAAATGATCCCTTCTGCCCGCCTTCCCTCTCCTCTTCATTATAAAGGACAACAAGAAGGGATGTGCATTTGGTTGGTTCGGCTAACTTTTATGAAAAACTAATAAAATGAAACTAAAAACTTAAAATAATCAAATTGTCCAAACAATGTATTAAACTGAACTAATCGGACGAAACTATAATTTGATTGTATTTTTGGTTAAACCAAATAACATATAACAAAATAAGATTTTTTATTTTTTATGAACTAATTAATTTAAACACAATTGAATAAATTTGATACATTAAAAATTTCTTAGACAAATATAAATTTATCGATTTATATAAATAGCTTAGCATTTACAAATAAAAGTACATACTTATATTTGACTTATTAATCATTTTGGTTTATTCAATTTATTCGGTTTAACCGATCTGATCTTTTTTTTTAAATCGAATCAAAAATCAAAAACCAAATAGCTCAGCATTTATAACCGAAAACTGAACTGAGTTTGCAAACCAAACCAAATCGACCAAATAACGTCGATTTGATTCAATTTTTTGGTTTAAACTAACTAATGAATAAGCCTAGCCAAATGGACAAAGTAAACAATAAAAAAAAGACAGATATTCAAGTCAGCTTACCTTTTGCCATCAATGCCAATCTACCTCAATTAGCCACCATTTTCCAAATGGAGCATCGTATGATAGGTAAATGCTATGTGTTAAAATTTTTTGGCAGGTTTTAAGTTTTGCTTGACAATGCAGTAAATGATAAACAACAGAGGCAGTTAGGCAGGAGCTTGAAACCGAAACAACGCAACCCCTACAACTTCCATGATAATATGACAAAATTAAAAAACCAATGATGATTAGAAATAAAGGACCTGCACAAGATGTTTGCTGTCGGATAAACATAAGGAGGTCTATGCCAGCATACAACATGCAGAACAAAACGCTTTTATAATTTCAAGATAACCTTTCAGAATTATCTCATTAGTTTAAATTATAAGCTAGTGTCCAAAAAATTATTTTAAGAAGAATAAAGCACAGGCTCATGATTCTAATGCTTGATTATTGTAAGAAGCATGCAGAACGATTAAATGAAATAAATAAACAAATTTACCTGAATGAATGTAGTCTGGCAGCTAATTTGTCTTCATCCTGTCTCTGCTTGATTTTTGCAAGTTGTTTTACTTTCTCAAAATAACAACTCTGGTAATGGAAAAAGTAAAGCAAGACGTCATCAACATTAAAAGAATTAGGGCTTAGTCTTAGGAGAAGAAAAAATTAGCTTTCTATACTGAATTACTTTATCCTAATATAACAAAATTTTATAATGAGAATTTAAACATCAAAAGACAAAATTAAGCAGGTTATTTGCATAATCATTTTATGTTCGTAGGTTACATACATGTTGAGAATTGGAGATATTTTTTTAACTTTTGCTCCATTATGCAATTGGATTAGTATCATTTCACATTTTAAGCTATGCTAAATTGCTACTGACACAGCATTAAACGCATGAGCAGTAATGTCATCTTGCTTTTGCTTTAATGGATTACAGCAAAAAACACACCCGTCTTTAGTTTTCTGATCACCTTCTATAATAATGAATAGTTTGGATCAAAAACTACAAGCATTATTAGAAGTCACCTAAAAAAATAGCTACAAAATGTCCTAACTACTTCGCTCAGGCAAAGAGCATGAAATGGTATCGTTTTAAAGAAAAGTTTAACCAGCGGGATAGCTTAATGATGTAAAATCCGTATGTACTAAGTATCAAGATCATAAAAAATGGTTCATAAAATAATGAGTATATCCCTCATGCAAATTGTCTGCAGTTATTCCAATGCATAACAATCCTTCAGATTTTGATTAGTCTATCCACTACATTAAATAGGACCGCCCTCCACTAGGGCCATCCTTTTCAATCCCTCAAATCTATTGTAGAAGAGTGTAACTTTTATTTACTCAACTATGGTAAGGTGCTTTCCTCTTCCTAGATCCTGACTCTCCAGGTTAAAAGTTCATAAGTTGAAATACACAATAAGAAGTACTCTAATGAATTTTATCTAACAGTCAAAATGAGAAATATGGTTAAGTGGATAATGTAGAATTTCATACAAAAACAAAAGTTGATGCGTGAAAAGAAAACCTCAATTGGCATAGCTATACCAAGGCTAAAAAATACACAATCACCCCAGATGGTGCAAGCCAACTCAGAATTAAGTTTCCCAATTAAACAAACATTATATGTATTATGTAGTAGTAAAGGATTCATGTATCACAAGTTATCAATTATACCAACAACTTATTTTATTTGAATGAAAGCTCACAATTGTAGAATTTAAACCCTATTGATAATAAAATAATCACAAACATCTAAGAATTTTGACAAGAATTTGAAAACAAATAAAATCAGTAAATAAACAAATTAATTAGCACAAAAATCAAATTTTTGACATGTAACTTTTTGAAAAAATCAATAGAACTAACAAGCAATACAAAATAATGTAGGAGAAATTGACAAGGAATAAAATAACCTATGGAAAAATCATGTCTCACACTAATACAAGAAAATGACTACTCATAAATTTGGTAATCACACTCATACCACACTCAGAATCATATATCTAAATTACACTTACAAAATATAACACGATAAAAAATTATAAAATAAACCAAAAATTTGTGAAATGCATGCCTCGTACCACTATTTATAGACAACCAAGCTGGCAGAAAAGATTAGCACAAAATCAATATCTATTTAAATTTAAATTTATTTCATTGAAAAAATGAAAATTCTCAATTTAATTTGAAATCATCCAATCTCAATCAACAGGCATATTTAAATTCTAAAATCTCGTTAAAAACACACATGCCAAATGTGAATAGTGCAATTATAATACTCATTATAATATCATGATGAAGTGCCATCATAGTTATCATAGCTATGATTGCCACAAATCTCACATTTGCAGCCACCCCCAAACTTTGCACATTATCCAACCACCCATCAAGTATTTTATCATTGTTATTATTAATATTATTGAGTATTCCAAATTCCACCATATGATACTAAATGTCCAAAATCACTTCATCAATCTGCAAAAGCTTAAAATAATTCTTAAAACCCTAAAATCCCAAAAGGGGTAGAATTAGCACAACAAAAACTAACTATATGAAACATAATTTTAGTGGGTGTGATATCAATAAATATCAATCACTATTTGTAAATGATAAAGTAACGCCTACGTCTAATAGATTTATGTATCTTTGATCAATTATACAAAATAATACAGGTAAAAATGACTATAATTTTTTCAGTTAAAAATAGATGGTTAAAATAGATAATTTCCTCGAGAGTATAATGAAATAAGAGGATATATGGAAACAAAAAAATATTTTTTATAAAAATACAATTATGTTGGCTATGATTACATGAATTTAAGTGTTTAGCAAAAAAAAAAAATACAAAAAGTTGCCAATATGTATATTAAGTGTGGTAGAAATGTAAATGTTACAATAACAGTGAGAAAAATTATAAAGGATTAAACTTTAGGAATACTTATATAAAGAATGTTGGATCAATATATATTCAAAATAAGATTGAAAATATACAAAAAATACTAAAAAAAGCTCCAATTAAACTCATTGATAAAATTAATGTCAAAGGAGAAAAGGGGTGGACCAAAGATAACATATAAAGAAATTATTCAAAAGAATTTGCAGAGAATAGATTAGACACCTCATGCATCACTTAGCAAAAACGAATGAAAAAAGAGAATCTATAAAACTAACATCAAATGGTTGAGATAAGGCTAATAATGCTAAATGGTACTTCTCTTCATCTTTCCAAAAGTAGTTTTAATTGTAAAGAAAATGAACTTTAAAAATCTTCATTCTACGTAAGAACATTCACTATGACATAATAACCATATTTTCTACGCCTTCATTCACTAAATTATAGCGAAGTAATCAATGTGTTGGCATCCAAAGATAAAAAATCTGGACTTTTAACTTGTAAGAACTCAAACAATAGTTAAGGATGCCCATTTTGGGAATTACAAATGTCAAAAGGTCTGTTCCATGACGATACCATCTTCCATGGCATTTAATGAATTCTGTATGATATGATTCTACTACGATTTATTCATACAAAAATTTGGTGCTTACAAGAAACCAAGTGATTTGCAAGGTGAAGGCATATTTTACGAAGAAAAAGGGTCCCAATATCCTCGAATCACTCCAATTGCTTGTCTCAAGAAAAAATGATTGCAACAAACCATATTTTCAAGCTGCTTAGTTCTACAGGAGCCTCAGTCCAATAGTTGAATAACAAGGCTAGAATTAAAATAATAGCACATCAACATCATGGCTAGAATTGGATCATATTGATTAACTGTTCCAAGAACAGTATCACATGGGACAAGGTAAAACAACCTTGAGAAATTCGTGGCAATGAAAGATTTAACTGACATCTGAACTCACCAACATTACTAGCAAACATACATTAAACTTAAATTCAGAATTTGAGTTGTAATTAGGGCAGCAGTTTTACTCATAAGGAACAAATAGTATATTATACTTACACAACAGAAGTGCAACTAAACAAAACCAAAAGCAAATGATTAAAAGCCAAGAAAACAATAATCTAAGAAATGAATTAAACAGCATACTTCCAGTTCAGCCGCTCGAGTATTTCTATCAAAACACCTCCCCCTCTTCTTACTTCCCTTCTGCGGAACCTTCTTTTCTGAACCATCAATGCCACACATCAGCGCTGATGAATCATTCAACAATGTAGATGATTCCAAATTGCTGCCCCCGTTCACTGAGATTCTTGAGCTACTAATTTCTTTGTTCAAAGTCACAACGCTGCAAGTAGATCAAGAAATATCAGCAATATAGTTTACCGTAAGCATGACATTCAAACAATGATATCGTGAAGGTTAACATAATCAAGTCCTTGAGCTTTACAATAAAGAAAATTGATAAGAGAGAATAAAAGAATTAAGAATTCAGAACAATTTTCCACAATGAAGTTGCATGAAGCAAATGATAAAGGCTGGAGTTTTAACATGCAAGACCCAATCTGCCCATCTCAACCGTTCTTTGGACCATCAGAGGTTATCCCACTACAGATACATATATGGATGTATAAATGTATGTATGTATATGTATGTATGTGTGTGTGTATGGGCAAAACCACTCATAGGTGAGGTTGGGCAACCTAAATTTTTTTTCTTAATGAAGATGCCCTTTATAATAATCTTGTCCACTGTAAATAAAAACTTTTCCACAATAAAAATAATTTTTTTCTTTATTACTTAGAACTATTTTCTGGCCAAAATTATTTATATAATTATATGTTCTAAGTTTAATTATTTTTATCACAAACAACTTATTTATCTTGATCTTAAAAATATATGAAATTATATTTTATTAAATATTTTGAACAATATTTTAAACTCAACTCACCAACTCAAATACCTACAAACGATAATAAAGTTGTCATTGGTTCCTTATAAACAAAAACAATTTATCTTTCCCAAGCAATATGGGACTAAATGAGAGTAGCGTGTTATATCATTAAATATGATAGCATAAAAACGAGCTATGGGGCCCATTTTAATGTTTAAAAGAGCAATTTGTATCAATTATACACATTATATTCCAACAAATTCCAACTATTAACTATATTTATATTTTTGTATAATTTCAGGTCACAAAATTTTATTTTAGACTTTTTATATTATAACTCTATTTTAATTATAAGCCATATTTATATTTATATAATTATATTATAAAATTTTAATATTTTAAAAAATATTTAATATGCACATATTTATATTTATAAAACACATATAATTATATGCACATAAATAGTTAATATTAATATTAATTAAATTTTTAAGTTACTTAATCGAGCATTAAGGATGAAAATAATAAAATGCCGTTTTAGAAAAGGATATTGAAAATAGGTGGATGATGTATTTTGATAAACTTTTCAATGAAGGATTTGAAAGAACGATTGATTTTAGCAACCTTAATACCCTAAACAAAAATAGAGAATTTCATTTTTATCGTCGTATTAGTAAATTTGAAGTTAAAGAAGTTTTAAAGAAAATGAAATGTATAAAAATATTAGGACCTGATGATATTCCAATAGAAGTGTGAAAATGTTTAGGAGATCAAGGAATTTCTTGGCTTATAAATTTTTTTAATGTTATTCTAAAGACTAAAAAGATGTTAGATGAGTGGAGAAAGAGTTTGTTGGTTCCTACATTTTTATCATCGTATTAGTAAATATGAAGTTAGTGAAGCTTTAAAGAAAATGAAATATGAAAGCTTAGAGACGGATAATATTCAATAAGTGTGGAAATGTTTAGGAGATCAAATTTCTTGGCTTACAAATCTTTTAATGTCATTTAAAAGGAAAAAAGATGTGATGAGTGAGAAAGAGTTTGTGTTCATATTTAAGAATAAAGTGTTGCACAAGTGTGCAAATTATAGAATTGTTAATGTGCCATACATTAAAATTATGGGAAAGAGTAATTGAGCATATACGGTGATAAGTTTCTCACATTTTGGTTTCATGCGTAGATCTACTATGGATGCTATACATTTGTTAAGGGATTTGATGGAGAGCATAGAAAGTAAGGAGGATCTATATGATATTTATTGATTTGAAAGCTTAATAAAGTTTCAAGAGATGTTCTTTGGAGAGTTCTAGAGCGAAATGAGTTAATATTGATTATATTCAAGTCATTAAGGATATGTATACTGTTGTTACTTGTGTCCAAACAAGGAGGATTGACAAAATATTTTCCTATTTCAATTGGATTACATCAAGGATCGCTTTAAGCCCTTATCTTTTACTTTAGTTATGGATCTTATAGGCATTTACGAAGATGTACCTTGGTGTATGCTTTTTTCGATAACATTCTTCTTGTTGATAAGACTATAGAGTCCAAACTTGAATTATGGAGGTCAACTTAGAGTCAAGGTTTTAGTTTAAGTAGATATAAAGCGAATATATAGTGTAATTTTAGTTGTAGAAGTTAGTGGTAGTGTTGTGATATTAGGTGAACAAGTCATTAATAAGAGTGGCGTTTAGATATTTAGGCTCGTTCAAAATGATGATGGTGAAATAGATGGAGATGTTATTAGTAGAATTCAAGTTGGATGGTTGAAGTGGAAGAATGCATATGGCTTATTATGATGAAAAGTTCCACTTAAACTTAATGAAAAATTTTATAAGATGGTGGTAAGACACGATGACTTATGTGAGAATGTTGGCGATAAAGAAGCATAAGACTAAGTGAAGTATTCTGAGAGATGAGAATGCTTAGGTGGATGAGTGGCTTTACTCTTAGAGATAGAATGCAAAATGAGTAGCTCCGGTGGTAGATAAGATTAGGAGATTGCGAGATGGTTTGGCCACATAAAATTACCGAGATGACCGATTAGGTTAGTCTCAATCAACATCAACCTAGGCATTAAAGACAACAGAATCTAATATATATCATACAAGAATTGAACCCACTAATTTGACAATAAGTAGTTGCGCGTTTTCGCCAATGAGTCATAGATGCTTAAATGATATCATCATACAACATGAATAACCAAATTCCAATTGAAATGAAATCTTTAAAAGTAATCAACAACACCAACAAGCCATTATCCCACTAAGTGGGGTCGGCTACATGAATCTTTTGTCTCCATTGTGTCCTATTATGTGTCAAATTCTCATTTAATTCAAGTATACTAAGGTCACTTTTTATACATCTTAATCATGTCTTTTTTGTCTACTCTACCTTCTTAAAATCTAATGTCTACTTTCTCTCTGTCATCTGGACGAGCTTTATCTGCCAAACCATCAAAGGTGACTTTCTAATCTTCTTATACTTGACTACTCAACTTTTTCCACATACTTTCACATTTTATCTGAGTAAAATTAATCCACGAGCATCCTCATCTAACTTAACTTAGTCTCATGCTTCTTTTTTATTGTCCAACATTTTGCACCATAAATCATTGCAAGTCTTACCCATCTCATAAAATTTTCCAGTTTAGTACTTTTCTCATGTAACAAGCGGATGCATTCCTCCACTTCAACCATCCAACTTGAATTCTACTAATAACATCACCATCTATTTCACCATCATTTTGAACAATAGAGCCTAAATATTTGAATCGCACTCTTTTAATGACTTATTCACTTAATATAACACTACTCTATAAACCTATGACTAAAATTACACTCCATATATTCAATTTTAGATCTACTTAAACGAAAACCTTTAGACTCTACCATAATTCAAGTTTCTCTTGGACTCCCTCTCTAGTCTTATCAACAAGAAGAATGTCATCAGCAAAAAACATACACCAAGGTACATCTTCCTGTAAATGCTTAGTAAGAACATCCATAACTAAAGCAAAAAAAATAAGGGCTTAAAGTTGATCCTTGATATAATCCAACTGAAATAGGAAAATATTTTGTCAATCCTCCTTGTGTTTGGACACAAATGCTTGACTCAAATATCGTAATAACTTGAATATAACCAATATTAACTCCTTTCTTTTCTAGAACTTTCCAAAGAACATCTCTTGAAACTTTATCATAAGTTTTTTTTAAATCAATAAATATTATATGTAGATCCTCCTTGCTTTCTCTATACTTCTCCATCAAACCTCTTAACAAATGTATAGCATCCATAGTAGATTTATCCTCGGCATGAAACCAAACTAATTGTGAAACTTTTATATCACATCATAAATGCTCATTTCTCTCCCATAATTTTAATGTATGACACATTAACTTAATTCCTCTAATTTGCACACTCTTGTGCATTACCTTTCTTCTTAAATATAGGAACCAACAAACTCTTTCTCCACAAGATCTTTTAGTCTTTTAGAATAACATTAAAAGATTTATAAGCCAAGAGATTCTGATCTAAACATTTTCACACTTATTTGGAATATCATCGTGTAATGTTTTTTACATTTCATTTTCTTTAAAACTTCTTTAACTTCAAATTCTTCGATAAAAATAAAATTCTCAATTTTTATTTAGGTTATTAAATTCTAAAATCAATCATACTTTCGGATCTCCGTTGAAAAATTTATCTAAATACCTCATCCACCTATTTTCTATCCTTTCAGAAAAATACTTTATGATTTTCATCCTAATCTCTCCTAAAATTATATATTTACTTTATCTATCTCTTTGGTAAACATAAATCAACATATCTAATTTGTAAATAATCATTAAATATTTTATCGTATATAACTTTCTTAGAATCTCTATTCTTTATATTTTTTCTCCTTAATTTTATATCTAAACCAACTTTTATAACATTTTTTTTTATTTTTTATCTTCTTGCGTATTCGACTCAACTATTTTTATTAAAAATTTTTCCTTGATTCTTCGTATTTTTAACAACTCTTAATTTCACTTCTTTCTCCCATAACATTAACTTTTATGAATATCTCATTAGCTCTTTAGTTCTTCTTAAAATATTTTTATTAATGTTCTTTTAAGTCTTGCATCTAATCCTGAAAGATAATTTCGTTTATTTTTAAATCTTCCAATCTTTCATCTTAAAATATAAGGTAATAATCGATGTTGATATTTAAACTTTCGACTTACAATCTTTCTGATCTAAAGCGATATATTTTTATTATTAAAAATAATCGATATGTGTTTTCTTAGATCCATTTTATAAATAATTATATCATCTCTTTTCTTAAATAAAGTATTAGCTATAAAATTATAAATTTAAAACAAAATCTAATATAGTTCTACCTTATTTAAATCATGCATATGAATCTTTTAAAATCTTCTACTCTACCAATATATTATTAAATCTCCTCCAATAACTATTTTTTTAGTATCTTTTGTATTAATCCCAATTAATTTTCTTTTAACTCTCATCCAAACTACTTGATAAACACTTATAATATTGATAATCTTTCAACAATAATCTTTAAAATTTATAATTATCTCTATTAATATTTAAAATATTATCCTTCAAAATTTTATCTATAATCACAACGCTTTCATTTCTAATTCGACTCTACGCGAATCTCAAAGTTTAAAATCTTATCAATCTCATTAAACTTTCTTCCAAACTCATTTAGTTTAACATAAAATATTTATCTTCATGAACCATAATATATTAATTATTAGTTTTACAAGAGTATATTAGTTCTTAACTTAATTCTAGTTTTAACTTTTTTATGCATAAAATTATAATATGCTTTATTTAACACTCGATGTAGCGGCCTTTACACACTTTTGTATTGACCATAAAATTAAACAACACCACATTAACATATATCAAATCGGTTGATCAAATACTTTGCAAATTGAATCTTTGGAAGAGGAGAGTGAAATTTAATGTAATGCGGTGAAAAATCATTTTATTTTTTCTTTGTGATAAGAATGTATATCTTTGATTAGTGCAGTGAAATTGAGTAAATATTTAAGAAGCAGTGAAATTATATTTTTGGACAAATTAGATGTGTTGAATACGGAGGTGTTTGAGCTGAAAAATATTTCAGTTGTTTCTAAATTTCCTGATGTATTTCCTGAGGAATTATCGGTTGGCAAAGTAGAGTTTGGGATCGATGTACATCGGTATAATTATACATAGTCTCACTTACAGGATGGCTCACAAAATTACATGAATTGAAGTGTCGATTGCGAGAATTGTGGGATAAAGGATTTATTAGCTGCTCAGTGGAGTCTTGTATTATTTGTTAAGAAAAGATGGGTCATCGATTGTGTATTGATTGAGGAGTTAAATAAAGTACAATGAAACAGTATCCATTCTAGATTGATGATTTATTTGATCGGTTGGAGGCTACGTATTTTCAATTGATCCCAAGATTTGGATATCATCGAGTTAGAGTTAAAGATCTTGATATTTTTAAAATAGCTTTTGGAGCAGGTATGGGCATTATGAATTTCTTATGCCTTTGGTTTTAATAATCTCCTACGATCTTTATGGACTTAATAAGTATTTGAGCCTTAGTGGACGTTTGTTATCATCTTTTGTGATATTAATTTATTCTAAAATTGATGAGCATGAAAATCGTATTGTTTAGAGTTGTTAAGGCAAAATCAATTAATTGTCAAATTTTCAAAATGTGAGTTTTGGATGCGTAGTGTCGTATTTTTGGGTCACATTATTAGTGGTGAAGGAGTTTATTGATCGCCAAAAGTAAAAGCGATTTTAGAATGGCTGCGAAGAATATTCTGAAGTTAGTTTTCGGCTTAGGTTATTACAGGATGTTTGTCGAGAGATTTTCTCGTATTGCGATTCTCTAATTTAATGAGAAAAGATGTCGATTTGATGGACCTAAATGTGGCGAGTTTTGAAATTGAAAAGCGTTTGATATTTCAGTTTTATATTCGATCGAGGGCGAGGGATTCAAATATTTAGTGATCATCTTTAAAGGTTTGGATTGTGTTTTAATGCGAAACGAGAAAAGTAATTCTTTATCTTGAGCAATTAAAAGCCTCGTGAAAATTATCCGTTCATGATCTAAAGTTAGCATTTATTGTGTTTGCTCTTAAATTTGGAGACATTATTTGTATGAGTGAAATCACGAAATTTTCTTGATCATGAGTCTTAAAGTATATCTTTTCTGAAAAGAATTGAATCCCAAGACAAAGATGACGAGTTCATTGAAGATTATGATTTAAAGATTATATTGTCAAAACTAATGTGGTGGCGGATGCATTAAAGTGGAAATGGCGGTTGGATTATTACTCAAAAGTCGAGTTGATTAGAGAATTAGATCTTCTGTTGGAAGTTAGAAGATTTAGTGATCTTGGGCATTTATATCGATTGGCAGTCTGTCAACTTTATTTGTGAGTCGCAAAAAAAATTGGATCGAGGATATATTCATTGAACAAATCACTAGTAGAAGCGAAATTTTCTTGTAGATCGAGAGGTGTTATTGGAAGAATTCACAATTATAGATGCAGTGATATTGAATTGAGATAAGAAATTTTACGGAGGCTCATCAGTGGGATATCTTATTCATGGGTAGTTGAAAATGTATAAAGATTTAAAGTAGCATTTTGGTGGTGGTATGAAGAAAACATGCGAATATGTACAAATGTCGCTGTTGATTGTTAAAGTTGAGCGTGAATCCAGTGGATTGTTACGGTCATTACACATCACGAGTGAAAGTGGGAAGAAATTGCGATAGATTTTGTTATGAGATTTCTTAGATAAGCGAGTCATGATAGTATCGGGTTGTTGTGGATAGATTGGCCGTCATTTCGTTTCTTACTGTAAACAGACGATTTCAGTTGATAAATTATGCAGATTATATGTTAAAGAAAAAGACTTACGTATGCAAAGTAATGTCGTCTACAGCGATGGTAGATTCTTAGGATTATGGAATGAAATTTAGAGAGGCTTGGAGCACAGTTACAAAATGCGGCTTTTCATTATGAGGCGATGGAATGATCGAAGAACAATTCAAGTCACAGGATTTGTTGAGGCTGTGTTTTAGATTTTGGAGGTATGGGAAGATCATATTCATGATCGAGTTTCTGATAATAACTACCCGTCAGTATTGAGATGGCTCTGTATGAAGCCTTGTATGGTGAAAGTGTAGAACTCCATTGAGTTGGGTGAAGTAGGAGAAAACGGTTAGGTCAGGAGTTGGTTGAAGCTACAGAGAAAATCAAATGTCGAGGATAGATTGAAAATTTTCGGGATCGTCGTGAAGTATTACAACTTAAACAGTAGAATTTCAAGTTGGAGAATTTGTATTTTTGAAAGTCAAACGTGAAAGGAATTAGTAGATTTGGTGTGGAGGTAAATTAAGCACACTAGGACTTTGAAATCATTGAAAGGATTATGATATGAACTACAGGTTTTACTACAGTGAGTGACATTCACTGATGTCTTTCACATTTCAATGTTGAGAAAATGGATCATGATTAGCGAGAAGATTTCATGAAAACTTGAAATACAACCAGATTTGACTTATGCATTGGAAGCAGGAAAAGATTTTGGAATTTGATGTGAAGAGATTAAAAGCAGTCAAATTTCACATGTTAAAATTAAATGGAAATCTGGTCAAAGAAGCTACTTGGGAGGTTGAACAAGAGATGAGACAGAAGTTTCCCTTCCTATCCGACTAATTATTAAAAAAATTTCGAGGATGAAATTTTATTAGGAGGAGACAATTGTAATATCCAAAAATTTTAAAAACAGACGTGGTAAAATTTTTTTTTTATATTTTTATAAATTCTTGAAAAATTTGCATATGTATTTTTTTTATATAAAATTCTACACTTAATTTGGTTCATTTATATATATATAAGTATATATAAATTTCTAGCATATAAATATTTGTAAATTAAAGTTTCCATTTAAATTTACTATTCACCTAATTACTTAATTATTTAATGTATGACTGTAGAAATAAATCTCTCCACTTTATTAGGCATGCATTGGTTGGATTAAAGTGATAAGACACGTGTAAGGCTTGGATCAGAGGAAAGACTTTCTTATCTATTTTCCTCAAAGACAACTTTTCTGAGTGAAAATGCGTGATGGGTTTTTCTTATTATATTTTCTCCAAATGACTTTTCGGTGTAGAAAATATGTGATGGGAGTTCAATGAATTTCTTTGTAGGATATTTCTTCAGTTAGGTGCTTTCCTTCTCCGCTTTTAGCCGTAGGCGGCGGTCTTCCTTGCGATGCACGTGATGGGAGTTCAATAAATTGAGGGATAATTTCTTTTCTGTTAGGTGAGTATGCAAAATTTTCCCATGGGATTGGTATTTATATTTAAATATACTAGTTATATGTTGTACAATTGTATTATAAACACAATTCCATACCCTAATTAAGAATTTTGTTGTTGTTGTTAACCGAGTGTTGTAGGGATTTGGAGTAGAAGGTAAAAGTATTAAAATAAATATACTAATATTGGGTAATTAATTAATTATATTTTTGTTCTCATTTCCTACTAGGACTGAAATTGGATTATGAATTGGGATGGGGGAATTTGTGTTGGCTTCTTTATATATATGTAAATTACTTCATGATTTCCCATAATTTCAGCCACTTTTTAGCCCTTCCCATTAATCCAGTCGATGCATGGAAAGATTAGTGGATAGTAATAATTTTGCTACAAAAGATTAATTGGATCTATAGTAACATTTAATGAAGGGGGGGAAATAGGTTAAAACTTGTATTAAAATTATTAAAATATTTTATGAATATTAATTATAGTTATGTTAAGTATAGTTATGTAAATATTACATTTTGTTAACTTAATTATGTTAATTTTAATTACAAATAGCATTAGTTAAGAGAACTTGAGTTTCTACGTGTAATACGAAAGATTATATGAGACATCAACTTCGATAAGAATGAAGTTTAAGCTTGGGGCATTCTTATGTTAAATTTATTTATGAATTTCATTGTATTCATAAGTTATTGATTATAGGTTATTGTCTTTGAGGAAGCGTCATGTCATATCTTGAGATGAGAGATGAGACATGTAATTGTTAATTTAAATTGATTTATAGTCACAATGTATGCGTATTTACTAATCTTATTAATTTTATTATCTTGTATGAATAATATAAATATTTACGTATTTTATGCAATCTGAATGCATTACGCGCATTATATATTCGATTCTGATGATTATAAATTCGGTTAGTTAATTTCCTTAATATCATACGATCTTGTTGTGCATATTGAAATATTTTAACACATGCATTATTAATTGTTAAATGAAGTAATGTGATAAATAAAGAAATGTCAGAAAATTGTGATAAAGCGTGTTATAAAAATCTGCTTGAATAAGAAAGTTCGGAGATGAGCCTTTAACGGGGATCTTAGCATTACTACTCGACGTGAGGTTGGGGCCTTTGGGCAAACCAATTGGTGTCGGATTAAAGCGTATAGTATATGCAGGTCTGCGCTTACGCCTTTTAGTAGGTAGGACTTATGTTATGAAAGTAAAACTTATCAATTATAAATGGCATTTGAAATGATTTGATATAGGCGTGATTCATAATTGAATAAATAATCATCTATGAAATGACAATTATTTATCTGATCTACTTTCTGATCTTATTGATTACATTTTGCGGCGTATTTTACCACTCTTACTTTCGCAATTTAAATGTATATGCGATTATTTAATGCTTTCGACTACTTTAGTTATTTATCTCACTAAGCTTTAGCTTATGATGATATCCGTTGATAATTTTAGACAATGACGAGGTAGGTAGAAGCTAATCAGTTTTGTTGATTTGTACAATTTTGGGTGTATAGTTTTGGAAGATTATAAAAACTTTTTGGGTATGTATAAAATTTTATCGATCTTTGGTTGTTACGTATTTGTTAACTTGAAGATTTTAAATCCATTACGTGATATGAATTAATTAGTTAAGAAAATCGATATATGAATTTGTTTGTGATGATTTGATGAGATTTTATCAACGTTACGAAATATCACATGTTAGAGCGTGTTGGTGGAATATGTGTCTGTCAATAAATCTGTCTGATACAGCATCAACAGAATAGGGGATCATTTAGGGTGTGACATGGTAACTATAGAGCACACTTTCAAATTTATTCAAAACTCATTCGAAAGTTGTTTTGTCATGTCTTCTGTTCTCTTATAGTGCATTGCCTTATACTATGTTGTTGAGTAAACCAAATGATTGTATGATAAATTAATTAGATTGTTCTCTAGAGTGTAATAAGAGTTAAAGCTACTTAATTAAATAAAAAAAAACTATGCAAAATCATTTAAATAAAATAATAATAATATTATAAATCCAAATAAAAGAAAATTATATATCCTAGTTAATTAAAAATAACAATTTTTTAACAAATTAATGCATGATTTTTCCTTTTTACATTAATTATTTATAAACAACTTATTAGCCTTTTTATTAATCAATTTTATTTACTAACATAATTAACAAATGATGCATAGTTAACTACACTAATTAAACAATAAATAATTAATGTATGATGGGTTAAAATAATTTATTTTAAATATATAATTAATTTATAGTTATCTTGATTAATATTTGATAAACATAGTTAATATTACAAATATAATAGCCTAATTATTGATCAAACCATAATAATTTAATCACCTAATCATTAATTAAATAATAATTCATCAAAAAAATTTAAATATTAATGAATAAATAATTAAATCTGAATTACTATCTAATAGTCCATAGATAATTAATATCTAATTAAAACTTAACAAGCCTAATTAAATAGGACATTTTAACAATTTAATTATTGCTTAATACCTAATTGCCATTGTTATTTAATTTATCAATTAATTAGTATATAACTAATTAAACTATCTTATTATCATAATAATTAATTCAAATTCATTGGCTTGATTAACTATAATTTTCTTAATTAGTTTACTTATTTTAGATCAACATTCAAATTATTAATCAATGCATAATCAAATAGACTAATTAATCTTTATTTAACCAATCAATTAATCTAATTTAATATATAGTTTTTAAGAACCCAGGTGAAAATTTAAGTACCCAGCATCAACCACTAGTTTTAGATTTTAAGATGAACGATTAAAAGATGAAAAATAAATTGAATCATTGTCACTTAAAAAACACTAATAAAACTTTTTTAAGAGCAAGCTACAAAACCTTAAAATTTGAGATGTTCAAAAAGAAGCTAATATTATATAAGAAAAAAAATAAGTGAAATTAAGCAAGTTACAAAAAATGTATTTTTAAAATCAAAAGAAAAACTTCTTTTAGTAAAAATAGTTGGAGATTGAGTCAAAATGCAAAAAAAGGAAAAAAAAAAGAAGCTTTATTATAAAACTTAGTTTAATGTAAAAAACTTGGAGAATTGAAAAAAATATAGAGTGATCGTAGAGATTCTATGAAAGCAATAAAAATTCAAAAATAAATAAATTAAAAATTAAAAAAAATTAAAATAAAGTAATATGTGATGCAAAAAATTTAATTTTTAACGATTTATACAATAGATTGGATATCAAAAAAGGTGAAAAATATATGTATAAGTTAGTCAAGTAGAGAGATAAAAGAAGTAAAAATCTTATTTAAATGCGGTGTATTAAGGATGAAAATCATAAAATGCTTTTCTTTGAAGTGGATATTTAGCATAGATAGATGAGATATTTTGAAAAACTTTTCAATGAAATATGCGAGAATACGATTAATTTTAGCAACCTTAGTACCCTAAATAAAAATAGAGAAATTTGTTTTTATCGTACTATTGGTAAAATTGAAGTTGAAGAGACTTTAAAGAAAATGAGGCGTGGAAAAACAATTAGACCTAATGATATTCTAATAGAAATGTGAAAATGCTTAGGAGATCAAGAAATTTCTTGGCTTATTATCTTTTTATTGTTATCTTAAAAATTAAAAAGACGTTAGATAAGTGAAGAAAGTGTTTGTTGGTTCCTATTTTTAAAAATGAAGGTGAAGCACAAGAGTGTGCAAATTATAGAGAAATTAAGTTAATGTGTCATACATTAAAATTAAGGAAGAGAGTAATTAAGCATAGGTTGATGTGATACAAAAGTTTCTCAAAATCAGTTTGATTTCATGCTAGGTAGATCTACTATGAATGTTATACATTTGTTGAGAGATTTGATGGAGAAGTATAGAGAAAATAATGATATTTGTTGATTTAGAGAAAGCATATGATAAAGTTCCAAGAGAAGTGCTTTGAAGAGTTTTAGAAAAAAAAAAAAGAGTTAATATTGGTTATATTCAAGTCATTAGGATATGTACATTAGTGTTGTGACTTATGTCCAAACCCAAACACAAGGAGGATTGAGAAAATATTTTTCTATTTCAATCGATTTATATCAGGGATCGGCTTTAAGCCCATATCTCTTTGGTTTAGTTATAGATGATCTTACTAGGCATTTACAGGAGGATGTACTTTGGTGTATGCTTTTTGCTGATGACATTCTTCTTGTTGATAAGACTTTGAGAGAGTCTAAGAGAAACCTGAATTATGGAGGTCTATCTTAGAAACTAAAGGTTTATATGAAGTGTAATTTTAGTTGTAGAAGTTTTAGTGTTGGGGTTGTGACATTAGCTGATCAAGTCATTAAAAAGAGTAAATATTTCAGATATCTTGGGTCAATTGTTCAAAATGATGGTGAAATAAATGAGATGTTAATAGAAGAATTTAAGTTGGATGGTTGAAATTGAGGAATGCATCTAGCCTATTATGTGATAGAAAAGTACCGCTTAGATTTACGAGAAAATTTTATAAGATGGTGGTAAGACCTACAATGATTTATGGTGCAGCATGTTGGCTAGTAAGAAGCACAAAGTTAAGTTAAGTGTTACAAAGATGAGGATGCTCAGGTGGATGAGTGGCTTTATTCTTAGAGATAAAATGCCAGTGGCAGACAAGATTAGAGAGTCATCTTAAATGGTTCGCTCACATAAAATATAAGTCGTCTGATGACTCAATTAGGAGAGTAGATGTTTTAGATTCGCCTTATGTTAAGAAAGGTAGAGGTAGACCTAAAAAGACTTGATTAGAATGTATAAAAAATGGCCTCAACTTATTAAAATTAAATTAAAATTTGACACTTAATAGGACACAATAGAGAAGAATGTTTCATGTAGCCGACCCCACATAGTGGGATAAAGGCCTATTGTTGTTATTGTAATATATAGTTTTTAACTAAACCATTATGAAGGAGTCCATCAGGACATTTTCTTCATTAGAAGTAAAAAGAGAAAAAAGACACTTTTCTAAAAAGTCAACACCACCCATGGTTTCAAGAAAGCTATTTTTAGGTCTCTTAAAGCTAAACGTTTTCTAACAGCAGCCGATCTGCTTCTTAACAAACACCAAAAATCTGATTCTATCGTCCTAAATAACATAATTAGATGAGATTATTGGCAAAAAGAAAAAACAATCATTGCAAGCATGAGAAAGCTTACTGGTCATCAGCAGAATTAGCTCGCTCTGCAATTTGCAATGATTCCTCATTCCCTGAACAATGCTGCAACAAACCATAACTAAATCTAAATTAGCACACAGTTAAAATATAAGAATAACTTCTCATAAGTTATGCACCTCAAATTCTTCTTTGAGAGCCTTCTCTACCATTTCTTCCTCTGTAAAAACCTTATGATCACTAATGCTGCAATTTTGAGTAAAAAAATAAAATAGTTATCTCTTGGACATCACTTCAAATCAAAACTTAAAGGCCTAAAAAAAATCAAATATAATCCATACGAGAGTTCTTCATCGAAATCATCAGCCAAAACCAACTCAGCTTCCAGATCCTACAGACAATTTGGAACAAAGAAAATCAGAGAATGTGTTATAACGTTCATAAACTTTAAATGGAGAAAGAAAGGATTAGACTAATATCATCTGATTACACGTAGTTCTTGGAGCAAAGAAGCTTTGAAGTCAGGAACAGAGTTCATAGGGCCAACATAATTGGAAACAAAAATTGGGCCGCCACAAGCAGCAGAAAGACTGTCTCCCATTGTCTTGATAACAATATTCAATAGTCTCTTCCATCAATAGAAATCATTAGACCTCTCTTCTTCCTCAGAAGCCTAGACTGTGTTTGATGTGATCTATCAGTAAGGCTCACAGGACTACCAGATGCTCTGTCCTCAGCATCACCTGAAAAAAAAACTTATTTAAATTAAGTTTAGGCAATATGAGAAAAGTGTAAAGGAAAAATTATATGATTGCTGAGCAAGTTGCAAACAACTAGATTCAGTAAGAGTGCCATAAGCTTTTGCTCTAAGATATACATAATGAAAAGTATCAAAATGTCAGAAGTCTTCCATAATCCCATACAGATAATCCCATGTAAACAAAAGACTCAGCCAAATACAATGGCTAAAGTGTCCATTATTTTTTTCAAGAGAATGTGCTACCTGCAGCAAAATAAGACTACTCAGCTTTGTTTTCACTAAGCAGCATTCTCAAAATGTTCAGAGTGATGCAGTCAGGCAATAACTACAATAGAATGTATGAGAAATGGTTAAGGCATATCATCTAACACCTTCTCTGCGAAAAATGTTAAAGGACTAGCATTGAGAAATTGAAGCCGTTATCAATGATCACATCAACTGAACTAGAAAAGAGAAAAAGTGAATGAGAGAGAGAGAAAGGGAACCTTCAGACTTTGTCTAAGTATTCACAGCACGACAACAGCAAGGGTGCAATGGAGAAGGTAACTTCTACAAGAAGCTATCATAAAAGAAAAACTTGGGCATGAAAATAACTGAAGCAAAAAATTTGGTCCCTCCTCCTCTCTCGTATATCAATGAGTAAAATCTACCTTAAATTTTTTTCGACTGAACTGAGGAAAAAAATAATTCACACAAAATCAATACAATTTGAGTATAAAACAAACAAAAAACCTCTTACTAAAACCATCATTTTTTATTTGGATGAGTTTATAATTCTCTAATTAATAAAGCATATTAGGTGAACTAAAAAGAAAAAGACATGTAAATGGGAAAAAAATGTCACTAGATCTAAGTGTTTGCACATAATCTATATTAGCATACACTTGGCCAATTAATAAATAGTTGATAGTGGGAACTAAAAAATATGTGAGTATCCATCTATTGTTCATATTTTTGAAGAGCATGTTGATGGGTTATGTTAAATTTCAAATAATAATCATGCATTATATTATTACATTAATGTGTGCTTAAATTTGTGAATGGTTAAACTGGCTTTCGAGATGCTAGGAAATAACTATCTTGTTGCATTACAAGCATAAGAAACGCACAAGAAAATACTTAGACTTGGAACCAACTAAGTTAAACCTTAAAATATCATCTATCCCTTTTATTTGGTGTCGTGTGTGGACAAATAGATGATTCAATTTGACAATATTTAATTGCAATGCCTTGGATTGTCCTCTCTTTTCATTTCCTCGTTGTGAATTCGCATCCAACAACTTATCAGATAGACCTACTTAACTTTGTCCACAAAGTTTACAAGATTTTGTCCATTACTTTTGGTGAATAGCAAAGGCATCTTGTGTATTGGTGCAGTAGATATATTTATGATAATTCGTCAATTATCTACAGAAAACACAACAATTATACATAGATTTACATAATAAATATCAATGCTCAATTCAATAAGGTGGAATTTTTTCAAGTTAGACAAATTTGATAAAAATCTGAAAGCCTTTGATCACTAGAAAAGCAAGATATGAGTATTCAAACTAGTACCGTGATTTTCTTAACTAGTAACGTGATAAAAATCTGAAAGCCTTTAATCACTAGAAAAGCATCACTAGAAAAGCAAGACATATTTACTTGCTAATTTATTTTGAATGTAAAATACCAATGATGTTAGTGCCTACATGAACATGATATGCTTACTAATATTTTCATTACCATTATAGGAATTGTTTATTATTGCAATTATTTAGTTTTTGTCTCCGATGGATTCCTACTATAGCCATTTTCTAATTTCCTATTTCACCACAAGTATAGTTCTCTACTATCTATGATATGATAATGTTTAAATCAGCTCTTGTTGGTTTTTGTGCTATGTAAGTTTTCTACTATTATCTTGTCCAGCAAACTTCTCTGTGTCCTCTAAAAAGAAGCTAAGTGCTTGTCCATAGGCATGTAGGCTACTTCCTTATTCACTTGTAGTTGGTTTCCTTCCCTATAGTAGCATCAATCAAACATTGGACTTTTCCTCTTCAATCAATTCATCTGTTGTAGCTTAACCCAAGAATTACATTCTCCGGAGAATCATATATCTCCGTTATAGTAACACCAGTGATTTACTATTTCTAACCAAGTTGTGATTAAAATTTGTTATCTGGCTAGAATTTAAAGATGCTTGAGCCTTAAATGGAGGTTTGTAGTTTTTTGTCAAATCTTAAATGATTTAAGAAGCTACTAATTTTGAATATTTGTAGATTATAAATAAGATCATCAAGGCATTCAATATTTGATAATTTGCATAATAAATTTTGTGTTTCCTCTCAAGCATATGTGAGCTACTTGGAAGTGGATTTTTCAAATAAAGTGCAAGTTTAGATGACAACTTTCATAGGATGCTTCTCCTTGTACTTGCATAGTGCCTAGATAATTTATTGGGTTACATCTTTGTTCTTCTCATCTAAATACATTGTGATTTGTTAAGCCGGCTATATGTGTGCTGTAAATCACATGGTTTATATTTATTCTCAAATTTCTTGCAAAATTTCAAACATTGAAAACTACTAACTTTTTTTGGAGGTAATTCTATGTGTTTTCTAGTTTATACATAACAAGAGACTAAACTAAAAGTTGAAAAACTGTTAACTATAATAATTTGTGTGTTTATTTAGACATCTTATTCTAGATTTGCATTAACGAGAACTAGACCATGAGACGTCTTACATCACTATTTCAAAGCACAAGCCTTGAAAATACAATGCAATACAAGTCAAACTTTAGATCCCACATAATTGGTTTATGGTGCAATAACATGTTCTCTAACTGTCCTCACCACCAAATCACTGGTTTGGCATAGCCACAAAAGGACAAAAGATGTCCATCACATCACATGATTAAGAGACATGTTTGAAGTTCTAATGATGGTCCTAGGATTTAAGAATTTGACCGTAACAACATTTAAATTGAATGGAGGGGTTTTCAGCATAGCATTGCATGAGTTATGGGTTCACCATCACATTTGATTGGAATTGAATCATCATAAAAGCCTATTTCATCTATGTTTTGAAGCATATAGTATTCAAAAATGTGGGAGACTCTTTTAAGATCATGCAATCCTCACTTTAGCTACTTATTATTTGTGGCACCAAGACTTGATTCGCCTAGGAAATGCCCTTCAAACCATAATATGCAATGATCTTGTTCTTAAGAATACTAACTGTAACAAGTATAAAATCTCAGTTTAAGATACATTATATAGTGCAATGACAACAAAATATCACATCACATCCAACTTACCTACCAACAACATTCATAGGGCCCTTCGAAAAGAAGCTTCCAAAGCTTTAGGAATATATCCTAAGAGGCCCAGACATAGATAGTGACAACAATGATGATAATTATGATGATGCAAGGATGATTTTGTTGATGAAATAACCAAGTATTACTAAGTTCACATGCACAATTAACAATGGTCTTATTGCCAATATTTTTTCAACAATAAATAGATAATTGCACTTATTATGAATTAATCATAAATGTGATTGATGGATTGTTTACAATCAGTAATGTGCAAACAACACAATAATGAAGAAATATAATTACAATCTTGAGTTACCTAAACATAAGATACCAAACTCCCATCCAAAATACCTAGTATAATGTAATGTGCTAGTGAAATAAAATGAAAGAACAACAAGTGCAATGAAATAAATGGAACATCATGGAATGAATGAAATGATATATCATGCTTTACATGATATTCCATGCCTTGCAATGTTATGTCATTCTTGATATGCTACATTATACCTAGCTAGTTATACAATGTTTTACTATACTACATGTTTTATATGATAGGCAAGAGATTATCAAGTGCTTGAAACACTGCAAATATTAATATTTTGGGGTAAACCGATTGCACTAGAATTAGAGTGAGAGTGATGATAATTACATTTAGTTGTATGTGTAGTAGCATCATTTCAAAAATTCATAGTTCAAAATTAGCAAAATTGAATGTATATGAACAAGAGATGCATTGTAAAGCTGATGAGCATAATATATGATAACTTCCAATTTATTAACCTAATTGTAATTTAGAGTTGTCCTTCTAATGATTAACCTTAGCAAGTAAAATTCTTCCATAAGGTTTTATATAATCTGTCGAGTTCTTTATCAACATAACATGAACAATATGTAAACACGATTATTTTCTAGAGTATATGAAAATCCCTTTTTGTCTTGAGAGGGTTTATCACTTCCAAGTTCCAATCCAAATTTGTAAACATCATTTAAATATGCATGCTAAGCTGAAAATATGCCCATCATGTAATCACGAACTACTTATGACAACACTCGATATAAATACACATAAGCCAAAACAATAACCTAGGGTTATCTCCAATCTCACACAAAATCCAAGAAATCAACCTACCTATACCAATCAATGCTTTAAAATGGAATACCTAAGTTTATGCATAATTACAAGTTGTCAAAATTGATCTACGCTTTAAGTGTCTCCTTCATCATCCAATCATTAGCTACTGATATAAACTAATTACATACTAATACCTTATTGCAATCACAACAGAGAAATATTAACAAACTATAACTCAAGAATAATCCCTTTGTTAGGCTAAGTTCCCAGCCTTTAAACAAGATGGCGGGGAGAGAATAACAGAAAACTTAGAGCATTGTTACATCCATAGCTTGAAAACCTCTTTGCTCAATGGTGATCTCTGAGGACCCAATGACCACCCTCTCCGAGGTACACGGTCCGATGCTCAATGTCAACCTCACCCTGTCACTCAATTCCTCCCTCTCACTTCCTTTAGCTTAACTTTTTTTTTCTTTGTTGGAATTTAGAAATTTGCCTCTTATTTAGGGTATTTAGTTGCCTGAAAAAGAAATACATTATAAAAAAATATAGTGTAAAATAAATATAATGAATTCTAAATACTTTATAGTTGTTTAGTTGTCTACATGAATATTATTTTTTTCTATTTGATTGAGTGTATATAAAGCAAAATAAATATAGTATATTCTGAATATTTTGAAATTATTTGGATGTCTATAAAGTAATTACAAATTTTTTTTTGTGCTAATAGTATTATTGAATTTTTTAAAAAATCTAAAATGTTGAGTTTCACCATTCTTCCAATCTTTTGTGCCCTTTATCTGACATTTCAAGAGTTTCTCTTATTTGTTTGTTAGATCATTTACTGTTGGACTCTTTTCATATAAAATTGATGAAATTGTAGGCTTTTTTTTTCATCAAACATTCCATCTTTATTTTCTAAATGTGTGATAGCCTCATTTGTTAGCTACATCTATTAAGTCTTAGTGGCTTATTATATGCAATTGGTCACTCTCAAGCCTCAAGCTTTCATATGAATCCTAAAAAGTATTTGAAACATGTTTTACTGAAAGAATAATCTGAAGCAAAATTTTCAATGTCATTTTGAATTATTTGCTTCCTTTGTATGGAGCACAATTCAACCATCTTTGATTGTAGCTAAACAACAATTTCTTGTTGTAATTCTTTTGGTATTCATTGTTTGTGTATGCTGCTCTTCACCCACATCATTAGTGCTAATTACAAAAAAAAAATTGTGCTGATAATATAATTATCAAATTTAATATATATTATAAAATTAAAAAAATCATATGCTAATTTCATATATAATTTTTATCTTCCTCCCATTAGATGGCCTTTGCAACCATGAAGGATGAATATGCTAGCATCTTCTTCCATTCATGATGAATCCATCACTACATAAAAAAGGTCTTGGTCTCAAGGTCCCAGTTCTCATTCTCTATGTTGCATATGATTAGAAGAGATAGGAGTAATATGATGGCACTCCCACCTACCAGATGAGAGAAAATGACAATGAAAACTTCAAAGGATATGAATTTGAATGTTGAAAGAGAGGTTGGAGTCCCACATATACATAAATGCTTAAAATAGCTTATTTCAAATTAGGATTGATGCAACCTTACTGTCATCAAAATCATCATATCAAGACAATCATTTTAACTAAAAACACTCATAAATCAAAGTCTAATGAATTCAAAAATTTATTTCTAATGTTTATATATGATCCTAATTATCTTTAAGAAAGATAAATCTATCCAACGCTTTTCCTTTCATTTTGTTTTTTTTTTTTTTTTGTCAGAAGAAAATAGTAGATAAAATAATTTTGTATTGAATCAAACTAATCAGTTGAGCTTTTAATTCTTAAAAGTCACAGCATATCGTGAAATATATTCCTTATCATGAAATAGAGTAATTAGAATCAAAACTTGAGAAAAAAAGAAGAAGAAGAAGCAAATGCAAAGAGAAGCTCTTTCATGACATTGACAAATTGCTAATCATTCTAAAAAAAGGCATATATCTAAAAAATGAGAAGAGTGTAAATGAATACTTATATTCTCCTATAAAAACTAATAATTTATGAATATATGCTCATCATACCCTAAAAAAAATCCTAAAATACTACTTTTCAGTGAACTGGAATCCTGAGATTAATCATTGCTCAAGTGAAACCAAACAAACCATACTATTCAAGAAACAAATAGATTTAAAACTACGAAGCCTGTAACAGAAAAGAAATCATTTCTCCCTGTTTAATAATACATTATTTCATTAATATAGCATTCCAGCAACTTAAACAAAATTTAGCAATAAAACAACCTAAATCTGATCGGCAAGAAAGAAGCGATTTAGGCTGTGGTTTTGGCCGGGAGACAACCCCTCAAATAACAGGCCAAAGGGCTGCAACTTGCAGCGAGGACGAATGGCAGAGGGGATACGACCGGCAACGAGGGCGATGCTACATTCCGAGACTGAAGAAAGAGAGCTTGCGAAGATAACCTAAAATCGAAGGGTTGTTGCAAGGAACGGCAGAGTGAGCGGCGTCGAGCAGTCCACCGATGTCGCGAGGAATGGCTCTGGGGAGCATTAGAGAAATTATTATATGTGTTGAATTCGAATATAGTATATGTCAGTAAATAATATATATACATAATTTAAATTATATATATATAAATATTATTTATCATAAGATATAATATTATTAAAATTCGAATATAAAATTATATTCATATTATGCATGTAATAATTTTTTCCTTTTTTGATTCTCACAACTACTAATCGATCTTTTTTTTTTGTTTTATTATTAGTTTTTTCATTATATTTTTTAATTATTATATTTTTATTTGGTTATTTTTTTATATATTTTTAAAAATTTTATGAGAAATTATTTTTATATTCAAATATGTTATATGCCATATCTATAAAAAAATTAGTGTTTGAATATTTAAAAAATGTTTTTATAATACTCTTAATAGATTTCAAAAATGGCATCTTTAGTAAGCAATATATATATATATAGTTATTTACTGTATTTAGAATGAAAAGAAAAGGATTTAAAAATAAGAAAAAAATGATTACTTTATATGTGAAACTTTACAATTCGACTGCATTTTTTTTTATTGACAAAATATAAGAAAGAAGGGGACGTCGAGAAGGTGGGAGGAAGTGCCAAAAGCGGAAAGCGGTGGCGGGCGAAGGCTGGGTGATGGCGGAGCCAAAGGGCGAGATCCGCGGCGAGACGGCTCCTCATCACTTTACATCACGATTGAATTCAATTATTTAAGTAATTTCAAATACACGAATACCTTCGGTATATTTGAAATCTAATTACTTTATTTCAAGCTAAAAGATCATTTGAATCAGTATGAAGATTATCAAACAATTAGGTTTCAAAATTTGTAGTTTTCTCATTTAGTTTAGCATTTATTTGTTTTATTTTGAGTTAATCATTGGTTGATATTTACTCTAAGATATAGAATTCATTTGATTTACCATAAAAACACTTAAAGATGCCATACTTTGAGAGGCTTTTTTGACCAAAAAAAAAAGAATTAGAATTAGTTTTCATCAGAGTAAATAAATATTTTAATTATTTATTATATTAATAAAATATATATTTTTATTTGTTATTAAAATATTATATATATATATATATATATATATATATATATATATATATATATGTGTGTGTGTGTGTGTGTGTGTGTGTGTGTGTGTGTGTGTGAGTCACGATAATAATCTTCTAATATTTTTAAACTTATTTTCCCATAAAAATTAAGTGAAAATATATTAACTTTAAATAAATAAATAAAACATGGAAACCTCCCCTTATTCTAAATTGAAAATGAGGGCAAACCAACAAGAGTTAACGACACTAAGATTGTATTACAAGATGAAGTCTTTGTTGACGATTGACGTCGTATTTAATGATAAGACTTCTTAGTTGACTTATAAAGTTGCGATGGAAGAATAATTCAAATTAATCATAAATCAAATGCAAATTGCATTCTCATTTATTTGAAATAAATATTTGAGTGAGCATAACTCAATGAGTATATGATTTTTTTTATAATTTTAATTATAAAGACTATTGTCATGCTTTTAATTACTATTACTTCCTTTTTATTATTATAGATTGATTTTAAAGATTATTGTCCTGTTTATCTATTATATATAGAGGGAGGAACATAATATTCTAAAAATTATATAAATATATCCACAACACTCATTAAATTTAGATTATTTACATTAACTTAATATTATCATTTGAATTCAAAGCACATAATGTAACCTCTTTTAAGTCCAAATCCTTCAAAACAAAACAAAAAAAGAACTTTTTTTATTATCATAAAAGGTTGAATTGCCTTGAATTCTTAAAAATATAGATTTGTACTTTGAGTTGTAATATGTAAATTTGCTTTTACATTTGTACTTCTTTGTAAAAATATAGTTTGTTTTTTTTAACTACTTTCAAATAAGAAGTCTTTTGAAGTGTGATTTCAAAAGTCATTGAGTTAATTTTTATTTACACTAAATGTTATTCACATCACCACTTTGTTATAAAATATTTTTTGAATCTTCATTTCTATTTGATGATTTTTTTAATTATCATACTAATTAATTGATTAATTAAAAAAAAGAAAATGATCAATGATTTAATGGTTGCAAAATATTATTTATAATGATCATAAGTTATAAGTATATCTTATCATATCTCACTAATGGATAATGTTCGTAAAAAAATTTATTTTACCTTCTTAGTAAATATATAAAAGAAATGAACAATAAAACTCGAATTTTACTTGAAAATCAAAAAAAAAAAATGATAAAAGCTAGTATGTACTTTTGAGTACAAAGACTTCAGTTGATTATAATTGTATAAGAAAACAAATTAATAAAATCAAATGTTGCATTCTCATTTATTTCAACGATTTGATGAGATAAAATTGAGACGATGTTACGATGATGTACGATAATTATGATGATGATGTAACTATTCGACGATAATCTATTAGATGATAAGAAATAATTATCTATTATAAATAGATCATAACGATTCTCTAGGATCTTTTTCTCTCTTCTCTTGTAAATATAGTTTTTTTTTCTCTCATGAGAAGTGATATTTATGATGGAAAATCTCAAATCACCAAAATAAAACCATATTATTGATTTGTATGATGATTCATTGATCATATAATATATTTGAATCTCGAATTCTAATTATAAGATATTTTTATCAATTAATATAAAATATTTGAAAGATAAATTTAATGAGTATTTCAAAATATATATTATGTTAATCTTATTTTATTTCTCATATCAGATAAAAAAATATTATTTTTATTTTTAATGTATTTGGGCACAACGAAATCTTTTGAAGAAAAAGTTATGAGTATAATTTACATTTAAAACTTTTAAAATATATAAAGTAAGTGCATTCTTCATATAAAGTTGTGAAATTTGTAAAATTAATAATGATTATTTATTAACTTATTATTTTAAAAATAATTAAGAATTAGTTTATTTCAAGTTGATATAAAATTAATAGGAATCTCACATCATTTAGAAATTAATAACCGTCAACCTCAACCATTGACCATAGCAGAACTTTTTTTTTTTTTTTTTTTTTTGTCCAAGTGGCCCATAGGGCGGGTCTTTGTTTTTTAATTAAGAATAATACATGGGAGAAAAGTGATGCAAAGAAAAGTAAATGGATATTTTTAAAATAATAATCAATAAATAAAAATTATTTCAAAATAATTACTTATAAAAGATTTACATACATTTTTTATTCATTTACTTTCTCTGAATGAAAATGTGCATTTTATTTTTATTGTGCGTTACAAAACTTATAAGGGTAGAATAAACATTCACGCCTTAATTTTGTATGAAAATCTAACAGATATGATAAAGATAATAAGAATTTTAAAATTTTTACGTGAAAAGCTCATAATAAGGGAAAAATCACGAGCAAGTAAAAATGCTTCATTATATATTTATTTTAGAAGACAACACGACATAAAACAGATTGAATTATGGAAATCTAAATTAGAATCGGTTATAGTAGTATGCAACAATATAATTGGGGTGTAACTTTGTGACGTCGACGATACGATCGACGGATAAGTGATGACAAATTTCAACCTAGCTCTCTCCTTTCTCTCAAGTTAACTTCAAATTATTTCTTCTCATTCTACCATTCTCCTTCACATAAAAAATGGATCTATTTATGGATTTTGAGAGTGATTTTGGTCATTATACCAAAAATCTCAAAACACCCATCTATATGATTTATTTGACATAGATAATTTTTGTTGATTTGACCATCCAAACGATCTTCGATTTGAGTGATCTCTGGCTAGTTGAATTCGTCTCGTCGAACCGCTCAATTCGACTATAAGCATGTAAAATTTGAAAGTCATTTGATCAGCATCTCAATACGCGACTTTTGAAATATTTGAGTCATTTCACTTTAATTTGATTTAAGATATTGGACTCATCTTATTAAGTCGTTAAATTTGATGGGATATACACTTTAACTTGGAATCAATGCTTGATTTGTAAATTTTAAAGGGCTATATCATTTGTCTTCCTGTTTTTGGATGAAAAAATTCATTTCATTCAAAAATATATAAAATCACTTTAACTAAAAATTATTAAGATATATGATATATATATTACATGTATAAAATTTATTTATTTATTTATTTATTAGTTATTAATATTTATTTATTTTATTTTAGATGTATAAAATTTATTTATTTATTATTATTATTATTATTATTATATATATATATATATATATATATATATATATATATATATATATTGACTTGATTTGAAGGAGAGGGGGCTCACGGCCCCCCAATTTTCTAATTGTTTTTTTTTTCTTTCTTTTTGACGTGAGTGACTTAGAGAGAGAGAGAGAGAGAGAGAGAGAGAGAGAGAGAGGAGTAAAGATTTTTTAAAAAAAATTTTTATTTATGAAGAATATGAAGAGTTCTTTTTTATTAGTAATGTGAAATTTTTTTTTTTCTCTTTTTTTTAATGAGGTATATGAAGAGGTTTTTTTTATTTTAAATGAGGAATATAATGATTTTTTTTTAATTTAAAATATTAATAATTTTCTCTTCTCTCTCTCTTTTTAAGAAGATTAAAAGTTTTTTTTAATGAAAAATGCTAAGAATTTTTTTATTTAAAATATGAATAACTTTTTTTTTAGGAAGCTGAAAAGTTTTTTTTTTTAATGAGATATATGAAGAGTTTTCTTCATTTTGTTTTTTTTTTTTAAGAATTTGAAGTGTCATTTTTTCTAGTATAAATACCCTCAAAATGGTAAGGGAAAACTCGCACCGATCGGGTTTAGAGGCGATCAGGCGTAGTTCATACTGAGACTTTTCCTCGAAAGAGACGCCAACTGTTTCGTCGACGAGATTTGAGGTGATCAAGGCCTATCATCTGAGCTCTATTTTTTCTCTCGAAGAGTCAATATTCGCCGGACCAGGTTTGAAGTGATCAAGGCCGTAGTTCATATGGCGAGCGTTTTCTCGAAGATATCAGTCTCGTCGGACCGACCGGTTTAGATGATCAAGAATGTAGTCATCTGAGTTCGATTTTCTCGAGAGGTTTCAACTGCCCTGTCGGACCGACCGGGTTTGGAGGCGATCAAGACCCGTAGTTCATACTTGGTTTCCCTCAAAAGATATCGTCCCCATCGACCGTTGAGAGGAATCAAGACCCGTAGTTCATTCCAGTCCTCGAGAAAGACGTCAACTATCCTCGTCGGACCGACTTGGTTTGGAGGCAATCAAGGCTCGTAGTTCATACGACGAGGCTCCGATTTTCCCTCAAAAGAGGTGTCAATTGTCCTCGTTGGACCGACCGGATTTAGAGCCGATCAAGACCTGTAGTTTATGGAAAATTGATTTTCTTGAAACTCCAATATATAGTTCAAGAGTTGACAACAAGAGACTACGAGATCCGATGATGTAACATCAACTATCAATAGTGATATTTTGATAATCTTCTAGAAGAAATTTCATTTTCTAAATGATTTGGTGGCTATTCCTCATAAAAGATCGCAACATGCTTATCCTCCTCCTCTGCGTTGCACCTTCCGCTTTTGTCTTGAGATTTATGCTGATTTCTTTTTTTGCCTACTAAGGTTTTTGATGTACATGTACCTTCTGAGGCTTTTCCTCTGAGATTTTGATGTACCAGACTATGAGGCTTCTAAGATTTTGATGTACATGTATTCTCTTCAGTTTTGATGTACTTATACCTTGATGCTTCAGAGGTTTTGATATACATGTTTGAGGTTTTCAATTTATCTATACCTAAAGGCTTCTCGAGGTTTATATACACGCACCTTGAGGCTTTTTGCCTCTAAGGTTTTGACACTGCATCTTCGAGGCTTTTGCCTTCTAAGATTTTTGATGAGTGGAGACCCTGTCAACCACTTGCTCTCTTAGAGTCTTTCAAATGAGGACCTTGTCCACTACTAGCTTCTCATCGAGGCTTCTTAATGGGTGTGTCTTATAAGTTATCGGAGACTTTTCACCACTTGTTCTTAAGGTCTTTCTGAGTACCTTATCCAAGACGCCTTCCCATATAGCCTCCTCATGGGTATGTCTTTTAAGGGATTTTATTGAATGCAACAAAGGAAGATTTCATTGATAATAAAAACTTGTTTCGGAAAATAAAATCTTATAAACTTTTCAATAGAGTAAAGAAGAAACTTAAGTTTCTTTAGTCACTTGCTTTAGTGAGATCTTTCCTTAGATAAGTATTTGTATTTCTTACTCAATAACTTCAACAATTTCTTTACCATGATTCCTCTGATCTCCTTTTTGATGATCTGTTCTTTGTTCCAACAAATAGCGTCTCATATGTCCTTGTCGTATTAAACGTTCAATTTCTTTCTTTATATGAACGCAGCTTTCAATTGAATGCCCTTTCAAACGGTGAAAGTGATAATATTGTGATTGATTTCCGCTATTTGGATTTCTCAATGGGTTTGACCATTTGAAATATTCAGAATTTTGAATCTCCATTATGATATCGCCTTAGTATTTAGTAGAGTATATAGAAGTAATGTAATATCGATCTTTTGAATATTTTTCTTTTTTTGTTTTGAGATGTTGTTGTAAGATCTTCTGATGTGTACTTATGCTTAGGGTTATTCTCAAATTGTCTTATATGAATAGTAATAGCTTCATCAGCAGTAATTTATGCCTCTACGTGATGAATAAGATTAGTGTAAGATCGCACTGTATCTCACATTAATGAAGAGTAGAAAGGCTCGAGTCGAAGGCCTCCAAGGAAGACGCCTCGGAGTAGCTCTGGATCTACTCCTGAAATTTGATGAGCTTTTGAAGAGAATCTTCGAAAATATTCTTTGAGGGTTTCTCCTTCATTTTGGTGAATTCCAGAAAGATTAGAAGAGTCTTTAATGATTCTTCGATTTGAGATAAATTGTTCAATTAAGAGTTTAGTCAAATGAGCAAAATTGAGAATGGTCTCTTGGGGGAGGGAATAAAATCATATACGAGATTGCCCTTTAAGAGTGATAGGAAAAACTTGAGCAAGGCATTAATATGTATGCATAATAGAATGATAGTGTTTAAGATTGAGGTTCCATCATGTTAGAGTAGTTTAAACCCCATCGAATGTTGTTGAAGAACCATATCATGCAAAGGAGAAGATTGAATACTATGATGAGGATGAACTCTGTTTCTTAACAAAATTCATCTCAAGAAGACGTTGTATTTCATCAATAACTTCACGAGTTGTTCCATGAAACGGGTGATCAATCACAAAGAGGTGGGATTCAAAGTTGATCGAGCAATATGAGTAGGATGAGTTGCGACAAGATAGTCATGGTACATATCGATGATGTGGGAGGAATTTCATATGATCATGAGGGATTCTTCATTAACTCTATCATGTTATGATAGGTCGATTTCTATGGTGGCATTCTTGATTGTCGAAGTAAGAGCGAAGGATCAGCTTGATATTCCTCCATTCTTGATGCGCCCCTCAAAAGTATGAAGTGCTCCACGGCATGGTTTTGATCTTGTTGAAAACTTGATTGTCTGACATGATAATGTAATGAAAATCTCTTTCTCA
This sequence comes from Cymbidium sinense, assembly GCA_021442155.1. Classification (NCBI taxonomy): domain Eukaryota; kingdom Viridiplantae; phylum Streptophyta; class Magnoliopsida; order Asparagales; family Orchidaceae; genus Cymbidium; species Cymbidium sinense. The sequence continues at coordinate 9,419,956 of CM038233.1, read as the reverse complement.
CAGACGGCGCCAAATTGTTGCATGCCAGAAAACTTGTACGGTAGAATAAACCTTCATGCCTTAGCTTTGTATGAAAATCTAACACGCATACATATAGTTGAAAAGAAATAGGAAACTCCAGAATTTTTATGTAGAAAAGCCCTAGAAATAGAGGGAAAAAACCATGAGACCTAGCCTTGTAAAAATGCTTCACTATATATTTGCTTTGGAGTACAGAGTTTAAATATTCGTGATAATAGGATTATAAAGTTGTATGTGAGAAATCCTGATAATAAATTCAAAATCAGTTCGATTTTGCGAAGAAGTTTGTTGTAATGGTGATGATGGCGGATCACAATGGTGGTGATGACAAATTTTGAACTTTAACTCTTAGCTTTTCACTCTACCTCATTCTTTCCAAGTTCACTTCTACCTCATTCTCCCCTTTCATGACAAAAATGAGATCCTATTTATAAGATTCTGAGAGGGGCATTTTGGTCATTATAGCCAAAATCTCAAAACACTCCATCAAATGGTGTATATTGATTCATTTAATCATAGATAGTTTTTTGTTGATTTGACCATCCAAACAATCTTCGATTTGAATGATCTTAGGCTCATTGGATTCATCTCGTCGAACTCAATTATATAAGCATGTCAAATTTAAAAGTCATTTGATCACGATCTCAAAATTTTATGTGACTTTTGAGCCGATTGAGCTCATTGGGCTCAATTTGACCCATTCTAGATTATTGGACTCATCTTATTGAGTGTTAATTTGATGGGATATACACTTTAACTTAGAATCCATGCTTGATTTATAAATTTTAAAGAGATATATCAATATTTATATTTTTTTTGAAAATTTTAGTTAGTTTAATCATAAACTCACACACATCGCACATATATATAATAATTTTATAAACAAAAAATGTCAATTTTATTCTTAAAAAATCAATGATAGTTATTGTTGCGGTAGAGTAAAAGTTTTCGCCTTAGCTTCGTTGTGAAATCCAGCACACACACAGGTATTTAAAGAGTGAACAATAAAACTCCAAAATTTTTACGTGGAAAACCTCAAAAGAGGAAAAATCACGGCTAAGAAAAGCTTCACTATGTATATGTTTGAGTACAAGATCTTCCGATCGGGATTACATAATTGTATATGAGAAATGAACAAATTTATGTGACAACGATCGGTTGTAATAGCAGAAGTAGGTGATGATGGTGAACCGTATGAGCAATCAGATGGGAACAATTACTAGCGTAAATGCAGGGAACAATCAGCGTAAGTCATCATGATGGAGACCAATAGAGATTGATGAGCGGTAGGATCGGGCGGTTGACGCATCAGTGGCACGATTGCACTTGGAGGATCTTTAGAGCTCTCTCCTCTCTCTTGCTTGGGCTCTCCTTATATGAGAAATGAGGGGCTATTTATAGATTGGAGGAGTGGCATCTCTGTAAATACATGCAAAACCCGTACCACTCCACTTCATCGGACGGCTCACAATGATCCCTTTGATCATTTGATGTATTTTAGATATTTGAATGCTCAAATGAAGTCAAAATTTTGAGATCTTGTTAGATCCGGCTCATCGAGACGCTCGATTTTACTATAAACACTCCATGTTTAAGAGCTTTTTAGAGATTTAATTGATATCCCAAAGTTTCAATGATGTTTTATGCTTCGATCTCGACCGCCAACTTGGATCGGTTTGCTTTTAACATCAAGATTGCGTTTCGCTATAGTATTTTAAGTGTCAGATCAATTATATTTTTTATGTGATAAAAAATTGTAGATATTATTTATATAAATATTAATTTTAGATATTAAATATGTAAATATATAATATTTATTTATATATATAAATCACCTTTATTTGTATACCCATGATCATTTTCAAATTTTAACTATATAGACTAACCAAGAAGAATCATTGTAAGAGAATATTTATGATGACCATTAATTAACATGATTTTTAGAATTATTTATTACGATGACTTCGAGATGAGGCTCACTTACCTTAATAGACTCAGGGCCCCCGTTTGGGGCCGCGTCACGGGTTCATCATGTCACTAAACACGACGCAACGACGTTTGTTTAGTGCGGCAGTGCCTCTTTGAATCCGCTTCCAGTTCAAAATGGGTTTTCTAAGCGAGGGCATTGGACCGCGTTCGCCTTTAGATTGCCCTCGCTTCAAACCCGACCAAAAATTTCAATCATCTCCTCTCTGCCTTCGCTTACGCCATATTTCATCCCTCAATTTGGTGTGTTTTACCCGTTGTCTTCACTTCTTTATGGTATCACCTATGATATGTGACTTCCTTCTTTCTACATGATTTCACTCCTACGGTGTGTTCTATATCGTCGTTTCCTCAGTTTCGCCTTACATTTGTGATTCCTAGTTAACTTAGTTTTCTTCTCTTCTTTCCCTTGTATTGCAATTGTTATCAATGGAGCACTGCCTATTTCATTTACAATTTCTTTTAGCTGTTATCGGGCTGATATTTTTTAGTGAATTTGGGGGATCTACATTCTTTGTGGTTCATAATGAAATGAGTCTCGCTCTCTTCTTTCCCCTCTCACTAATTATCAATTGAGTACTACCTGTTTCGTTTACCATTTTTATTATTTGTTATCGAGTTGAGCTTTTTCGATGGATTTGGGGGATTTGTTTTCTTTTTTATGCTGAATATAATATGCTTATTACCACTCTCATTTCGATCTAGTGAATGTCTTTTTAAAGGCTAATTAAAACATGGATTATGGGATGGAGTCCTTATTTCGTTTCTATTTTTGGATTTTTCTGCTATGGGCTGAGCTATGAACTACGAATTTGAGAACTGTGCATACTTCAATATTTTCCTTGTTGGTTTAGGGTGATTACAGCATGCTTCATCTAGGTCGTTCGAATCTTCTTAATGTTTACTGTAGTGGTACCCTATTTCTTTTATGTTTTTGGATTTCCTTGTTAAGGGTTGAGCTATAAAATATGGATTTGAGAGCTCTACATACTTCATATCTTCTTTGTGAGTTTAGGGTGATAGAAGCATGCTTCATCTAATGCTAGTTGGATCGGTTAATGTTTTTCTTTTATTTCATTAAAATAATGTGGGATGAATTTATTGTAGCTTGCAACTGGTAACAGTATTTTTTTTCTCGCAAATAAGTGTTATATGCAGCTGTTACATGTACATTGATGAACTTGTTGCATTTGTATGTTATTAAGAGGAATTGACTAGTAGTGTGGAAGCTTATGTTAGTGTTTGTTGATAAAGAAGCCTATGACTGAGATTAAGGGCTTTGTGTTTGGTTACAATAACATCAAGGTTGAAGCGACAATTGGTCTCATTCATGTGAATTTGTTGTATTTCAATGCCTACATTTTTAGCTCACAACGTTGAGATGTTTGAACTTTTCTTGTCATTGCTTTACATTTCATTTGATATTTTATCTATCTTCTTTTGTTTTGTTTAGAAACTTGAGATGAATGTCTCTAGTGGTGGTTTGAGTGTCACTTGGGAGCGACTTGTCAAAATAATATTGTGCCACCTATGCCTAACGGAGGTTGAATTTGGAAACCGACATACAACTTACTTTAATAGGGAGGGTTGGACAAACATAGCAAATAAATTTAAAGAGATTACTAAAATAGAGTATGATAGGACATAGCTAAAAAATAAATAAGATCAACCGAAGAAAGACTGAAAATTATGAAAAGAGTTAAAACAAGGAGCAATGGGGTTAGGTTGGGATGCTAGAAAGAATACTATCAATGCCTCCAATGAGTGGTGACGAGAGAAGCTACTGGTAAGGTTTTTGTTATAATTTTTCTCATTTGTGTTGTGTACTTTTACTCATATGTAAGTGTGAAAATATTGAAAGTTATATATGTTCAATTATAGGTGGTACCCAATGCTAGAAAGTTTTGATATTGTGGCATTGATCCGGAATTGGAGGAAAAGCTAGATCAGATGTTTGGTGGTGTTGTTACAACTGGTGCTCATGTGTGGACTCCCGATGAGGAGGTCTATGAAGAAATCCCTACAAATTCTAACCATTTGGATAATTTAGATGATCATCCTAATGCGTCAATACAATGCTTTGATGCACGTGCTGAATCAAACCAGCCCAAGCATCAACAGCTGTTGCGTCCTAAAGTTTGTAAACAAAAACTTGTGTAAGATTTCTACGAAATCATATTGTTCAATTTAGTAAATGTGCACTATTATGACATCTACATCTAGCATATCTTGTACACCACCCTCTCTTTAGATGTTATCATTGTGCTATATCAAATTAAGAAAGTGTTTGTTGATCTGTCGCTTTACTTACACTCTACCAAATTACTTGAGTCTAATAATAGAGAGATTTTTATGGCTATGGTGCTTGAATGAAGGATTCAGTATTTGCATCATTACTTCGAAAATCGTATTATGTGACATTGCTAGATGATTGTGTTCTTAGTGTTTTGCTTAGGATTTATGTTTTCAGAAACACTTGTGTTGCATTGTTATCTTGATGTCTTCTAGAGTACTTTATTTTGTTACATAGTAGCCTCTTTACTTGTACTTGTGTATATGTGCACTTGACTGTGATGACTTTCTGAATATTTATAGTTATGAATAACAATGAAAGAAAGCAATGTGTGAGAACTATTGTCACAACTGCATGTTTAATTAATGAGTACTATGAAAATTATATTAATAAGACACATTGCATGACATCTACTTTAATTGGTGAACAGTGAATTACTGAACTTCTAAACGGTCATCCTTATAGATTTCATAACATGTTTTCATATCACAACCTACATTTCTCAATCTTCTTTTTGAATTGGAAAGCTTCCATAGGCTTCATGGATCCTCTAGGACAACAACAAAAGAAGTGTTGGCCTTAACACTATATTTTATCACATAATGAATATATGAGAGCTATGAGTGAGAGATTTTAACACTCATATGAAACAATGAGTACATATTTCTCAGTTGGCCTAAAAGCACTTGGTAATTTATCTTCTAAAATTGTCAAGCCAGTGGATTCAACCTTTCAAAACACAGTGAGAGAGATATATAATGACTGTCGGTATATGACATATTTTAAGGTAATTTTCTAAGTTATATTTCTATGAATTATGTTTATGTAAATGAGACTATGAGATTGTAACTTGACACATGATTGCATTGGAGCCATGGATGGGACACACATTATTGCTCGTGTCCCAAACAATGAAAATATTGCTTACATTGGTTGTTACGGGTCCCCCTCTCAGAATATAATGGTAGCATGTGATTTTAACATGTGCTTCATATTCGTTATGGTCGGATGGAAAGGTAGTGCATATGACAGTCATATATTTAAATTTGTAACACAATGCCCGAAAATATAAGTTCCCTATGCCTCCTTCAGATTAGTTGTAATTGCACTTTATAATGGATAATTGAGAATACGATCAATATTACTACTATCTTCAACAGGCAAATACTACATTGTTGATGCCGACTATCTAATGTAACATGTGTTCCTTAAGCCATATCATAATACAAAGTAGCATATATCATATTTTGAGAGGAGCAGTAATGTGATTCGTGGAAGAATGAGATGTTTAATAAGCAACATTCATCATTATACGGTATCATTGAACGAGCTTTTAGTATTTTGAATAAAAAGTGGTTATACTATGTGATATGCCCACGTATCCTTTCAAAAAATATGTTAAAATAGTTGCAGCTATGATGACTCTACATAATTTCATCAAACGACATCCTTTGTGAGATGATGTCAAATTTAATATTGTAGATGAAAATTTATCTTATGTCCCATAAGGCATATGAGTTTCGAATAGGACAAATAATGTTAGATCTCAATAATGAAAATATAGAATCAGAGCCTCATGATGGAGAAGGAGCTGCTGAGATGAAATTATTACGAGAGGAGATTACAAATTCCTTGGTTAATGTTTAATGTTAAATTAACTAGCTCCTAGTGCTTCTTGTTATTTTTTTAATTAGTTTAGAACTATGAGTAGTTATTTTGATGTGCTTAGTATTTTTTTTTACTTTTTTATGGATGTTGCATCGGTGTATAACATAATTATTTTATTAATAGTTATGTACTTGAATGAAATTATGACTTGATTTAATGGTACTTTAATTTCATGTTGTCTAGGTGGATGTTGTTCTGTTGTGGCTGATATGGCTACTACTTTTATGTCTTGTGGATGGGATTGGCTGTTGTTCTTTTGTTCTCTGACCGGGTGGTGTTATCTTGTATTTCTCGATTGGCTCAATGATTGTGCTATTGTTCCTGTTTGTGATCTGATATGGGCTAGTGTTTTTTTGTTTCTTGCTGGGTGGGTGGTTGGCCTGTTGGTCTTGTTTATGGCATGGTCTGGGCTAGTGTTATATTGTGTTTCGATTGGGTGATTGGATGTTGTGGCATAATCTCTTTTTGTTTCTATCGGTGGTTGGCCTATTGTTGTTGTTTATGGTCTGATCTGGGCTGGTGCTATATTGTATTTCTCAGTTGGCTGGGTAATTATGTTGATGTTCCTATTTGTGGTCTAATTTGTGTTGGTGCTCCTTTATTTTCTTGTTGGCTGAGTGATAACCCTATTGTTCCTATTTGTGGCCTGATATTGGATAGTGTTATCTTGTGTTTTTTGGTTGGCTGGGTGATTGTGCTACTGTTACTGTTTGTGACTTGATCTAGGCTAGTGCTTCTTTGTTTTCTGTTGGCTGGGTGGTTGGCATGTTGTTATTGTTTTTGGCCTAATCTAGGCTGGTGTTATATTGTATTTCTCAATTGGCTGGGTGATTGTGTTGTTGTTATTGTTTGTGGCCTGATTTGTGTTGGTGCTTCTTTATTTCCCTATTGGTTAGGTGATTAGCCTGTTGTTTCTATTTGTGGCCTGATATGGGCTAGTGTTATCTTGTGTTTCTCGATTTATTGGGTGATTGTCGCCCTATTTATATTTGATCTAGCTATTTCATTCTATTGGTGGTTATTGTATTTTTTGGCTGATTCTGGTGTTATATTGTATTTCTTGGTTATGGTGATTATGTTGTTCCTATTTGTCTGATTTGTTTGGTGCTTCTTTATTTTCATTGGTTGGATGATTACCCTTTGTTCGTTGTTTGATCTGGTGCTTTTTTTATGTTGGGTGGTTTGCTGATCTAGTGGTGCTATTGTATTTCTTTAAGTGTCACTATTCTAGTGTGGCCTAATTTGTGCTTGTGCTTCTTTGTTTTCCTGTTGACTTGGTGATTACCCTTGTTCTGTTTGTGGCTTGCTCTTCTGGCCTGTTGTTGTTGTTATTTTTTTCCTTGTTGGTTTACTTTGATATAGTGTTGTTGTTCTCTTATTTTAGTGCATGGGCTTGTTGTTTTTCTGAATGCTAATGGTGGTATTCAATTGGTTGTGCTGGTGGCTGATTCTCACTCGTAAGTAATTGTAATCATTCTTTTTGAAGTTTGAATGCTCACATTTGGTGTTGCTCATTCAGATGAATTTTGACTAAACCTGAGCCTTCCTTCTTATTTTCCTTTAATGTCTCTTCATACACTTACTTATTTCTTCTTTGAGCTTCTTGTAGGTATTTTTTACATGATGGAGCATTGCAGTGGTTTTATTATTTTCTTATGAAGAGATTAGTGTTGTTGTTGATAAGAAAGCTTTTTTTTTTCTTAATTCTATTTCTTGTATTAGGTAGCGTAATTTCTTCATTAGGATTATTGTAGCTCTTAGGAGCATTAGCTTTGAGAATTTTCCCCTTTAAAGATTGTGTATCTTCTATTTATGATAATAAAATTTTATCATTTTGTGGAAAAATATTAAGTTTTGGAGAGTTATCTTTTTCCGTTTAAGTTATCTTTGTTGTTTCAAATCTTATCTCATTTTTTTTTTAAATAACTGCTTAATTATCATTTTTAATTTATTTTACAATATCATCCATCCTCATATTAATATTTTTATTGCTAATACAAATTTATCTCAAGAAATATGAGTTCAATGATCTTTACTATCTCTAGAGCTGTGTATTACAACTGTGATTTGTAATGTATTTATTGAAGTATAGGAAATTATGGGAGAAGATTAAAGAAATAAATGAACAAAAAATGATGACACTTCAAACAAATCATTGGAGGGTAGCATTGGAGATTTTTTTAAAAAAAAAAAGATTTGATCAATAGGATTACAAGTTTAATATTTTGATCGCACTAGTTGTTGTATCAATACTTTTAATATTTTTGTTAATTATAAAGTAATATTTATTGTTAAGTCATGTATAATCTATTACTGTAATTTAGTTGACTTATGACTATATATAAGTATTAGTTATCATATATTTTATTTATTATGTTTAATATTATTCAGCTTATATGCTCATAAGGACATTTTAGTCTTTTTTTTACAAACTGGCAACAGATTAATGAGTTTTCAAATAAAATTACGGTTATAACAACAACTATCACCAATTTCTTTTGCGTATTAAAATTTTTGAAATAGTTATTGCTATCAAACATTAGTGGAAACTATATCTCGAGATGTATAACCAAATACTTAGAATTTTATATTTATTTATTACCATTGAGCTACTCATTTGAGCTCAAACTTGATATATTAAATTATCTCATAAGTAACTCAATATTTATTCAACCACTTTTTTATTTTGTGACTCAAAATTTAAATATTTGTAAAAAAAAAAAGAAATTTAACAAAGATCAATAATATAGATAGAGAACTTGCAAATATATAATTGCATAATATTTCAAGAGATCATTAGTTAGTGGCATATTTACTCATTATTGTTGTTTTTAGCCCTATAGTCCAAAAATAATAATAATAATTTAGAAATCATCTATTCAAAGCAAATTGTTATTTTCTCATATATTTGTTCACAATAATAATAATAATTTATAATCGTCATTTCTTTAACTCAAATATGATTTTTTTACATTTAATTTCATTTTATTTGCACATTATTGTTTTTTTTTTTTTTTACTTTTTTAAATTATTGCAACTATAATATTTTAAATTAAAGTACATTTAGAAACTCATGTCTCGAATATACATATTATATGATTTCATAAGCATTAAAAATCTGTTTATCTAATAACCTTTTTATCTATATAAAATAATATAATCCGAATTAACTCATAGGATTTAAAATCATTTTTCAGCATGAATAAAAGTGTTATTTTTGATCTAATATAAAAGAATTAAATGCTATGTATATATAAATATCAAAAATTGAGTACTAGATATATAAATATATAAGAATTATGTGCTATAATTATAAGTTTTATCCAGCATAAAATATCTTATTTTAAAATAAATATTACAATTGTTTATTTATTTATTTTTATTCAGAAGGAAATAGTTTTATTTATTTTTCTGCGCTCTAGAATTGATCAAGAGAGAGAAAATCTCTGTGGTCTTCTTCAGCAACACGTGTGGAGAGGAGCGTGTGAAAGAACTGGAGATGAATGGGTAGAAAGCGGAGAACCCTCCACTTGGCCTACAACATGTTCTGTGGCCTCGGCACGCTTTTAGGAGCCTCTGTTATCTTTTTTAAGATAAAAAAATACATAATTAAAATAAATAAATATTTTATTTAAAATAAAAACAGTCAAATTATCTCTTCAACAAATAATAATAATAATAATAACATTACTATTATTTTGAACATATTTAAAATAAATTATTTTTATATGAAAATAAACAATAAATACCAAAAAAGTAAAATTGTCTTTAATATTATTATAAATATATAATTTTTTAAAACTATTATGTTAAATTGAGAAATTATTTTTATAATCTTTATTTTATGTCAAAAATTTGTATCAAGTAATAAATTAAGCAATTATTTGATTTGATGATTAATATCATAAATTGCAATAATAAAATGAGATCATTTGTAAACAAATAGAATATTTTTAATACAATAATAAAATTAAAAATAATGCTAAAATGTCTCATTAATGATCTTAAAAATCCTTTATCAAAAGAAATATAAAAACTAGGAGAAAAAAATATTTGATAAAAAATTGTTGTTTCAGTCAATTCAACAATGTATTAAATAAATAATAATAAAAAAAAAAAAAAAAAAAGAAAGAAGCTGTGGGCATCGTAGCGTTTTAGAAATACTTATAAGGCTAGATGGCTCAAAGCAGTTACTGTTGCTATTTCCTCTCCCCTCTTCACAGTCCGCACCATAATCTACCCGCTTTTTCGCCATAGATCACAGCGAATTGAAGAAGGATGCGATGTTAATCTCATGTTGCTCTGAGGTAGAGTGCTATTAGCTCATAAGAAACTTCGATTAAAGAGGAATCGAATGATGAGTGTGAAGCATCAGGAAGAAGAAGATTACCCGGATTTTGTGGAGTTCGATCCCAGCGGAAGATATGGAAGGGTTTGTTGTTTCTTATTCCTAAAGATGTCTCCTTCCAATCTCTCTCTTCCTCACTTTCTCTTATTTGATTTCTCTCAGTACAACGAAATTCTTGGCAAGGGAGCTTCGAAAACCGTGTAAGATCCCGAATCCTCATTTGCCCCAAAGGGGAAAGAAGACATTTTGATTTTGATTTTCTTTTCTGTCGGATGGTTTGGTTTCATCAGGTATAGGGCTTTTGATGAATATGAAGGGATCGAGGTTGCTTGGAATCAGGTTAAGCTTAATGATTTCCTGCAGAGTCCGCAGGATTTGGAGAGGCTTTATTGTGAGATACACCTTTTAAAAACCCTTAAGCACAAGAACATTATGAAGTTCTATACGTCATGGGTTGACAGTTCTAAGAGAAACATCAATTTTATTACCGAGTTGTTCACCTCTGGAACCCTCAGGCAGTGAGTCAGCCATCTCGTTTTCTCTGAAAGATTTCTGATCTCACTGCCTTCTTCTTCCTATATGAAATCTTCTAGTTTTATTGTGTTTGACTTATGTCTGTAGGTATAGGTTGAGATACAGAAAGGTAAATCTCAGGGCAGTAAAGCATTGGTGTAGGCAAATTCTCACGGGGCTTGTCTACCTTCATAGCCATGACCCTCCTGTGATCCACCGAGATCTCAAATGTGACAATATCTTCATCAATGGGAATCAGGGAGAAGTTAAGATTGGTGATCTTGGCCTCGCCGCCATTCTCCGCAAGTCCCAAGCTGTCCATTGTGTTGGTAAGTCTTCCATTCCTTCTTAGAGTTTTCCTCGTTCTTCGTAGAATTGGATTTTGATATGAAATTATTCATGTTCAGGGACTCCTGAGTTCATGGCTCCTGAGGTTTATGAAGAAGAATACAATGAATTGGTGGATATATACTCTTTTGGAATGTGTATGTTGGAGATGGTTACCCTTGATTACCCTTATAGTGAATGCACACATCCTGCTCAAATCTATAAGAAAGTTATTTCGGTGAGAGATCGCATCTTGTTTAGTCTATAAAACTGAAAAATTAGCTGAGGATATTCCTATTTAAATTTAGCTTAAGATTCAAAGGAGTTATTCTTGATTTGCAACTATTTTTCTCTCAATCTTGATTTTTTATTTTTTTATTTTTGTGTATAATTGAAGAAAATGTCTCGCAATTCAATAAAAATGTCATCTTTTAAAGAATTGTCTTGTTCCAAGAGCTAAATTTAGCTCACCCATCCATGCACTTTTCTTGTTGAAATTTACTTAACTGGCATCTTCCTCCAGGGCACAAAACCTGAGGCTTTGTATAGAGTCAAGGACCCAGAGGTCAGGCAATTTGTGGAGAAATGCTTGGTCAAAGCATCACAGAGATTGCCTGCATGGGAACTCCTAAAAGACCCTTTCCTCCATATAGATGGTGTCAGCCCTGCAGTTAGCGGCGGAGACATCATTGAAATCGGACATATATTGCGGCAGCCATCTGTTACTCCTCGACATAGCAACGGCTCGTTGTTTACCAATGGTTTTTCAAATGGCCTTTGGGATGAACCAGACCGGAAGAACAGGTTGGATTACACTGATGATGAACTAGAAATTCATGGTATGGAATTGTTCAATAATCAAGAGGAGGAACATTTTGGTAATGTGGATATTGCAATTAAAGGAAGAAGGAAAGAAGATGGAGGAGTGTTTCTTAGGCTCAGGATTACAGATAAAAATGGTGCAGTAGATCAGAAACTCTTCTTATGCCAAAAATAGGAACCAACTCATTACTATGTTTTGTTCTTGCAGGTCACGTGAGGAATATTTACTTCCCCTTTGATGTTGAAGCTGATACTCCTCTGAATGTTGCTGTCGAAATGGTTTCTGAATTAGACATTACTGAATATGAGGTAACAAGGATAGCAGAAATGATTGATGGTGAGCTTGAAACTTTGGTCCCTGGTTGGAAGGTGGGTCTGGAGGCTACTGATGGATCACTCGGCTTTTGTTCTAGGAACCGGTGTGAGAATTGCACGTCTGATGTTTTCTCATGCGATTCGCCTCTAGACTTTCTCCCTTCAAAAAGTCCTGGCTGTGGGAATCTTCCATTATATTATAGCTCCAATCTTGAATGCACAGCAATGCACGGCCGATTCGAAGAGATTACTTACGAAGGCGAGGGGTTGGAGGGAGCTCCGGCAATCTCTTCTAGTCACTCCGATGAACTTGATTCATGTGAAGATGCAACAAGAGGATTTCATTATCATGAAGAAGGTGAGCACATGTGCTCATCTTCCAATATTGATGAAGAGATTAGTAGTAGGAAGAAAGTATCAGATGAATTATGTGATCTAAATGTGAATTCTGAAAACAAACACCATGAAGATGAGATCCAGCCTGATCTGAACGAATCAAAAGGATTTCTGCATCCACCTTCTGACCCCTACAACTTGGATCAGAAGAAGGAAGATGGTGTAAGTTATGGTTCATCGCTAACATCGAAAGGAGAGACAATGAAGTCCTTTCATCTCACAAAGAACCGTCGCTTTCGCATTCCTTGTGATGATCAAGTCCCTGTCATGGAAGTCAACTTAAATTTCGACAATTTCTTCGGCATCTCAAATCTTAACAGAAGTCCTGAACCTATGGGCGCATCAAAGAGCTTGTATACTGGAAACATTCTACCTTCTCCCATATTAAGAACCAAATCTCTTCCAGTTGATGCAGTGGATGTTTGAGTTTGTTGCATGCCACCTCATATTATTTCAATAAAGAAAAAAAAAAATCTGAAGATTAGCATTTCTTCTTCCTCAACCATATAATGCAAATCTGTTCTATGGCAGCTCCATGTCATGCTTGTTTTATAGATAAGATTTAACGGCTACTTTGGTGCTGTATGTAACATTTCTGAGGCGTAAATTTTCGAGAATCATGGTTCCATTTTCTTAAACTTACTGAACTCTTTTAGCATGCACAGATTCAAAACCTTGGTTTCTTTCTTCTTCCAAAGTCTGGAAGCTAAGACTCTGAAATAGCTTGATATGGAAGTAAACTGCATGTTCATGTTTCATATCAGACAAGTAATAAAGCCATTTTTGTCTACTGTGCAGCAGAATCATTTATTGGCGCATTTGTTGGCTGAGAAGATTTTATGAAAACTTTACTGTATTATTGCAGCTCCTTTCTAGGATTTGGAACTAAAATGGTCCTACTAATGCAGATGAATCTTTTCCTTTTATCAAAATTATCATTTGTATAGCTCATTATTTAGTGAAACATGTGAGAAAGACATGTAAGGTGAAAAACAAGAGGAAATTGAATTCAACTACTTTGAATCCTCATATATGGAGTGTAGAACCCCACATTTGCATGAATTTATATATTCATGCCATGATTGAGGGTAAGATATATTCAAATTTGATGAGAATAAAGTTATTCTTTATGATATGATTGGGAATAAGATTATGTGGAACATCTCATACTTGGTTTTTTAGAGAGATTAAGATATGGATGCCTTTATTTGAAGCATGTGTTCTTTGTGTTAAGCTATCTTTAGGATTCTTTTTAAGCTTTTAGGATAGTTTTGTATAGCTTTTTAGTTGCTTTATACTTAAAAAAATAATAACAATTGTATCAACTTCTTTTTTAAATTTTTTTAAATTTTTTTAAATTTTTTTAAATTTTTTATTTATTTGACTATCAGCTTTCTGTCTACTTTTCAAAAAAATTTATGCTGAAAAAAATATTTTTGAATCAAAACTGTTAAAGTGTGTTGGTTATTAGAAAGTCATCATCCTACTTTTTTTAAAAAATATATATTTTTGGCCTTCAGAATAACTTTCTAAAAAGTTATTTTTTCAATAGTAATTTTACAATCATTTTTATAAAAATTACAACAATCTTAAATTTTTAACTTACTGATTATAAAGTTGTTGTGGAGAAAATAGTTTTTTAAAAAAAATTATTGTGTTACAAATATTTTTTTTTTTTGAAAAATTTAAAAAGTAACTTTCTGACAATTATTACACTCTAATAATTTTGGTTCTCAAAACATTTTTCTCACCACAAATTTTTTGAAAAGTGGTTAAAAAGTTGGTGGTCAAATTAAGCTGCTTTGCTTGTGGTTGCTTTCTGAAAAAGTAAAGTAGTCAAAAAGTTATCTAAGTGTATCTTTAATCTATAAAAAAAGTCAACTATTTGATATAAATTAGATATTTAAAATTTTAAAATTTAAACTTCTAATTATCTTGATAATTACAATGGATCGTACCTACGATAACATAGAAAAAAAAAATTTAAAAATTAATTATTTTGACCGTACGGATGCAATATTTAATATAAAAAGCAAGAAGATAAAATTAGTGATTAGATAAAAGATTAGAAGATATTTATAATGATATTATCGGATGTGGGCCTCACAGTATGATTTCACTCTGTATTTGAACTGTTTAAATTATAATTAAATATTATTTATTTATTTATTTATTTCTTTAAAGAGTTCTGACCAATTCTTATGGTAATTTATCAAACCATGTGGATCTTAGCTTCTAAAATACTGATTACTTGACTTTGACTCAGTTATAGATAATTTGTTCAGTTATGATTTCGTACAATCTTATTATAATTTATATATAATTCCTCTAATATTCAAACTTGCGATAATCTAATAATTTAATTATATTTTCTTATTTTATATAAATATCAAAAATTCTTTATACAGGCTTTTTTGAGTTCAAGCTTATTTATCATTATTTAGTTTAAGCTCGACTCAAGCTCAATTCAAATTTTTAAGATGGTGTTCAAGCTCGAGCTCGTTTATCAAAATCTTGTTCGACTTCTTCGAGAGCTTGTTGAGTATTAAATGATATTATTGAGCGTAAATGAACGAGTAATAATTTGGCTTGTTCATTTAGCAATCTGGTATTTACAAAAGTGTTTAAGCTCGTTCAATTAGTTAATTGAACGAACATGAACGAGCTCTAATCGATCTAGAATCACAAATAACTTGTTGAACGCTTGGTTCATTTACAACTCTGATAATAAAGATATATCCATAACATAATTAATTACAAGCAACATGAATGGCGCATGCCTTCTTTACTTTCGATAGTCAAATTCCAATAATTTATTTCAATTGATACATGCATTAGTTACAAGAAACATGCCTTTTTCACTATCAATTAACATAAAAGCTATGCTCTCTATAATTTTAATTAATTAGCAAAATTATTAGTTATTTTTTGGTTCTCTTTATGACTTTATTAATAAACATTTCATTTGAATCAATAAAGCGTATCAATCTTATTTTTGAATTAGAATTAAAAAGATAATAATAATTCTTATTGGCTTAAAATATGACATAAGAACACTTAGATTTGAGTAACATAAAAAAAAAATTATGAGCTTATATATAGCCTTTTATATCATTAAGTGTCATTTGTGAACACTTTTTATTTTATTATATTATATTTAAATTTTAAATAAACATATATTTGATATCTTAATTAAATATTATTTTTATTTTCATTAGATATCATATGAGATATAGTGATCGGTGAGGTGATAGTTAAAGAGCGATTTTTATTTAAAACAATTAAAAGTTTTTTTAAAATATTTTATAAAATATGTTATTTATTTTTGATATGATACTAAAAATTCTACTAGTCGAAGCACGAATCTTGATGTCAAAAGCAAGTTGATGCTCATTAAAACTAGTCGAGATCAAGCATTTAAAATATCATTGAAAATTTTGGGATATCAGTTAAATCCATAAAAAACTCTTAAACATGGAGTGTTTATAGTCAAATCGAGCGTCTTGACGAGCCGAATCTAACAAGCCCAAGATCTCATAATTCTAACTTCGTTGGAGCATTCAAATACTTAAAATACATCAAATGATCAAAGGAATCATTACGAGCCGTCCAGATGAAGTGGGGTGGTTGAATTTTGCATGTATTCTGAGACGCCTCCTCCAATATATAAATAGTCTTTCATTCATACGTATGAGGGGCAAGCAAGAGGAGAGCTCAAAAGCTGAAAATCCTTAAAAGCACAATAATACCACGGCCGGTTGTCAATAGGGGTGTAAGCATGAGCGAGCGAGCGGCATTGTTAAATATTTCGTTTATTATTATTTTATTCGAAATTGGTGTTGAAATAGCTTCGTTTATAGTATGTTAGTGTTATTTCGAAAAAATATTCGTGTTTGTTTTAGGCTCATGTTATTTCGAAATTGGCTCGATTTTATATTTTAATAATTTTATTTTTTATTTTTATTTAAAATAATTATTAAAATCTTATATAGTGAAAACGAGATACTATTGACAAGAATTAAAACTTAAAAATATACAATTATACAAAATAATTATATACAATCAAAAATATTATTTTTGCACTAAAAAAAGCTTTGTTACACAAAAAAATTAAAATTAGAAATTCATTCAGAGATTCAAAAATCAAAATTATATACAATCAAAATTTATTTTATTAATTAAATGATTTTCAATCAGATTCAAAATAATTTTTTACACAAACAATACAACTTCAAATACTAATTTATATCTTAACAAAATTTAGATCATATATGCATATATAAATTTACAAATTCACAACTTACATAATTTACAAATTTATTCTGATTTACAACTTTCTAAAATAAATTCAACCTAAAATTTTACATGATCATATACAACTTACAATTTCAAAAAATAAAAACTAAGAAAATAATGAAATTACAATTTCCAAATATCAATTTCTAATCAAATCAATTGCTTCAGCTTTAATGTTCAAGCTTTATAGTTTTCAAGCTTTCATATCCTCAAAGTCCAAATCTTGAATCTTCAAACTATAATCACTTGTAAACAAAACTAGCAAAAAAATTATAAAATAAATATTATGAGTGGGATCGAAACTAAAATAAATAATCATCATTTCCAAATATCAATTTCTAATCAATTCTTGCTTTAATGTTTCATATCCTCAAAATCATCAATCTTGAATCTTGACATTCATGTAAACAAAACTAGTAAAATTATAAAATAAATATTATGATGGGCTCAGAAACTAAAATAAATAATAAGTGATCATAATATATAATATTAATTCAAAAAAAATGATAAAATGAAAGATTAATATTAATTAGGATCAAAAAAAATGAAAATAAGTGTAGCATTTGTTTCAAATTGAAATGAAATCACAAAATGACAATAAAATCATAAAAAATAAAAATAAGTGTAGCATCATTAGAATCCTATTAAGCTAAATATCATTGATTAAATGATAGACATTGAAAATTGAATGACAAATGTCACAAAAAATTAAATTAAATGTTTGGAAAATATATACAGCCAAATATCAAGCTAAGTTGCATCTCATACATCTATTTAATTTTTCATCATAGCCCATTAATGTGTAATATCACAAGTGATCTTACACATTAATAGTGTAACATCTATTTCAAATTGACCAAGTGTAGCATCAAAAGATCTTATCATAGCCCAATAAGGATGCAAAGAGCAAAACCAACCAGCAAGTGTGTAATGCACAAAGAACAAACCAGTTAGCAAACAAAGAACTAAACCAGCTAGCAAACAAAGAACCAAACCACCAGACAAAGAACCAACCAAAACCGAGACAACTCGCACATACGAGAACAAAGAACCAACCGACCAAAATCGTAGTAAAGAAAAAAAAACCAAAGACAAACAGAACCAAGTAGACCAAAACCGAGAACAAAGAAGCTGAACCGACCAAAACCAGAAATAAAGAACCAAACCAACTCGAATCTGATTTAATGCTCTTTAAGTTCATTCCTTTAACAAGTGCACTTGGTTCTCCCATCAAACCCTTGCATTCAAGCTAGAAATGGTAAATACATACAATGTCGAAAAGGCCTCGATCAATATCTAATTATTAGGTAATATTTAGATTTTACCTAATTCTCAGCCAAAACCAATCAAATAGTAGGTAGTTCAAAGAAGAGAATAACATGTAAAAGGAACAAGAATAAGAAGGTTGAGATGATAAAACAAAACTCATAGCTTGTACTTCAATTCCCATTATTATATCAACTTCATAGCTTCTACTTCAATTCATGTTTGAAACAAAACTCAAATTTAAGTGTAGAACATCGCAATTTAAACCTCATCAAAATCAATGCCATAAGCGGATAAGGACAAACCATAAGTGGACAATTTGACAACAAAATGAAACTAAAATAACATCACGGTTGGCATGAGCACAACCATATAAGCAAGACAGACTTCATAGGTTACTTGCATAGCGATATCTGTTTTTCTTTGAAACTCTAAATATTAGAGTATAAATTTAAACTATTAAGAAAAGTTTCTTTATTGCATTAAAACTCCATTATCTTTGCGTTAGCAAGCGACCTCTCTGTAACATTTTAACTCAAAATAACGATACAATTAAGGAAAATTCTCTTGCATAATTTTGAGTTCTGTAATTACTTAAAAAAAAAATTGAATAAAAAATCAATTTTTGAGTTGCATATTAAATTTCATGAACAACAAGGAAAAATCAGTTCACCAATCATGTCCATTGAAGCACTGCAAAAAAAGAACAAAAGAAATCATGTATCTAATAAAATAAATGGAATCCATAAAATCATCAAAAAAAATTTAACTTATAAAAATATAAGGGTTTTTAAATGTTGATTATTTCTGATTGCGTTATAGAAATTAACAACTTTTATCATTTTATAAAAATATTTTTTAGTTAACAAGTAAATGACCCTTCAGTAGAATTGAAAATATTGAAAATTGAAAAATGAAACCTTAATAAAGAGCAGTTCTTTGTAAAATTCGCAATAAAGCATGGTATGATGGTATCCTTCTCAAAGCTAAATATTTTCCGATGGTTTAACATAAAGGTTCTCCTCCTCCATTAACTCTTCTTTGAAATAAAGTAGATAATGACATTATAGAATGAAGTTTATCACATTTATTAAATAGACTAAATTTAGTTAGAAAAATGACATTACAAAATGACATTATAGAATGAAGTTTATCACTCAATAAAAGTGATTCTCTTATGCAACGCAATAATCATAAAAGTGAATTGTTAAGCACATGTAGCCTTGTTTGGTTTGATGTCCAATCAGTCAAAGAAACTCTATGAATGCTCTTAAGAAAAGTTTTCAATCTCTCTTTCCTTTTCATAAACTTTCATGCAATCACTTCTAATTGTGTTTCTAGATACCCTCTCGTATGGGATTCAATACCTTCAAAAGAATATTAAACCACATATGCTCAACCATCTAGCGGATACTCATGCACAATAATCATCTTTGTAATTATCTCTGTCAAGATGATCATAATTTTTTTGGGGTCATGGAATAATGGAATCTCTTCAAAATTGACATCAAAAGGCATAAAATTTAATTTTTTTTTGCCTTTTGTGCCAATTCAACAACTTGCTTATTCGGCCTTGATTTTTCACATTTCTTCACATGCCTCAAAGTTGTGAAGTTGTTTTTATTTATGAAATTTCTGCGATAATATATGCATTGTAAAGAGGGTGTACTCTCCCCCCTTAAAAAGTGGTTTCATAAAATACTCCCCACAGAAGATACTCTCTTCCTACCTCTCTTAGGGTTAACATATTAGTAGTCTCAAGTGTATGCTCCTTTGATTCAACTTGTTGTGAAGTACTTGGTATATCATTACTACAACTAAATCATCACCACATGATCGTGAGAATGATCCACATTAGATATGATTGTACACTAAATAAAAAGAAAATATGAGTTAGGACCACATACACATACACTCTCAATCTTACTAAGCTCCATATTCAATGTTATGTTACTCTTCTCATTTAATCACTCAAAAAAAAGTGCAACTCAAGATATACATAATTCGATATCTATCAAATCCCTCGATAAATAGTATCCATACTTAGATAATAAAATAATGGCGAACAAGACAAATTAGAATGAGAAAATTAAAGAAAGCGAAAAATCAAAGAGCGCAACATATATTTCCAAAATACAGACAATAGAATAATGGTAAGCGGACAAATTAGAATGAGAAGAGTAAAAAAATGAAAAATCTAACACTCAATATATAGTTCCCAAATAACAGAACATAATATAATTGACATGACAAATTAGAATGAGAAGAGTAAAAAAAATAGAAATCAAGCAGACTGACATATATAGCTCCCAATATAGAGACAACAGAATAATGGCCGGACAGGACAACCGAGTAAGCACTTCAAGCATTTTAATAACCTACAAGGAATAACCGAATAATCCACAACAAGCATAGCTGCATAAGATGTAGAATATCGTACATGGCATAGCAGAAGCACTTCAAGCATTTCAATACGAGGTCCGGAGAACAACATATAAGATATCAAGTGACTCAAGTCTACAAATGAAAAATCGAGTCACAAATTGTAAAAGCAAGAGCATTTCTCCTTTTAACATGGCAAGTAAAGATAAAGAAGAAAATAATGATAGAAGACATGCAAAGTGTAGGTCCCAAGTAGAAGCTTGATAAAACAAGAAAAATAATTGGTCTCAAACCAAAAGAGATCGCATCCGGAGGTTCGCTATTGTTTCTGATATTACTATTGCAACTCATAGACTCACAACTTCATAAGACTCTTGCTAGGAAGAGTAGAAATTCGGCGGCCAAAACACTGAGACGAGAGAGAGAGTCGAGGGACTTACAGGATTAGAAGAGGAAAGTTGAGAGGAGAATTTGTTAGGGTTGCGGTCAATCACGGACAAGTCGAGATATTATTCATATATCGTTCGATTATTTTAAATCCCAGCCGTTAACATAAATTCATATGGCGAGATTAAAGTGTATGCTCATTAGAGTATATCATTCGATTGTTTTAAATCCTGTTAACATAAATTCATATGGTAGGGATTAAATTGTATCTATACAACTCTGATTAACATGCTTGATCTTCTGAGTTTTGTTCTGCTAAACATAATTAAAAAATTTCTATAATTATAATTATTAATATATTTTAGCTTATTTGATTTAAAATTAACTAATTTAATTATTAAATTAAATATAATTTTAAAATATTTAATGACATAAATAATATTTTAAATAAAATTCAATATAAATTATTTATTTATTTATTTAAATCGAGAAAGTCGAACAATTGTTCTGTTCGCTTTTATAAATCGAGCTTGAAATATTTGTTCGTGTTCGACTCATTTAGTTAAAATGAGCGAACAGAAATATCGAGCCAAACAGCAGTACGTTGTGAACAATGAGCTTTTGGCGACCACAGTTGTCAACACGGCCATCGGCCGTCTTTGATCCTTCGTCGATCTCACTCTCGCATCATCGACCCTCTTCCGATCTCATTTGTTCATCATCATCTGCTACCACTGCGGATACAACGCATTGACTATATGATTTCTGTTGACGGTCGCTCATATGCCGACTTGGTTCGTGTGAAAGCACAATTCTGGCGATGATATTAATGCCCATCGAAAATAATTTGAACAATCCGGAAAAGCGTAAAGTGTTCAGGAAACACATATCAACAACCCATCGGAAGAAGTCAAGGTAGTCATGATCTCCTCTACGGCTCCCATACGATCAACCACGGGTAATACGCCACTTGAACGTCTCGTGTTAACATCTTGTTGGCCATTGAGATGAAGAGACCATCAAGTGGCCACATCTATAAAAATAAATTCAATCACATTATTGTCACTTCCATGAGTCATGGACATACTACATAGGCATGTAAACAACTTAAAGAAGAGATTGAGGCTCATTCAACAGGGATATCTCATTTGTGCAAAACCAATCAACTCAGTAAATAGCTCAATTTAGGGGCAAGCGGGACAATCATCGAAACAATACAATAGTGATAGTTGGAGAAATTGAGCAAGTGGGCCACTATTGTAATCAAGTCTTCATTCTTTACTTTTAAGAGAGTTAAAAAAAATCTTATATTAATCATCCCATCACTTTTAATGACTTAGACTTGGAAGGAGTCCAAGTTGCATCAAGATCCTCTTGTCATAAGTGCGGGGATTGGTGACCCCTGTTATGTTATTAAGAGAATTTTGATTGATAATAGGAGATCCGTTGATGTTTTATTTTACTCCACTTTTCTTAGCATGGGTCTAGTCAAGGAAAAGCTCACCAAGCGGGACCATTATCGGGTTTGATAATGTCACATGCGGTGGAGGGACAATGCCCTTCTGTCCCAGAGTTCCCTCGATAAGTGACTCATTCAATCCAATTCATGGTGGTCAAGTCGATTGACATATAGGATCTTCTCCTCAATTTTGATCATCACATTATCTCATATTAAGATGAAATTTATAATCTCCGTTGGGATTGGGTAGTGCAGAAATCAACAAATAACAATCATGTTACCTCAAACAAGCTCAACCCTCGGTGACCTTAAACATCAATAATTTTAATCTTGACAAAAGTACCTCAGAGAGTTTTGCTTGTAAAAGACTTGCTCCCACTTCATTATCATATGACCACCAGTATGATCAAAGATCCGAGGAAAAATCTTCCCAAAACTTGGAACATGGAGGGTCTCAAAAGTTTTTATATGTAATCCTTAGTGCATAAATATTGTAGCATTTAATTTACCCGTTTATCTTTTCATCTCCACCTCTTGTCTTTTGTTAACTCTCTCTAAAATGTATCTGACTTGTTAAGTTATCTTTGACAATATTGTATCACCAACATTATCAAAGTAATGAGTTTATGACTTTTCTTACAAGCTTGTTTCTTATTCATTTAATCCTCCCACTTGAGAAATATACAACTCACGTATCTCAATCGGGCATGATCAATCTGAGGGGACTTGATCGGACCTCTTCATCAGGTAAGAAATTAGTAACATTTTCGTAGGATAGTCAAAAGGTCATTGGTGGACATCCATGACCTCTTCCATCTGAGTTAACATCAGAGCCACGACAAACAAACAATCTGATAGGTCAAAATCCTTTCAATTCAACCTCTTCCATACAGTTGCGTCGGGACACTTTGACAAACAACCCGGATAGGTCAAAATCCTCAAGATTTAATTCAGCATCTTCCATACAGTTAGCGTTATGGTCACACTCACAACAAACAACCTCGGATAGGTTAAAATCTCGGATTGATTCAACTCTTCCATGAGTTAACGTCGTGGGTAATACTCGATGGATAGGTCAAAAATCCTCAACGGATTAAATTCGACCTCTTCCATGCAGGTTAATGTCATCGAGTCACACTCTGACAAATAACCTCGGATAGGTCAAAATTCTCGGTGATTATTTCGACCTCTTCTTTATGGTTAGCGTCGTGTCGACAACAACCTCGGATAGGTCAAAATCCGGTGATTCAATTGCCTCTTCCATCTGAGTTAACATCATGAGCCACTCGACAAACAACCTGGATAGGTCAAAATCCTCGCCGTCGCGTTTATCCCGACGCGCCGATATCATGACCATCGTCATCTTTGCTACCACGTCAGACCATGTAGCCGGCATCCACCGGTCATCCGTCTCACAGTCACCGTAGGACCATCGCCGACCATCTCCACCGGTCACCACCATCATTGTCGGTTATCCCCGTCATTCAGCGTCGGTACCACCTCCCGTCATCTTGTGCGGTTATCGTCGTCGATCATCGCATCTAAAGGTGGTCAGAAGCCAGCGATGCATCTTTGAGGGCGGAACCACGGCCTATGTACCCACGAGCCTTGATGCCCCGGTCGTCAGCGATGTCGGTTGACACATCTTTCGAGGGCGGAGCGCGTCATTATGGTATGAGTCATGATCTCCTCCGAACGGTCGGCGAGGTCGGTTGACACCTCTTTTGAGCAAAACTAGAGCCGCCATATGAACTACGGGTCTTGATCGCCTCTCACTTCGATTGGTCAGGCATCATTGACTCTTTTGAGGACCAAGCCAAATAACTGGGTCTTGATCTCCGGGCCGGTCGGTCCGACGAGTCGATTGACATCTCTTCGAGATAAAATTGGAGCCTTTGTCATATGATGGTCTTGATCGCCTCCGTCGACCTTCACTCAAGAAGAAGCCTATACATGTGTCTTCTCCCAGGCCCAGGGGTTTTATAGACCCTATAAGAGGCAGGTAAAAAAATCGTTGAAAACTGCCAAAATGGGCATTTTCGCGTCGTCACCCACTGTCCATCAGCGCGTCACCACACCTTGGTATTCTGACAGCGCTTCTTTCGCCCGTATGCAATGCACCGAAACAGCAGCTTCATACCGACCCATGACCCTGCTACACCGGTCTGCGGCCTATCCTGACCCACCTGGCCTTGAACGCGTGTGGCCGATGTGATCATATGGCGCATGAGCTCCGTAAGTGTCCATTTGGGTCCATAACCTTGAAATCTTGCGGCACATACTTACACATACCCACTGTGCTTAAAATGATCATAATCTTGTGCTCCCATGAAGATTTGTTTTCTCAAAATGTATGGTTAATGGACTCGCAAATTTCATTGATGAATTTATTATTTTCAAGAATATGACATAAATATTTTTGGATGATTGAGATAATGTCATCAAAATAGGGACACCGATATATGAAAATTCTACTAGTGAAGCAAATCTTGATGTAGCAAGTTGATCTCGGTTGAAACCGGTTGAGATCAAGCACTTAAAATATCATTGAAAACTTTGGGATATCAATTAAATTCATAAATAGCTCTTAAACATAGAGTGTTTATAGTCAAATCGAGCGTCTTGACGAGATGAATCTAACAAGTCCAATATCTCATAATTCCAACTTCGTTTGAGCATTCAAATACTTAAAATACATCAATGATCAAATGAATTATTTTGAGCCGTCCGATGAAGTGAAATGGTTCAAATTTTGTATGTATTTACAGTGACGCTACTCCTTCAATCTATAAATAGCCCCTCATTCCTCATATGAGGGCGGCCCAAGCAAGAGAGATGAGAGAGCTCTAAAGCTTGAAAATCCTCAACAATCATGCCACCACTTTGGTTGTCAACCACCGTAGCCGTAGCGCCGTCGTTCGTCGTTAATCTCAGGTCACCATCATGTTGACCTTCATCGTGATCATTGATCCCCATTGTCATCATCATCTACACTTAAGTTGTTTTACAGCGTGACTATATGACATTATTTGATTAAGTTCTCATTTTGACTTTTCACACCCCGGATGACCCCACCCTTCTTTAGGGTCCATCGAAGTGTATGAGAATAGGATGACTTCGATTACCTGATTCCACCAACACGTTCAACACGTCTTTCTCTTGAGCGAGCAGTGAAATTTATAATCAATCATCACTAAATTTATAATTCATATACTACTTAATTCATATCACAAAATTGGAAGCGAAATCTTTAAGTTTGTAAATAAATCTGAGCAACTAAAGACATCGGTATTAAAATTTTATGCATACAAAAGCCTTTAATCTTCCCAAACTATACACCCCAATTGTACAAATCAATAAAGCTAACCACCTTCATTATTTTCTTGAAATTATCAGCGGTAGCATCATAAGCTAAAACTTTGTGAGACAAGAATCTAAAAGCTCGACAAGACAATAGGAACAATCGTGCATGTACATGTAAATTTGCAGAAGAGTAAAAGCGGTCAATCTTTGAAATGTAAGAACGATATCTTTGTAGATTAAATGCTTATGTCGATGTCGTATAGGCGGTTATTTAATGAAACTCATTTCATTCTATATCAAATCATTTTTTAGAAATGTCATTTATAATTGCATAGGTTTGACTTCATAACAAAGGGTCGTCACGGCGTCGACTAAAGAAGGTAAAGCGGTGGAACCATACTACTTACTGATCACGACAGGTTGGAAACTAACGGCTCCAATCTCAAAATGTCAGAGTCGGGGATATTAAAATCCCCTGATCACGGCTCATCTTCGAGCTTTTCTATCTGCGATTTTATAACATAGCCTTCATCATAATTTTCGACATTTCTCTGTTTATCACATTATGCATTTAATAACGTGTTTTAAATATTTCTATATGTACGAAATCATGATAATAAAGAAAATGCCTTGTGATTTATAATCATTGAAGCGGTTATCTTGGCGTCTGATATGACAGAATATCTATATGTGTATGTCATTCATACAATTTATAAAAAATTAAAATAGAAATAATGGCATTCATAGGTATAGAAACGAATTTATTATAATTATGTCTCTCGATTAATCAGTGTCGTGATGTGCTCGATTCCTCCTCGGTACACAACCTATAATGAAATAACTCTTAAATATTTCTAATACATGAAACTCATAAATGATAACACTGGTATCACTTAAAGCGTAATCTTACGAAATTGATGTCCTCGTATAATCTTTTGAAATCAGAGCGACTCAAGTAATCTACAATGATATTAATTACGATTAAATTAACAAACTAAAATTAACAAAATGTCAATCTAAACCCCATTTTAATACCATAATTCTACAACTCACTAGCGGCCAAAATAGATTTTGAAACTCCCAATCCGCATTTCAACCGAGGAAGGCTGCCTGAAAGAAAAGGAATAGGGAAAGAAAATTAGCAAGTCCAACTCCCAGCTTCCCTCTTATTGACGGGTTTCAATCCAGAGCGGTGATTCCGCGGAACTCCCCAGCAGGTGCATCTTACCTCAGGACGTGGTTCCGTCAGGCGACATAGGAAGAAGGATCGACGGGAGGAAGCGGCCGTGAACTCGGCTTCAGCGTTCGCATCGCGGTAGTTCTGTCGGTAAGCGGAATCTCTGCCCGGTAGCCGTGGTCTGCGCGGGAGGCGGCGGTTCTGTCGGCCGGCAGGAGGAAAGGAGGAGCGAACTTCGGCGTGAAGGAGATCGGCGTGAAGGAGCGCGGTATGAAAGAAAATGAAATAGGAAGGCTGCGAGAGATCAACCATACGCGCATTGAATGCTTAATGTTGCATGCATAGGTCTCTGATCTAATGCTATAGTCGGATTAATTTAAAATAAAATTAATTAAAACTAATTGGATATTACAATTTTCCCTCTTAAACAAAATTTAGTCCAAAATTTCTTCGAATCATTCAAAACGAAGGAAACTTTCTCATCTCTTGTTCCACCTCCCAGTAGCTTCTTTGATTGGTGCTTCCATTTAATTTTAACATAGGAAATTTGCATTTTAATTTCTTCACGTCAAATTCTAAAATCTTTTACGGCTCCAATGCATAAGTCAAATCGGTTGTATTTCAAACTTTGTATATGGAATCTTCTGCTCTGCATTTGTGATCCATTTTCTCAACATTGAAATGTGAAAGACATTGTGAATGTCTACCAATTCAATGGGTAAGGCAAGTCTGTAAGCCATATTGCCGATCCTTTCAATGATTTCAAAGGTCCATGTACTGGGGCTCAATTTACCTCCGTGACCAAATCTTAATTCCTTTCATAGGTTTGACTTTCAAGAATACAAATTCTCAACTTGAAATTCTACTCGGTGCTTTAAGTTAAGTAATACTTCTGGCGGCGATCTGACTTTCAATCTATCACGGTGTCGATTTTCTCGTAGCTTGATCAACCAACTCACGACTTTGTCTTTCTCCCCACCCAACTCAATGGAGTTCTACACTTTCGACCATATATGCCTCATGAGTCATCGAATACTAGATTTTATTATTGTAAGCTCGATCGAGGAATATGATCTTCCTACCTCCAAAATCTAAAACACAGTCACAAATCTTCTAGGACTTGAATTATTCTTTCGATTGTACATCGAGGATGAAAAGGCGTACTTAAGTGTAGCGTATTGCTCAAACCTCTCGAATTCCATTCCATGTCGGAAGTAAATCTACCATCTGTCGAGCGATCACTTTTAACATGAAGTCTTACAATTTCTTTAACATATAATGGACAATTTATCAAGCGAATCTGTTTCATAGGTAAGAAATGAGTGACTTGATCAATCTATCCACAATAACCCGGATCTTATCGCGACCTTGAGATCCCAGGAAATCCCATAAAAATATTCATTGATTTCTTCCACTCCGGTATAGGTAATGGTATGTACAATCCGGTCTTTGATGCTCGCTTTAACAATCGACAAGACGAGAGACATATTCGGTATGTCTTTCTTCATACGATCACCAAAATGTTGCTTTTAAATCTTTTATACATTTTTGAACTACACGGATGAATAGTATATCACTTTGATGAGCCTCGCGTAAAATTTCTTGTCTAATTCCGCATCACGGTACCCATAATTATGAATTCTTAGAATAATGCATCTGTAAAATTACGACTAATCTTGATTTGTTCAATGAATTTCGATATCCACGATCAGTTTATGCGACTTTGATTCTATCAAATAAAGTTGATTACCTTTGTCGATTGAGATAAATGCCGATCACGAATCTTAACTTCAGATGTAGAGCCTCTAATTCTCGATCAACTCGACTTTTGAGTAATAATCCAAGCATTTCCATGGATTTACTTAATGCATCGACCACCATTAGCTTTACGACAATCGAATATTTAAATCATAATCTTTAATAAACTCAAGTCATCTTCTTTGTCTTAGATTCAATTCTTTTTGTGTAAAGATATATTTAAGACTTTGATGATCAATAAAAATTTTGCATTTCACTCCATACAAGTAATGTCTCCAAATTTTAAGAGCAAAAACCACAGCTGCTAACTCTAGATCATGCACGGGATAATGTCTTTCGTGAGGTTTTAATTATCTCGATGCATAAACAATTACTCTTCTGTTCTGCATTAAGACACAACCCAAACCTTTTAAAGATGCATCACTAAATATTTGGAATCCCTCGGTCCACGATGGAAAGCTAAAGCGGTGGAATGCTTTTCAATTCTTGAAAACTCACTCACATTCATTTGTCATTGAAATTTGACATCCTTTCTCAATAAATTAGATAGAGGCATTGCAATATGAGAAAATCTCTTGACAAACTTCACTAATAACTTCTAAGCCCGAGCTGAACCGTAATATTCTTGGTGCACACCTCAATTGCTTTTACTTTTGAGGATCAGAAACTCCTTTGATAATGTGACTAGAAATCACGTATGCATCCAAAATTCACATTTTAAAATTTGGCATATAATTGATTTTGTCTTAACAATTCTAAACAATATCGGATGATTTGCATGCTCTTCATCTTTTAGAATAAATCAGAATATCATCAATAAAGATGATAACACCAAGGGCTTGAAAACGATTCATTAAGTCCATAAAGGCTGAGCATTAGTTAAACCAAATGGCATAACGAAATTCATAATGTCCATACCGGTTCCAAAAATTTTAAAAATATCGGCATCTTTAACTCTAACGATGATATCGGATCTCAAATCAATTCGGAAAATACTGATAGCTCCCTCCATGATCAAATAAATCATCAATCCGGTAGTGGATACTTGTTCTTGATTGTTACTTTATTTAACTCCATCAATACACATCGCATAGACCCATCTTTTTCTTAATAATATCTTGGTGCACTCCAGGTGAGTTCTTTGGTGAATAAATCCTTTGTCTCGTCAATTCCGACACTTGATTCATGCAATTCTTTAGGAGTCATCCACAGTAGAGATTTATGTATAGAAGTTGTACCGGGTTGTACATCAATCCCAAACTCCACTTCGTGTTGGTGGCAAGTAATTCCTCAGAAACACATCGAAATTAAACAAGCGGAATGTTTTTTACTCAAACACCTCCTTATTAACACATCTAATTTGGTAGAAATATAATTTCACGCTTCTTAAATATTTACTCAATTTCCGCACTAATCAAAGAAGACCGACATTCTTATCACAAGAAAAATAAAATGATTTTTCACCGGCATGCAAAATTTCACTCTCCTCTTCCGACATTCAATTGTTGCAAAATATTTGATCAACCAATCCATACTAGTATAACGTCAAAATGTCGATTGGTAAGATAATTAGTTAAGTAGGAAATTGTTTATCTTGAATGTTAATGTCAAACACATTTCTATTTGTATTCAAATTATCACGAAGGCATTACCACATTCAATCTGGTGTGAAATAAATAGTATCGGTAAAGCGGTGGAAAAGGAATCGAGAATGAGCGAATCACGAGCAGAATCAAAAGCGAAAATGATCACGAAATTTTAAGCATACGACGCACTTCATTTGATTCCTTCACTTCTTCGAGTGATAGCAAAACTCGGCTTTCTTGGAGGGTTGGTTTTTAGCTCAAAATTTCTCCTTTTCTTGAATTGAAGGTTTCCCAAAATTGTGTGTTACACTTCGGCTTCAAAACTTTCTTTGTTGACCTTGTCCCTATGATAATTGTATGATTTTATGTCCTTCTTCTTCTCCAATGGGCAATCGGTTGCACGACCACATCTGTAACATTTCCTTGATCCAGCCAGACAGTGACCAAAATGTCGCTTTCCACACTTATCACAAATAAGTTTCTCCAACTGAATTTGTTTCTGTCTGTCATCAAACTTAAATTTCTTGCTAGAAATCTGGCCTTCTTTCAAAGCTTTTGCGTTTGCTCGGCTGTAAATCCATTGTTGCTTGGAAAAATTCAACTCATTTTCAATTCTCTTAGCCCTTTCAACTAACAACTCAGCGATATCAAATGGTCTTGTCAACTTTAATTGATCTCGGTCTCAAAGAAATCTATGACATTTCTCTTCTTGCGATATAATGTGGAGCATACTAGAAGAGAAGTGAACTCGGCTTCATACTGCATTATAGTTTTTGATCCTTGAGTTAGATTGAAAAATTTGTCTTGTAAAACAAGTCTGGCTGATGGAGGAATAAACCAATCTTTGAATACTTTGACAAACTCATCTCATTTGATCGAGTAATGTATCATTTCAAATCTTTTCCTATGTTGAGCCACCACCGCTCCCTCTTATACAAAGTAGCCGATACTACTTTCTTATTTTGGCAAATCATCCCATCCAAATTTTTCTAATTTTAAGCGACCAATCTTCCACTATAGGATCAGCTCCTTGAATCTTTGGTGGTTTGAGCGTTTGAAATATCCTCAAATGTTGATCCACTTACGAACCAAACTTCGGATCACTTGTTCATGATTTTTCCATAGATCTTGCTTATCAACACGGGAAATCTGAACTACTGCAATTCGGATCTACCTTCACCACTTGCTCAGGTTGTATTTCCTCAGTTAGAATTATCTCGGCGAGTTCGAGTCACATTTAGTTTGGAGGGTGACCCCACCAACCTTTTCGGCATTTCTTGAAATTAATCGTAATTATAAAATTATTTATTTGATACATATTTATTAAATATCATACATGCTTGAAATTAAGAACATATGGATTCCTAAATTAATCATCCATAGCTCATTGATCAATTCAACACTTATCCTAAATCAAATCATGCTTCCATTCTTGTGCTCATCAATCTTTTTTTTGTCTCAACCTTATTGCTTTCGATACCACTTTACATCACCCCGGATGACTACCCTTCCAGGGTCATCGAGTGTAACAGAATAGGATGACTTTGGACAGATTAACGTTCCAACTTGTCTTCTTGCGAAGCAGTGAAATTGTAATCAAATCATCACTAAATTTTACAATTCATATCTTAATTCATATCACAAATTGGAAGCATGAAATCTTTAAGTTTGTAAATAAATCTGAGCAACTAAAGACATCAATATTAAAATTTTTACGTATCAAAAGCTTTAATCTTCCCAAACTATACACCCCAAAATTATACAAATCAACAAACGGACTAACTTCGCCTGTCTTTTCACGAAATTATCAGCGGTAGCATCATAAGCTAAAGCTTTGTGACAAGAATGCTAAAGTAAGCTCGAGCAAGGCGGTAGAATGTCGTGCATGTATGTCAATTTGCGAAGAGTAAAGCGGTAAACAATCTTTGCTGAAATGTAAGAACAATATCTTTGTAGATTATGTATGTCGATGTCATGTTAAAGGAGCAGTTATTTAATGAAAATCATTTCAGTCTATATCAAATCATTTTTCTAGAAATATCATTTATAATTGCATAGGTTTTGACTTCATGACAAAAGGGTCATCACCGGCGTCGACTAAAAGGAAGGTAAAGCGGTAGGAACCATCTACTTACCAACGACGAAGTTCGACTAGCGGCTCCAACTCAAAATGTCAGTCGGGATACTAGATCCCGATCGCGGCTCATCTCGTCGAGAACTTTTGCTGCTCTGCGATTTCTATAACATAGCCTTCTATCACAATTTTCACGACATTTCGTTTATCACATTATGCATTTAACACATGTTTTAAAATATTTCTATATGTCCAACGAAATCATATCTTAATAAAGAAAATGCTAAGCGGCTTATAATCATTGAGCGTTATCTTACATATATAGAATATCTATATGTATCGTTCATTCATAATTTATAAAAAGCGGTAGAAACAATGGCATTCATGGACTATAAGCGAATTTAAATTAGCAATTATACCTCTCGATTAATACACAGTCTTCGTGATGTGCTCCCGATTCCTCCTCGGTACACAACTATAATGAAATAACTCTTAAAATATTTTTAATACATGAAACTCATAAATGAAATAACAGGTAGTATCACCAACTTAATAATCTTACACGAAATTGATGTCTCCATATAATCTTTCAAAATCTAAGCCGTCAAGTAATCTACAATGATATTAATTACGATTAAATTAACAAACTAAAATTAACAAAATGTCAATCTAAACCCCATTTTAATACAACAATTCTACAACTCTATCAAAAAGATTTGAACTCCTCGCATTTTAACACCAGGAAGGCTGGTGAAAAGAAAAGGAATAGGAAAGAAAATTAGCAAATCACAGAACTCCCCGCTTCCCTCTTATTGGCGGAGCAATCGATCGAGCAGTGATTCCAGGAACTCCAGCACATGCATCTTCACCTCATGGACTACGGTTCCGTCGGCGAACAGGGAAGAAGGATGCAGGGAGGAAAGCGGCCGTGAACTCTTGTGAAGTCGCGAGCGGTAGTTCTGTCGGCCGAACGGAATTCTGCCCGTCGGCAGCGTCAGGGCGTTCTGTCGGCGAGGAAGGGAAAGGAGGAGAGCGAACTCGATCGGCGTGAAGGAAGGATCGGTGAGGCGGTAGCATATGGAAGGAAATGAAATAGGAAGGCTGCAGATCGACCATACGTCGATGGCTTAATCCAATTTGCATGCTTAGGTGCTCTGATCTAATGCTACGATGTGTGGATTAATTAGCTAAAACAAAATTAATTAGGAAATAAACTAATTGGATATTACACTTCTCATGTATAATTTTGTAATCCCGTTATCGAGAAATTTTGTACTCTGAAATAAATACATAGTGGAAAATTCTTACTGAGCTAGGCCCCGTGATTTTTCCCTATTTTCGAGGTTTTTCTACGTAAAAAATTATGAAGTTTTCTTTTTCTTTTAAATAATGCATTGTCTTTGGATTTTCATATAAATAAGGTGTAAATTTTCAATCTAACAGTATTGGTTTTCTAGCACGCAATAATTTTAAATATATAAATATTAAAACAACTATAAATGAAATACATTTTATTTAAATATAAATATATCATAATCTTTTTTTTTCTTGATGAGCATTTTCTTTATTTCATCAATAAAAGTGTTTAGTGGTTAACTTTGCATCAAGGAAGAGCATTGTTCTTCCATATTTATAATTTTTTTATTCTTAATTTAAATTTTTTTTAGTACTTCTTAACATTTTTTAGCCAATTACTTATTGCATTTATGATAGAAATTATATTTGAAAGATTAAAAATAACCACTATATATTTATAGTAAATCTTTTGCTCTCCTTCATAGTTTGTATAAAATGAAAAGACAACATTTATTTATACTTGTTCATGGTGTGTTCTAAATTCTATTTAATTGAACTCCAATTAATTTTTTGCAATCCAACTTATTAAGGAGTTGTTTGGTTGCCTGTAAAAGGAATGAAGTGTGAAAGGATTACTTTTAAAAACACTACAAGTATATGAGTTTATTTTTTTATGTTTGATAAAATAAATATAGTGTAAAGTATTTTTGATATTGTGCGTAAGCGTGGCGATCATGGGTGGCTAGCGTCAGCTTGTGAGACATTACACTTCATTATATTTGGAATTTTAGAGAAATTCAAATACACAAAAAACGACCTTTGTAATGTACTGTAAATACATTACATTACTTTAAAATTTTATTTTACACTATGCCACAAAAAAAGTTTAAACCCCTATATTCACTTTACATTACAATCAAAATTCTTCTTTCCAAACAACTCCTAAATAATTTTCATATTAAATTTTTTTTTATATTTTGACAATGACTCATTGTTTTTAAAACTTTAAATAGTTTTATGTCCCTTTTATGAATCATATAAGTCTTAAGATCATATTATATTTGATATGGCTCTCAAAATACCACTAGTCAAAGCACAAATCTTGATGTCAGCGATATAATTTTGAGTCAAACCAGATTGAGATCACTTAAAATATCATTGGAATCTTTAGGACATCAATTAAATCTAAACAGCTCTCAAATATGGAATGTTTATAGTCAAATCGCGTCTTGGAGATCTAACGAGCCTAAGATCTCATAATTCGACTTCATTTGGGCATCCAAATGCTCAAATACATCAAATGATCGAAGGAATCATCCACGAGCGTCCGATTGAGGGAGAGTGGTCTGAGCTTTACAAGAATTTACAATGCCCTCCTCCCATCTATAAATAGGGCCTTCATTCCTCACACCGGAGGCCAAGTAAGTGAAGTGAAGTGAAGTGAAGAGGAGCCACGGCTTGTCAACCACCGCCACCCCATGTTGATCTTTCGACAATCTGCAAAAGAAGAGGAAGAGTCCAAGCAAGGAAGAAGAGGAAGAGTCAGCAAGGAAGAAGAAGAGCGAGCGAAGGAAGAAGAGGAAGAGTCCAAGCAGGAAGAAGAGGAAGAGTCAGAGCAAGGAAGAAGAGGAAGAGCAAACAAGGAAGAAGAGGAAGTGTCCAAGCAAGGAAGAAGAGGAAGAGTCCAAGCAAGGAAGAAAAGGAAGAGTCCGAGAAGAAGAGGAAAAGCCCAAGTGAGGAGGAAGTGAGCTCAAGCTTGAAGATCCTCAAGCAAGATCACAAGCAAGATCGCACTCCGCTCGTGACCATCAACCATACCTGCTGTTACTAATTGTACCTATGTTCCAGGAAGTTACCCCGCATCTCCACCATCAGTGACAATTACAACCTGATCGTTGTTACATAGCTATTTTTCCTCCCTCATATGCAATTCTATAATCTGTGTCGAAGACTGTACTAAACAGATACATAGTGGAAGCTTTTCTTGGGGTGGCAGTGGTTTTCCCCTCTTTTGAGGTTTTCCGCGTTAAATTGCAGGTGTCTCTTGTTCGCTCTTTAATTACTGTGTGTCTTTGGACTGGCAAGGCTGGCGTAAACTTTCACTCTCTGCTTGGCGGTTTTCACGCGTAGCTTGGCCGTCAGTGGGAAGTAAAACCCTTCAATCATAATTTAGTGAACATCCACGTTATGGCCAAAACACACTCGTGGATGGAGCCTCGCTCCAACTCCCATCATTCTCAAAACCCATCCCTGAATCAAGGACGCCAAGTTTTTGCCCCACTCCCCCTGATAGGCATGACCTTGTTGAGGGTGGAACGAGAATCTCTTTGAAAGATCATGTCCGTCGAATGGAGGAGTCTCAAAATAAGATGATCTAGCTTTTGTAAGGACTACAACAGCCGCTACTACGGCAAACATATCTCCCCCAAGATCGGTCGTTGCGGTCAACGCTAATCCTCCGACGGAGTTCCTCGCATGGAACCATGCGTTGATCTCCCGACACGCTAGTTCACTCATCCATCGCGTGCGGCTCAGCATTACTAATCCGATGTTGTTGATAGCTTCACACATGCTCATCTTGTTAATCCGCCGTCATGACATTCAAAATGCGGCGCAATGCAAGATGAATTTCACCTTCAGCAATCATCTTCACCCCTGCCGCGGTTATGAGTCCTCACCTTTCAGATTCTTCAACATCCAATTCGTAGGTTTCAAGCTTAGAGCATTGATTCTATGATGGGGCAAGCGACCCACAATACATCGACCATTACAAGGATCATGCATATCCAATGAGCTCGACACCTTTGCTTTGTCGTCTTTCCGTTCAAAGGAGCTTCGCGCATTCTTTCTCTTCCAAGGGATCCATCCATACCTTTAACGAACTTCGCCCGTTCTTTTGTGGAGCAGTTCATTGGGAGAATCATTAAAGATTCCTCCCATCTTTGGTATTTGACGAGAATGAGGGTAAATCACTCAAGAATACTTCGAAGTTCTCCTTAGAAGCTCGCCAAATACACGGGTGAATCGAACTAAGAGTTTTCCTTGGAGGCTCGTCAGGCCTTTTACTCATCACTCATTAGGGACACGGTCGTCATATGCCAACTTAGTTCATCGTGTGGAAGCACAAATCTTACGATGAGGCTGCATATCGCTGAACAATTTGGATAATCTGCAGAGAGACATAAAAGCACGGCATTAGGAACGGTCATCAAGAAGAAAGAAAGGCCCATTCAAGGATATCCACGTCTTGGAAAAGAATCAATCGACTCATAACATACCCCGGCGCAACTCTCAATCTCAAGAAGATCGTGCACCATGAAAGGCCGATCAATAGTCAACTCACTAAGCTCATACAAATATTGACCTCTTTCATACGGGTTAGCGTCGAGTAAACACTCGACAAACACGATAAAGCGTCCTTGGTGGACTTCGACCTCTTCCATGCGGGTTAACGTCATCGAGTAAACACTCGAAACAGAGGTCAAAGCGTCGCGGTGGACTTCGTGACCTCTTTAAATGCAATTTCGTCGTGTAAACACTCGACAAACAAGATAGGCGCGTCGCGGTGGACTGCGACCTCTTCCATACGGGTCAGCGTCGAGTAAACACTCGACAAACAACCCGATAGGTCAAAACGTCCTTGGTGGACTTCCCGATCTCTTCCATACGGGTTAATGTCATCGAGCAAAGCTCGACAAACAACCGAAAGGTCAAAAGGTCCTTGGTGGACTTCCGGCCTCTTCCATACAGTTAACATCATCGGTCACTCGACACAACCGGATAGGTCAAAATCCGCCGATTCAATTCGACCTCTTCCATACAGGTTAACGTCATCAGTCACACTCGACACAACCTCGGATAGGTCAAAATCCTCAGATTCAATTGACCTCTTCCATGCAGTTAACGTCATCGAGTCACACTCGACAAACAACCTCGGATAGGTCAAAATCCTTAGCGGATTCAATTCGACCTCTTCCATACAGGTTAATGTCATCGAGTCACACTCTGACAAACAACCTGATAGGTCAAAACTTCCGGATTGATTCACCTCTTATACAGTTAGCGTCATCGTAAAGCTCGACAAACAACCCGGAAAGGTCAAAACATCCTTGGTGGACTTCGATCTCTTCCATACAGTTAATGTCATCGAGCAAAAGCTCGACAAACAATCCGAAAGGTCAAAAGCGTCCTTGGTGGACTTCCGCGATCTCTTCCATGCGGGTTAATATCGAGCAAAACTTCGACAAACAATCGAAAGGTCAAAAGGTCCGTGGACTTCCCGCGATCTCTTCCATACGGTTAATGTCGCCGACAAAACTCGACAAACAACCCAGATAGGTCAAAAGGTCATGGTGGACTTCCACCTCTTCCATCGAGGTTAACGTCGCCGGGTAACGCGACAAACAACCGGATAGGTCAAAATCTCACCATTCAATTGACCCATCATACAGGTTAACGTCATCGGGTAACACCACGACAAACAACTCGGATAGGTCAAAATCCCAGCGGTCAATTCGACCTCTTCCATATAGGTTACGTCATCAGTCACACTGACAACAACCTGGATAGGTCAAAATTCGGATTGATTCAACTTCTTCCATCGTTGCGTCGAGTCACACGGCGACAACCTCGATAGGTCAAAATCCGGCATCACCGCCGTCGCCAGCATCACGCCCGCGTCCGGTATTTCGTCACCGCAGGTCATCGTCTTGATTCGTTGTCGACCCACCATTGGCCGCCAATCACCGTCTGCGTGGGCCTTGATCGCCTCTAACCGGACGGTCACGAACGATGGCGGGAACCCGCGGCGTATGTCGAGTGGCCTTGATCTCTCTAACACGGGCCGGTCGGCGGATAGACGCACCACGGCGTATACCGTGGGCCTTGATCGCCTTAACCCGGACGGTCGACGAGTAGGAAGCGGAACCATACGCGTGTAACAGGCCTTGATGCCTCAACAGACGGTCCGGCGGTGAACCGGAAACCACGTATACGTGCCTTGATCGCCTCTCCGTGCGGTCCGGCAGGCGTGCCGGAACCACGGCGTATCACATGAACCTTGATCGCCCTCTAACCGGACGGTCGGCCGGCGGAAAACTCCGACGAATCGTGGGCCTTGATCGCCTCTAACGGACGGTCAACGGGCGAGATCGGAACCACGGCGTATACCGTGGGCCTTGATCGCCTCTAACCCGGGACCGACGAGGCCGAACCGGGCGACGGTATTATGTGGGCCGATTATCAACGGACGTTAAACGGTGATGGCGGAAACGGCATTATCACGTGGGCCTTGATCGCCTCCAACAGGGCGGTCCACGGGTATCGCCGGAACCATGGATATCGTGGGCCTTGATCGCCTCTTAACCGGACGGTCCGACGAGGCGATGCATAGGTCCACGGCGTATATCGTGGGCCTTGATCGCCTCTGATCGCCTCCTACGTCTGTCGCCTTCTTGATTGCCTCTAAAGGACCCTCACTCAAGAAGAAAGGGAGAGGGGAAAGGTGTGTCTCTCCCTCTCACCCTAGAGGTGAATTTATAGCCCCTCATAGGGGCAAAAGGGTAAAAATCTCTCAAAAAACGGCTCAAAAATGGCACAAAATGGCTTAAAAAATAGCTCAAAAAATGGCCCAAAAACGGCACAAAACGGCTCAAAAAACGGCTCAAAACCCTTCAAATTCTCGGAGGGCCATGTCTGAACCCATGGCGCGGAGGCGCAGCGACCTCGCCGTTGACCCGGTGTGTCGTCACGACTGACCGGGTCAGCAGCGACCCGGACAGCGACCCGGACCGTCAGCGACCCGACCCGACCATATCGACAGACCGCAGATCGACCCATGCTGACGCACAGACCCGTGGCGCCCGGCAGCCCGCGGTAGCGGCATGCGCAGCGCCAGGTATGCGCCATGAGGCGCCTCGAAGCCGAAAACTTCCGGTAAGTATCAAATAGATCAGTAACCTCAAAATCTCTCTACAATTTCATACTTCATAATCATAATATTGTATTTTTATGATGATTTGTTCTCTCAAAATATATGATTCATGTAGACGTTCGTTGAAGAATTCATTATTTTGAGCATTTGACATATATTTTTGGATGATTAAGCTAATGTCATCCAAAATAGGAAAGCGATATTATCTCAAAATACCACTAGTCAAAGCACAAATCTTGATGTCAGTGATATAATTTTTGAGTCAGCATTGAGATCAGACTTAAAATATCATTGGAATCTTTGGGACATCAATTAAATCCCAAAGCGACTCTCAAATATGGAATGTTTATATAGTCAAATCGGCGTCTGATGATCTAACGAGCCTAAGATTTCATAATTGACTTCATTTGGGCATCAAATGCTCAAATACATCAAATGATCGAAGGAATCATCACGAACCGTCCGATTGAGGGAGTGGTCTTTACAAGAATTTACAAGAATGCCCTCCTCCCATCTATATAAATAGCGCCCATTCACTGAGGAAGGCCAAGCTGAAGTGAAATGAGTGAAGTGAGTGAAGAAGAGAGCCGCTGTCAACCACCATGACCACCCATCGGCGTCCTTCGTCAATCAGCCAGGAAGAAGAGGAAGAGTCAAACAAGGAAGAAGAGGAGAAGCAAGGAAGAAGAGGAAGAGTCAAGCAAGGAAGAAGAGGAAGAGTCAACAGGAAGAAGAGGAAGAGTCCACGAGGAAGAAGAAGAGGAAAAGCAGTGAGGAGGAAGAGAGAGAGCTCCTCGAAGATCCTCAAACAAGATCGCACTAACATCAACCCATCACATATTGTCATAATTATTATCTGTATTCACAAGTTATCCGCTCATATCGGTGACAATTCTGACGATCGTTGTTACATATATTTTTCCTCCTCATACAATTATAATCTTGTATGGGAAGACTCTTCTCACGAACATACATAGTGGAAGCTTCTTGCTAGTGGTTTTCCCTCTTTTGAGATTTTCCGCGTTAAAATTCAGGTGTCTCTTGTTTCTTTAATTACACGTGTGTCTTTGGATATCGACAAGGCTAAAGGCGTAAACTTTCACTCTCTATTTGGTTTTCCGCCAATATTTAAATGGTGTTATATTATACAAAAATTTAACTTATTTTTACTCAATTAAACCATCAACAGACTGACTTACGAGCGGATAAATTGAGTTAAAATTATTTTAAATATGACTTATTAGTTTATCGAGCTCAAATTGTACAATCTAATTCGAATTAAGTTGATTGAATTATAATTTATGTTTTATAACTACTATTATACTAATAGCAAATGAATGTTATTTTGATGTTTATTGTTTTTGGGCTAAGTATTAATAGCCATCATCATATAAATTGGAGTAAATTTCTATACATAATGGTAATTGATACTCTATGTATTAAGAAAACTTGTGTAATAATTTTTTTGTAATTAGTATATTTTAATAAATTTAGTTGTAAAAAGTTTCTTTGTGTTCTTAAATTATTATTATTATTATTTTTTTAAAAATTTATAGTCAAACATAAATATAGAATTAGAGCAATAGGTGATGGGATTTGATAGAATAATGTAGATGATAAATATTTCTTTTGAAAATGATATTTTAATTTTTTTTTTATCAATTTTAATTTATAATTTTTTTATATATTTTAAGGGGGGTTTATATAAACTAAAGTTGATAACATTCAACTAAATTATGAATCTTATAAATTTTTTTTTTTTAATATTTATTTTTGAAGTTTCAAACATTTAATAAGTTATTTGTTGTATGCTAACATTACATATTTAGTTGCATTCAATAATAAATTCTATTTTAAAAGAAGATTTACACATATTCTCTCTCTCTCTCTCTCTCTCTCTCTTCATATATATATATATATATATATATATATATATATATATATATATATATATATATATATATATATATATATATATATATATATATATATATATATATATATATATAAATAAAATGTTTTGTGTTTTTTTAAAGTAAATCTTGGACATTCATTTCTCATATGATTGATGCGATGTGAGATTTTTAAAATCTTTAAAGTCAAGAAGTCAAAAATGTGCATGTCAAAAGAACACTTTGTGTTATTTATATACAAAATATATACTTGATATGTCACTAAAAACTCTACTAGTTGAAGCGCGAATCTTGATATCGAAAACAATCTAATTTTTAGTAGAGAATAGCCTAGATCAAGCACTTAAAATATAATTGAAAAATTTTGAGATATCAATTAGATCTCTAAATAGCTTCTAAATATAGAGTGTTTATAGTCAAATCGAGCGTCTTGACGAGCCAGATTTAACAAGCCTAAGATCTCTTAATTTTGACTTCATTTGAGCATCCAAATACTTAAAATACATCATATGATCGAATGAGTTATTTTAATGGA
Source organism: Cymbidium sinense (assembly GCA_021442155.1). Classification (NCBI taxonomy): domain Eukaryota; kingdom Viridiplantae; phylum Streptophyta; class Magnoliopsida; order Asparagales; family Orchidaceae; genus Cymbidium; species Cymbidium sinense. The sequence continues at coordinate 9,377,903 of CM038233.1, read as the reverse complement.
GTGTTTTGATTTTAATCGTATTAACAAAAATGTCACTCCCATAATTTATAAATATATTCATTCTTCACATAAAGAGAAATAATGATAAGAGCTCAGACTTAATCTCAAAGCATAATTGGACCATATCGATCATTAAAACATATAATAGTCGATTATACCATTAGGTCACCATTGTCGAAGTTATTCATCATGCCGCTATGATACCACCACTCGATTTAACACGGATTATCATAAATTTTATTTCATTTTACCATGTTAATCTATTAATATATTGTCATTAAAATTTGTGACGTTCTTTGATCATGCCGTCGAGGTCGCCATATTCAATTTAACCTACCATCTTTAGATATTTTCATCAATCATCAATCTATATAGAAGGCCCCTCATTATAGCTTGTCACAAAATTTATTCTTGTAAGCTATCATTTTCCAACTTTGGAGAAATAATAATAATTGTGACAAACATAGTGAAATTATTTTAGATAGCATCATGGTTTTCCTTTGGGTTTCCAAAATCCATCTCCTATTTTTGATGTATGTGTGAAACTTTTTATGTTAAGACATCAAATTCTCTTTTCAATCTCATCTTATAATAATACTTCATATATATTTACATATCTACTATCTAAACTTTTATTCTTTACTTAAATAACACTCAAATATCTATTATTATATCAAAAATAATATCATGAAATTAATTTTTAAAGTCAAATGCATATTTTTATGCATAAAAAATAATAAATTTTTTAAATATCAAACTTTATGAGTTTGGTATGTAAATGCATAACAATTTTGTGGCATATATATATATATATATATATATATATATATATATATATATATATATATATATATATGACACTTAAAATACTATTTCAAATACGAATCTTGATGTTAAAGCAACGTCGAAGTTATGATCAAGCTCTTAAAATATCCTTAAATTTGGGATATGATTAAATCCTAAATAACTCCCAATATGAAGTGCATAATATCGAGCATCTCGGCAGTGGTTCCAACCAAAAGATCTTACAATTAGACTTTATTTGAGCATTCAAATGCAAAATACATCATATGATCAAATCATTTTGAGCCGTCCGATGAAGTGGGTGTGGATTTTGCATGTATTTCTGAAAATTTCCTCCTATAAATAGCATATTATACATATGAGGGGCCAAATGAAGGAGAGAAGCACAGAGAAGAACAAAATCATAATATGTAGTTTATAATTAGAGCATATGTAGCCGTTGATCCTTGTCGTCAATCTCTTGTCTCCATCATGAGGACTTCTATGATTGTTTTGTTTGTTTTGTTTTTGAAGGATTTGGACTTAAAAGAGGTTACATTATGTGCTTTGAATTCAAATGAGTACACTTACTATCCATTTAAAATAGATAATATTAAGTTAATGTAAATAATCTAAATTTAATGAGTGTTGTGGATATATTTATATAATTTTTAGAATATTATGTTCCTCCCTCTATATATAATAGATAAGTAGGACAATAGTCTTTAAAATCAATCTATAATTGATATGACACTTAAAATACTATTAGTCGAAGCACGAATCTTGATGTTAAAAGCAAGCTGATCCGAAGTTGAAACTGGTTGAGATCAAGCTCTTAAAATATCCTTGGAAACTTTGGGATATCAATTAAATCCCTAAATAGCTCTCAAATATGAAGTGTTTATAGTCAAATCGAGCGTCTCGATGAGTCGGTTCCAACAAGCCAAAGATCTTACAATTCTGACTTCATTTGAGCATTCAAATGCACAAAATACATCATATGATCAAGGGAACATTTTGAGCCGTCCGATGGAAGTGGAGTGGTATTTTGCATGTATTTGAGGAGACTCTCCAATCTATAAATAACCCCTCATTCTCATATGAGGAGCAGTGAAGGAGAAGAGGGCAAAAGAGAGGAGAGAGCTCAAGATCCCAAGCACTGTCGTCACTATTCGGCGGCTCAACCCGCCAGCCGTCGCCGCCTGCGATCCTCACCGTCGTCGACCATTGTTGCCGGTCATCATAACCGACCACTATCGTCGGTCATCGTCGTCAACATCTTCGTCAACTTCGTCGTCAACATCGTCATTGCATTGTCATTCGACTTGTCTATCTGCATTTGTTGTCATATACATCTCATTATCCGTTATCGGAAGATCTTGTACTCTGAAACAGATACATAGTGGAAGCTTTTCTTGGGCTAGGCCCGTGATTTTTCCCTCTTTTTGAGATTTTCCACGTAAAATTGAGTTTTATTGTCCTCTTTAAATACGTGTATGTCTTTGGACTCCAAGAAGCTAAGGCGTAAAATTTTACTCTAGGTTTTCTAGCGCAGCTTTGGCGTCGTCTATGGAATAGAACCCCTCAATCATAATTTCTGTGAAAACCCGTGTCATGGCCAATAGGCATACTGTAACACCGGGCCTCGCTCAACTCGTCACTCTGAAACCAATCCTTGAACCAAGGATGCCAACCTTCGCCTCACTTCCACGATATGATCGGTGTGAAGCGAGAATCTCTTTAGAAGATCGTGTCGAATGGAAGAGTCTCAAAATGAGATGATCCGACTTTTGCGAGGAACACAACCTACTGCAAACACATCTCCCCCAAGATCGATCGTTAGCCGCGGGAGGTCAAAATGCTAATCTCCTTAACGATGAAGTTCCTCCGATGATCTTGATCTCTTGACTTGCCGTTCTACTCATCCATCACGTGCTCAGTACTAATCCATTATTGTGGGTAGCTTGGCATTCTCGTCTGTTGACTCCACTCGTCATGTTATACGTGCAAATTATGGCTTAATGCAAGGCAATTTCACCTTCAAGATAATCATCTTCCCCTCACAGGCTATGAGGAATCCTCACCTTTAGCTATTCTTCAACATCATTCGTGGGTTTCAAGCTTAGAACATTGATTCTATGAAGGTGACCCACATGAACACATCGACCATTACAGGGACTATCATGCATATCCAATGAGCTCCACGACACCTTTGCTTTGTCGTCTTTCGATTACCCTCAAGGGACAAGCTGCTTGGTTACTCCCTTCCAAGGGAATCCATCCATACCATTTGACAAACTCGCCAAGATTTTTTGTAGAGCAGTTCATTTGCGAGGATCATTAAAGATTCCTCCCATCTCTCCGCATTCATCAAAATGAGGGTGATCACTTAAGAATACTTCGATTCTCCTTAGCTCGCCAAATACACAGACCACGAATTAAGAGGAGTTTTCCTTGGTCAGTCGACTACTGTCCTGTCGAGATCGGTCGCTCATATCTTGACTTAGTTCAGTGTGGAAGCAAAATTTCTGGATGAGGCTATTAATGCCCATCGAAAATAATTTGAACAATCAAGAAAATGTAAGAGTGCTCTGGAAACATAGATCAACAATCCCATCAAGAAGCAACAAAGGTCATGATTTCCCTCCGGCCCCCATCAACGGCGAAACGGTGGAATACACGGAACACATCTCGTGTTAACCTTGTGGCTATTCGAGATGAAGAAAATATCAAGTGGTGGCATCCACGAAACCAAATTCAGAAATCAGGAGCAATATTGTCACTTCCATCGAAGTCGTGGACATACTTCTAAGGCATGCAAACAACTCAAAGAAGAAATTGAGAGGCTCATTCCAAGGATATCGTCAATTTGTGCAAAACCAATCAACTCAAACAAACATAGCTCCAAGCGGGGGCAATGACAATCATCGAAATAACATAATAGTGCCAAATAGTTGGAGAAATTGAAACGATTGCGGTGGGCTACTACTATCTAATCAATCTTCATCGCACCTTTGAAGAGCGAGTTAAAAAAATCTTGTATTAATCATCCCATCACTTTTAATAACTTCGGACTTGGAAGGAGTCCAAGTTCCACATCAAGATCCTCTTGTCATCGGTAGGATTGGTGACCCATGTTGTTATGTTGTTAAGAGAATTTTGATTGATAATGGGAGTTCGTTGATATTTTATTTTACTCCACCTTTCTTAGCATGGTTTGGTTGAAAAAACTTCAACCCTGGGGCATTATATGGGTTTGATAATGCATGCAGTGGAGGGACAATCACCCTTCCCGTTGTTCTCGAATTTCTCAACAAGTCACTCACTCGGTTCAATTCATAGTGGTCAAGTCAAATTCATCATACAACGCTATATTTGGAAGACCCCTCAATCAATCTTGGTCTTTGTCCGGTACCTCATCTTAAGATAAAATTTCAAACTCCCATTAGTTGGAGTGATCTGGAAAATCAACAAATAGCACAATCATGTTACCTCAAACAAGCTCAACCACCTTGGTGACCTTCAACATCGAGAATTTTAATCTTCAAAATAAAGAAGTACTCGAGGGTTTTGCTGTAAAGACTGCTCCCCACTTCATTATCGAGATGACCCGTCAAGCTATGACCAGATCCGAGGAAAAAAACATTCCTTAAAACTTGGAACATGGAGGGTCTCTGAAAAGTGTTATATGTAATCATTGGTGTATAAATATTGTAATATTTAATTTATCTAGTTTGTCCTTTCCTCTCCACCTCTTGTCCTTTGTTAACTCTCTCTAAAAATGTATCTTATCCCTTTTGTTAAGTTATCTTATGACAATATTGTATCCGACATTATCAAAGTAATGAGTTTATGGATTTTCCTTATAAGCTTATTTTTTTCATTTAATCCTCCCACTTGAGGAATATATAACTCACGTTGTATCTCAATCGGACATGATCAATCCCAAGGGGACTTGATCGGACCTCTTCCATACAGATTAACGTCGAGTCACACTCTGACAAACAATCTCGGTTAGGTCAAAATTCTCAGCGGATTCAATTCGACCTCTTCCATACAGTTGCGTCGCCGGGTAACACTCAAACAACCTAGGATAGGTCAAAAGGTCATTGGTGGACTTCCAGATCTCTTCCATACAGTTAACGCGTCGGGTAACACCACGACAACAACCGGATATGTCAAAATTCGGATTCAATCCAACCTCTTCCATACAGTTGGCGTCGTAGTAACTTTTGACAACCTCGTAATTCAAAATCCTCGGTTCATTCGATCGACCATAAACAATCTTGGTCATCACGTCGAGCAGAATTAGGTCATACCATCACCTTGATGCCACCATCTGAATACTCGATAATAATCACGGTCATCGCGTAAAATCACAGTAATTTCGATCATCATTCACGGATTCATCTGTCGCGATCATGCTACTCGGGACCAAATGGCGGTCCGCTTTTCTTTGCCGCTGTCTGACGATCGGCAAATTTGCAGTCATCGCCCATTGGTCGCCTTTCTTCCACCTCGGCTATATTGGCTCAGCTCACTCGTCGTTATCACGTGACCATCGCCAATTTGCCGGTCATCCACCGATCAGCGCCTTGACGCCTCATTCGTGCTGATTTTACTCACGCTCCCACATCGTCCGCCGACTGCCGTCGTCATTGCCGCCGACCATCGCATCTTCCTCGCGCCGGTCATACTCGACTAGGTCTGGTTGATTGACCACATTCCGGCTGGCGTACAGCCATTATCGAGCATTGCCTCAACCCGTCTCCGGTTATCGTCTCTTTGATCGCCCAAACCGTCGGTCAGCCAGTGCTTAACACCTCTTCGAGGGAAAAGCGGAGCCTTGCCATATGAACTATGTCTTGATCCTCCGCGGTCCGGTCGAGCGATTAATACCTCTTTCGAGGGAAAACGGAGCCTGCCGTATAACTACGGTCTTGATCGCCTCGATCCTGATCCGACTTGTTACACCTCTTCGAGCGGAGCCTTGCAATGAACCAGGTCTTGATCGCCTCCGATCCGGTCGGTCCGAGTTAGTTCACCTCTTCGAGGGAAAACTGCCACCATATGATACGGGTCTTGATAGCCTCGACCATTCTTTGAAGAAGAAAGAAGTGCCTTTTCCTTTGGCCAGAGTTTTATAGACCTTCAGGGAAAATGGGTAAAACGATCGTCAAAAATCGTCATTGCCTGAAACACCTCGCCCGTATATTGCGCATCAAGAATATCCTCTGGGCCGATCGATCTATCAAGCTCTCGACCCGATCATTAGTGGCAGCCAGAATGCCGCATGCCAAATGCTCAACGTGGTTGAGCCGCTTTCACCATCATACGACTCGCCGATACGTTTAGCGCATCATTCGGCGCTCCGTCGCCGACCGCTCGTCGTTGCTCGACGATCTCCGCCCGTGACTGGCCAGTGATCATGACCGTGCGACCGCTGAATTCGCCGCGTCAGTTCATTGACCCGTCGATTCAGCGAAGCCGCCAGCCGCCACATTATGTCGCTGATCATGGCCGTGCGAAGCGCTTCGCTTCGCCCGTCAGTTCGCGACCATGACACTGCCGACCCGTTCAACAGCGGCCACATGCGTGCTTGCATAGCATATGACGATGGCCATATGATGCAGCTGCACGCTTACTGGCGTCATAGCGCCGAATCTGCATTTGATGGTCCAGACTCAATCTGCACTCACACATATGCATTTGCATTTGCATCGACTTGTAGTCATAATATTGTGCTAGAAGATCTGTTCTCATGTATTAATGGACCTCAATTCATTGAAGAATTTCTATTTTTAGTATTTGACATATATTTTGAATGATTGAGATAATGTCATCCAAAATAGGCTGATATGACACTTAAAATACTATTAGTCGACGAATCTTGATGTTAAAAGCAAGTGATCAAGTTAGCGGTGGTCAAGCTCTTAAAATATCATTGGAAACTTTGGGATATCGGTTAAATCCCTAAATAGCTCTCAAATATGAAGTGTTTATATAAATCGGCGTCTCGACGGCGGTTCAACAAGCTAAAGATCTTATTCCAACTTCATTTGAGCATTCAAATGCACAAAATACATCATATGATCAAGGGATCATTTTGAGCCGTCAGATGAAGTGGAGTGGTACGGGTTTTGCATGTATTTATAGAGCGTCCTCCCTATAAATGCCTCATTTCTCACGAGGGGAGGCAAGTGAAGGAGAGGCAAGCAGAGAGAGGAGAGAGCTCAAGATCCTCCAAATCGTCGCACTGCTTAACCATCGCGCCATCATGCCGTGATCCTGGCCGTCGTCGACCATTGTTTTGCATTAATCATAGCGACCATATCGTCGGTCATCGTCGTCAACATCTTCGTCAACCGTCGTCAACATTCGTCAACATCGTCATCGACTTGTTTATTCTTCTTTGTTGTCATTCTCATATCTTCATAATCCGTTGTCGGAAGATTTTTATCAAACGGATATATAAGAAGCTTTTATGGCTAGGCCGTGATTTTTCCCTCTTTTGAGGTTTTTTTAGTAAAATTCGAAATTTTATTGTCCATTCTTTAAATATCGTGTATGTCTTTGGACTCAGAAGAGGGAAACTTTTCTCTATCTGGTTTTCTAGCACTCAACAATATATATGCAAAATTCACTATTTCTAATGGATTTGCTATATTTAGAAACTAAACATATACTTCTTATATATTTACATAAATACCATATAATCTTTTATTTTTCACTTAAATGTCACTCAAATCTCTATTATTACATCATAAATAATATCATCATTACTTTTTAAAAGCAAACTCAATTTTTAATGCATAGAAGTCATTTTTGTACATATACAATTTTGTTGGTTAGTATGTAAATACATAAAATCTTAAGCTATGTATGGAAAATTCCAGGAGTTTATATTTTGAAATAGTTCTCTGTCTAACATCTTATTCTTAACATTATTTTCTTTCTTATAAATCTCTTTGATTGTGAGATCCATAATAGTGATAAATATCTCATGAACGTGAGCTTTAAACATAAATAATTCACATATAAAGTTTTTTTTATTTATTTACTTTATTTTTACTTTTCGCTCTAACATTATATAATGAAATCTTGTGCATGCGTGAGTGAGATGATTTGACAAAGATTTTATTCTATTTAAATTATATATTATTATTATATCATTTCTAAAACTTGATTTGAAGTTTAATTTATTAATAATATAATTAAGAATATAAAGAAAGCCTAAATATTCTTCATTCTATAATTTCTTATCTTAATATTTTTTTTCTTTGACATCTATTAATTAATATAAATCTATTCAAATAAAATAACCAATAAAAAAATATATATATTACATATGTGTTTATGCCCGGCCTCAATTTTTCGAAAACCGGCTTTCGTTTAATTAAATTATATAAATATTTTATTTAATTCTACTTTTCTATATAAAAAATATAACACAATATTTTTTTTATGATGTGAGACTAAAATAGTTGAATACCAAAAAAATTTTTGATAAGAATAGAAATGGGCTTTAAAATATAAGAATAAAAAGATAATATTTTAATTATTAACTTTATATTTTCATTATAAATTATAAATTATAATATATATTTTTTAAAGAATATAAATTCATAATATTATTTTATAAATATTTTTTATTTTTTTTAATATACTTTTTTTATATTGTAATCTTATATTTTTATATTATAAACTATATTTATATTCATAAACTTACATTATCAAAATTTTTAAATTTTAAATCATTTTAATATACATATGTCATGATTTATAATAATATGCTTAAATATTTTATATATTATATTTTTATATTCTTTATATTTAACAAGGCTTTTAAAATAATTTTTTTTATAAATTTTATATTTTATTATAAACTATAATTTTAATAAATTATATTCTTATGATAAATTATATTTGTATTTATAAATTCATATTATCATTTTTAAGATTGTAAATATATTTAATATATATATATATATATATATATATATATATATATATATATATATATATATATATATATATATATATATATAATAGATTTATAACATGATATAATTATATCTTATTAAACTTTATACCAATCTTAAAAGTAATAATTATTAGAAATATTATTTATATATTTATTTATTTTTTTCATATATTTATATTATTTTATCTATGAATTAAATTCATATTTAATATTTTTAATTTTAATTAAATAATCTAGTTGAACTTCGGTTCAATCCAGTTAAACTTTTGAACCTTGAACCTCTATCTCTTCTGGTTCTATGTCCGATCCGGTTTTCACAACCTTGGATTACATATCTTTTTATTGCCTCTCTAATATATTTTTCTCTATTTTCTTACATATAAATCTTATTCTAGTCACACTGCTGATATTACATCAATCAGGTATATGTTTTATAAATTATTTTTTTATTTTTATAATAATTTTTATGTGTTTGTCACTTCCTTGACGTACTTACAAATTAAGGATATACTTCTTATATATTTACATATATACTACATAATCTTTTATTTTTTCACTTAAATATTACTCAAAATTTTTATTATCACATGCGATGAGTTTATATAGAAGTATAATGACTTGCAAATTTCAATATTTAAATAACCCAATTCATATTTTTCTATAGAGATTTTCATTTTGCAAATTTTAATGTGCACATCAGAACACTTCATGTGAATGTTATTGATTTCCCGATATTATGTGCTTTTATGAGTTATCCTTGATGTCCTAATAAAACTGTTGTTTGATATAGAAAATGCTTCATTAAAAGGGTCTAATACAACTCCATCTTATGATTATTTTGATTTTTTGTAAATCTATTTAGGTAATTCATATATAAAGTTATTTATTTATTTATTCTGGTTTTTACTTTTCGCTCTAACATTAGATAATGAAATCTTGTGTATGCGATCTTGAGATGATTTGACAAACATTTTGTTCTATTTAAATGTTTTAATTTTTATAATTATTATATCTGATATGGCACTTAAAATATCACTAGTCGAAGTACGAATCTTGATGTCAAAAGTAAGTTGATCCTAAGTTTAAACTGGTCAAGATCAAACACTTAAAATATCATTGAAAATTTTATGATACCAACCAAATCCTTAAATAGCTCTTAAATATGGAGTGTTTATAGTCAAATCGAGCGTCTCGACGAGCCGGATCTAACAAGCCCAATATCTCATAATTCTGACTTCATTTGAGCATTCAAATGCTTAAAACACATCAAATGATCAAATGAATCATTTTGAGTCGTCCGATGGAGAGGAGTGGTTCAGATTTTATATTTATTTACAGACGCCACTCTCCAATATAAATACTTATTCTTCACGAGAGAGCCCAAATAAGAAAGAGTAAGAGCTCTAAAGCTTGAAAATTAAGCATAATCGTACCACTCGACGCGCACCATATTCAACCACCGCTGCCGCACCGCATCATCGCCAATCTCCCTCGTGGTCGTCATACCAACCACTATCGCCGCAGAACTGCCGCTGGTCATCGTTGCCAACCATCGGTGCCACCGCACCAACTATCTGCCGCCGCTGCCGGCTGCCGCCGCCGCCACCCACTGATCCTTGTTGCCAATCCATCGCTTTTCATCACTATTGTGCCGTTTGATCGCCGAACCATCGCCGATCATCATCGCGACCATCGCGCTATAGAACTACGCAACGTCATCGCTACCGTCGCCACCCCGTCGGTCATCACGACGACCTTCATCGTTAGTCGAATTGTTCACCATCATTTATTAACAAGCATAATTTGAAGGTGATATATTTGTTATGATTGGATTCACATTGTCTCATATACAATTTTGTAATCCCGTTATCAAGAATATTTTATACTCTGAAATAGATACATAGTGGAAGATTTCTGCATGTGATTTTCCCTCTTTTCGAGGTTTTTCCACATAAAAATTTTGAAGTTATCTTATTAATTCTTCGAACATATGTGCGTGCCGGATTTGTAATAAACTTTATTCTATCGAATTGATTTTAAGACGCAATAGTTTGACGCGTAGGAATAAAATTCAATCTCGAACACTGCATCATGGCAATAAAGCAATACTAATAGACTATACTCAAATGAAAAAAACACGTCTGAGAAGGCTGGGGGCAATGGGTTGATGAGCTTTCTAATGTTCTTTAGGCTTACCGAACTATATCGTGAACTCTGACTGGTGAGACATCATATAACTTGTATTTCAGCACAGAAGCTATTATACTAGTTGATATCGGAGTTCCAAGTCTAAGAGTTCAATTATTCGATCATGATGGTAATGAGGAAAAACTCGACTTCTGGAGCTACTCCCCAAAACTGACATGGCTATTTCTAGATTTTCTATCACCAAGTAGAAGAGTAAAACTCATATTTGTCGTGAGCTGATTAAGCCGCAGGCCCCTCAACAATAAACTCTTACCTCTTGGGATGACCCATATATGGTTATACTATGAAAACCATGAACATTCAAGCTCAGGATCGAGGGAAAAATTACTCAACTTGAATTGAGAATCTAAAATATTATTAGTAATTCCTACCATAATTATTGCAACTTTATTTTATCTCGTTTGTCATTTCCTCTTCATGTAGCCAACCACTTAGTGGGACAAAGACTTGTTGTTGTATGTGTCATTTCCTTGAAACTCATATGTGTTAAAATCGAATCAAAATAACTTATCGAGTAATGAATTTATAGCTTTTTTCTTCAAGCTTGTTGTATATGAACAATCTTCTTCATTTAATCCTCTCACTTAAGAAATGCATAACTCACGTTGTATTAGCCGGGCATGATCAATCCTGGGGACTTGAACCTCTTCCATAGAGGTAAGAAGTCATAACGCTTTTGGCTAATACCTGGATAGGTCAAAGGTCCATGGACATCACTTTTCCATAAGGTAAGATGTCAAATATTTTGACTAATACAGGATATGCCAAAAGGTCGCAGGACTCATCATTGCAGTTAGCATCGAATAATATTCCAACCAATCAAGATAGGTAAAAATAAAACATGAGTATCACTAAAAAAAAATTTATTGACAAAGACTAACATGATGACATAAGAAATAATCAATATTCGACAAAATAATACATAGATAAAAGAAAAATGCACCTCAAGTGATGCTATGATATCAACATCCTCCTCACCACTAGATGCTCCTTGAACTCACTCTCCTCCTTCATCTCCGAATCAAGGTCTTGATGCTTGGAGATAGATCTCAATACTAGCTCCAATTTTGTGATGTACAGATTCTTTTTAACCTCATGAAACCCTTCTAAACATTGGTGCTCAAGTCCTTCACATTCAACATCAAGAATATGATTATGAGCTTCTGGATATGGTCTTGATAGATCATAAAGCAAGAGTTCTAAAGTATTCCGCCTTCAATAAAATTTCATTTGCTTCTAACATTATAAACTCCTTCTAGAAAGCGATCTTGTAATGCTTTCTTCTAGTTCGAGAGCTTTCTTCTGGAGTGCTCAGTATTTTCTCTTTAGAGTCTCTCTCACCTCAATCACTCATCATGCGCTCCACCTCTATGGAGAGAGAGATTATTTCCAATCTACACTTAGATCCTAAATGCCACTTTTTGAACTTAACACTCATCTTTTCATACCGCTTGTATACTTACCTTCACAAATTTAGTATTCCACTAGAGCAAAACAAAATGCCATCACTCTAATGTTTGAGTTATATTAAAAAAAACTATCACAAATATTACACAAAGAAGGAGGAAGAGAAGAAAGAGAGAAGAGAAGATAATACTAATTCATCTTCTTGACGAGTGCATAACTTTTAACACCTCTTCAGAATCTCAGAAATGAACTCATTATGAAAAAGCTTAAACTGGGCTAACATCTTCTCCGCTAATATCTGACGTAATCACTTAGGCACATGTTTTTTTTTCTTTAAAGAAGAAACATTGCTAGCACCGTGGTTTCAGAACTTTTAAAGAATTCTGAATATGAGGAGACTCCATCACCTTTAGATCTCTTCATTGGAAGTGAGATATCTAGATGGAAATGCCAACCTTGAACATTCTATCTTCAATAATATATTTGCTAATGTAACATAACTCATGCTGTAAGCTCCCTCTATCAGGAATATTAAGAGTTGTTAAGATTTCATTATCTTCAATCAACATTGGATCTAAAAGTTCTTTCAATCTTCCCCATCTCTCAGGGAGGCCCCACTCATTTTTCACAAAAAAAAAATATATTATACCAATTTCTAGATGAATCTGTGTTAAAAAAATTCTATCCATTTACAAAGAAACACGAGCATCACATGTGAATCACACATTCGACACAAATATTTGATGTTCAAAGTAACACCACGCTCTAAAGAAGACACCAAACCAATGATGATCATAGAGCTCAATGAAAATTGTGACAAAGACACCACATATTTTATATATCTTAACTGAGCCAAAGGGAATGACCCGCATGAAGAATCATCTGTAAATAGAAGTATCACCAGGTGAACCTCAGACTTTTGGCAATAATAGCCACCAACTCGTTAAAGTAAAATTTGAGCACCATTAAACTATTGATAACAAATAGTATCATCTCTGAATCCATACTTCTTTCATTATCACTGAAAATACATAATAAATAAATAAAGAGAGAGAAAAATGATAAAAATCTGAGAATTTTTGTGAAGCAACTCACTCACCTCAATACTTAGGCATATATCCTTTAAATGTCAATCAGACTTGGGATAAAATTTTTTTTGTCGATGATTATAAAATATCTGACCTCATTTTGGAGTGAGCTCTTAACATCCTCTTAGACTTGGGACTCTTCTAGACACTAAGATTTTCTTAGTCATAAGACACATAGTGATGAACACTTAACCTAAGCCTAGAGACTTAGAAGTGTTAATCATAAGATTAGGCTATGCCTTGGGTTTAAGGAACATCCATACCCAAATCAATCTAGATACTTTCTCAAATTAAATCACTCAATTCTCAAATCAAATCAAATCCAAATTCAAATTTAAATCTAATTTCAAAAATTTGACTCCAAATGATTGAAACCCAAAATCAAATTCAAATCCTAACACCCTTCCAAGCCATATGAACCATATTCATGTTTAGCCAAATATTTCCTTAAATCAAATCAAACTCAATTGATCTCTTCATAAATGAATTATTCCTTCATTTATATTCACAAATATAAATAAAATTCAAATTCAAATGACCAAAACCATATTGAAAATCAAATCCAAACTCAATTTAAACCCTTTAAGCAATTCTTTCTAGCCATCCGAAAGTCAAAACCAACGAATTTTCTCTTGAATCAATCATTTATTCAATTATTACCCAAATGTAAATGAAAACCTATAATTATCAAATCAAAACTAAAACCAATTGACCACTTGGTCACTTAACCTAAAGTGACCTAAGGACTCACGAGCCAACTTCTAATCCAACCCAAATTGGAACCAAGCTCACCAAAATCTTCCACCATGATTTTGATCACTAGGATGATCAATTGCAACCAATTAACAAAACCCCCAATTTTGATCCAAATGACCCAAATTGGCCTAAAGAACCAAATCGTCAAATCATGATCTAACCCAAATTGATTGACCAATGGCTCAAGTTCATTCTAAATTGATTATTGAACTTGACCAAAGTAATAATTAACTCAATTTGATCAATTGAGCTCAGCCAACTTGACCCAACTTAGCCCAAATTGGCCTCAAGGGTCAATTTGGCCTAAATCAAAATTAAATCCAAATTAATCAAACCAAAGACCACATTCATCTTCAATTAGTTAATTGAACATGAATCAACCCATAACCCAAGCTAATTTGGCCAATTTTGGTCAAATGGGTCAATTTGGCCCAAAATGACCCATATGACCCAAATTGGGCCAAATCCCTTGAAACCAAGCCAAAACCCATTGGGGCTGATCAAATTGACCCAAACCCATTTGGGATCAGCCCAAAATAAACCCAACCCATTTTAAATCCCTCATGAACCTCCCACATAGGATTCCACCCAACCTCATTTAATTCACGCACTAACTCATCACATGCACCAATATTCATAACAAATCAATCAAGAGGAGAGGACTTTGGAGCAAAATCCAAAGTCCTCAATCAATCATCATCATCCCAACCACCCCAACAAGATGGCATTCAATTTTGGAGCAAAATGATTCAAACTTTTTTTATTTTTATCCATTATAAAAGAGGGAAATGAGACTTGAGCTCTCTTGCTCCCATCATCACTCAGCCCCCAAAGCTCTCCAAAGCCATTCCCCACTTAGTTTAGCCATATTAAGCTCAAATCATAAAAGGATTTGCTCTTCGCGAGGCCATCGGAGAAGCGTTCAAGAGAAGCAAGCTAAAGTTTACTTTGAAGCTTCCTCACACACATAGAAGCTCCCTCGGATCTTCATACGAAATCATCCCGGTGAGGTAACTTTCGTCAAACCGTGGCTTAGGATTTTGCATATTTGTATTAAATTTCCGTGATTCTAGGAATTTCCTTTAGAAAATCCAGCACTTTTATTTTAAATCATCCCAAATAGGAAATAGAATTTTTTTGGTGCGACGGTCCATTTGGACAAGTTTTGGCTTAGAAACTTTCATTTTTCCAAAATACCCTGAAACACTGTTCACCGCCGGCTCACAGCCACCGTCCGATCCCGCAGTTCGCGGGATCGGACATCGCGCGTGGCGATCCGCGATCGCGCGATGCGATAAACCGTCCGGTGCGCGGTTCGCGCGATCGGACGGCTCAGATCGCGTGATCCGAGCTTCGGAGCCAGCTTCCGAGCTTCGGAGCACCGGAAATGATCTGGACCGTCCGATCGCGTGGTTTGCGCGATCGGACGGCTCAGATCGCGCGCCGATCGCGCGATCCTGGCCTCTGGATCGCGCGATCTGATCTAGACCGTCCGATTTGTGATCGGACGGTCCAGAAAAAGGCGTGGGTCGCTGTCTTCCTCGCCCAAACTGCGCGTATAAAAAAAAAAAATAATAATAAATAATAATAATAATAATAATTTAAATCATCCGAAACTTCAAAATTCATAAAAAATAAAATACTTAAAAAATTATAAACAAGGGCTCGTTGGATTTGTCTATCCAGAGAATCCAACAAACCTAAAATATTCAAAAGTTATGTAGTATTCTGAGCGTAATTTAAGTTTTAGTGAAAATCATATTTTATTAATTAAGCCAAAAATATAGGTTATATTAAGTTGAAATTTTTAGATATTGAACTTAATGTTATAACACACATACAGTAAAAATTTAAAGTTAAAATCACTTTTGTATTGGTAGATATTAAAATTTTAAATTCAGATTATCAATTTTGATAAAATAAATTAAATACAAATTCAGAAATTTACAAAAATCTTCAAGATAACCTAAATCACTTTAATCGACATCTAAGACTCTTAAAAAAAATGATTCTATCTTGAATCTTAAAAAAAATAAACACTTAAGATTAGAGTTTAAATAACTAAAAGTTAATTAAAATATAATCTAAAAAAAAAAAAAAAAAATAAAAATATAAAAATAATAATAATAATAATAATAATAATAATAATAATAAATGATCAGAAATTGAATAAAATTCATTAAACCATTAATCAAACTTTAAATCAGAAAAATATCATCTTTAAGGAGATTAAATTAAATATGATTAAATCTATTTAAGTTAATAAAACTCAATTAAATGATTAAATCTTAAATCAAACTCAAAATCCAACAAACTTAGAAAACTTTAATAATTTGATACTAATCAATTAAACTAAATAAAATTAAAGTAAACTTAATTAACCTATGATTAAATCACATCCATTTGGAATGAGATAATTAAATAATCATTAAATATTTCAACCTAATAACTAAATTGATCATGTTAATGAAATAAAACAAACATAACAAATCAAATCAAGTAAAACCCTCATAAATAATCAAACTCAATTAGTCAAACATTTAATTAATGAAAATTCAATAAATTAATCCATCATCTTAATTAATCAAATTAATTTAAGTAAGTCACATTAAAGTTAACTCTAAAAATTAAATCAAATAATTAAACTTAATAATCACACTCCTTGAATAAACTAATTAAGTTAATCATATTAAACCTAAACTTAATCAAACATAATTGATGCAATTAAACATTAAACATAAATTAAACCTAAATTATTAATTCATTAATCTTTAATTAAAATAAACTTTAATTAATCTAATTACCCAATCAAACTTAATTAGTCAACATTTAATTAATAAAATTTAATGAATTAACCCACCATTTTAATTAATCAAATTAATTTAAATAAGTGACATTAAAGCTAAAATTAAGCTTAAATCAAACCCATAATTAAATAATCATACCCTTTAATAAATTAATTAAGTTAATTAAATTAATCATATGAAACCTAAACTTAATTAAACATAATTAAGATGCGTTAAACACTAATCAAAACTTAAATTAAACCAAAATCATTAAGTCATTAATCTCTAATTAAACAAACCTTTAATTAATCTAATAATTTTAATTAACCCATTAATCAAATTTAATTAATCAAACATCTAATTAATGCAAACTTAATAAATTAATCCATTATCTTAATAAACCAAGTTTAACTTTATAAATCAGATTAAAGTTAAATAAAATTAAATACTTAACTAATCTACTAATTAATTTAATCACATTTATTAAATAAATTAAATAAATAAATTACATTAATCACATTAAACTTAAGCTTAATCAAACATAAAAATATAATTAAATGATAATCAAACCCTAATTTAAACTTCAATCATTAATTCATCAGTTACATCATTAACTCAAATAAACATGAAATTAAATCAAAAGTTAAACAAATCTTTATTTAATTTAATCATACCTCTTAAACAAACTAATTAAGTTTAATTAATTACATTAAACTTAATTAATCAAAACACAATTAAATACTAATCAAAACATAAATCAAACCAAAACCATTAAGTCATCAATTTGCATCATTTGTCTAAACAAATATAAAAAAAAAAAAAAAAAAGATTAAACAAACCTTTATAATTAACATAAATACACTTATTAATTAAACAAATCACATAATCACATTGAACCTAAGCAAATCCATAAGACCAATAAAGCTAAGAAAATCAAATTGAATCAAATTAAGATCAAGAAAGATTCTCATCAATTTAATATAGAATCAAATCAAATCTCATTCAACCTACTTAAATAAAATGAACTAATTAACTATCCAATATATGAAATCAAAAATGCAAACCAAACTTAGATGAACATGACAAATGGATGTGATTAAAAATATGATCCCAATTACAAAGAATTAAACCCAATTAGAATCAAAAAATAATCTCAATTAATCTCAAATCAAACTACAAATAAATGAACCACAATCGAATTAAATAAACATAAAGTTAAATCACATAACCATGATCAAAGAAAAGAATTAAATATTTAAAAGGATATTGAATTATCAAGATGCAATTAAACTAAAATATCTAATAAAAAAATCAATTAATCAAATACTTAAATAAACTCAAATTCTAAATTCTAAATTGAAGGAATTACACAAGTTCAAATGGGCTAATCAAGATACATAAGGACCTTAGTTAGATTCCTTAGGAATTAGGATGTAGAATAGGGTGAGTCTCTAGATGGAATTCATCCTACCCTTCATTCTTGAGAACCTAAATATCATTTAAACCAAATAAAATTGAAATAAAATGAAAAGCAAATCATTAAATCATTTAGATTGAAATCACCCAAAAGGTAAAATTTAAATTCAAACTTCAAATTGGAACTTAAGCTAAAGAAGCCTAGTAAAGTCTTGCTACACAAGCCTTAAGCACACACATTAGAATACTAAGTCACTACTTCTAGTGCTAAGTTAGGGGCGTATGTATGATGTTGTGTTTTGTTTGTGATGTAATGTTTTAGGCTGGATGTTAGGGTGTATGTTTTAGATGTTAGGCCGTTATTTAATCATATTTTCTGTAGGGGTTATACTTAAAGGGCGTAATAAAAAAATATATACATGCTTTTTATACTGTTGCTTAGCCCCTTAAGTGTAACCCATGTTAGACAGTGGACTTGGTTACCCATGTGTGGGTCTTAAGTCCAAATTATTCATATACTGCTTGGATTGTATGGTATGTTTAGCTAACATTTGTTTTTTGGTGTAGCTAGATTTACTTTTCCTATTTTTGATGTAATTTTGCATTAGAAATTAGGGTTAGTGCTATGGGGGATTAGGATGAGCAGTGGCTAGAAGGCTTAGTCACAGGGTGCCTGTGATGCCTTTAGTAAATCAAATCAAAAGAAAGAAATGAAGAAATGAAGAAATGAAGAAATGAAGAAAAGACCCCATAGCATATATATTATTTTTGTAATCCGGGTTGTATAAGGGTAGAGCTGTACCCATCTTTTTTTCTTTTTTGGGGTGTCTGGCGGGCTTAGCAGCCTTTTATTCTTTACGGTAGTCTATAAAATTATTTGATGTTATGTTTAGATTGCGCATTAGAATAACATGCTTTTCATAGTTTTTTTATGATTGATGCTTGAATGTGTGGCCTGGATGCGGTAGGCTCTTAAGATAAAATTAATTTTTCTACCCCAATTAATAACTCATAACTAAAATTTAAAACAACTCATAACCTCACATAAAAGCCTAGGGATTAAATCAAGATAATAAAATTTTAGTAACCCCTTAGTCGGATGGATGAATGTATAATATCATGCATATCATGTTCTTTCACTCTTGTTAAGAGGGAGCTTCCATCTTTGCAGAGAATCAAGGCTTAACCTATGAGAGCCTTTGGTGGAAGACACCCCTTTCTCTCTTGATTTGGCCTATAATCAAATTCTCATGCATTTAGGCATACAAAATCCCATAGCACGTCAAAAAATAAAAGTCCAAAAGAATCAAATAAATTTGATAAAATTTGCATTAGATTAAGTCATGGATTCACCACTCATGCTCTAGTCTCTTAGTGAGTCTAAGGACTTAGTTTTCTTCTAAATGAACAACTAGCCATCTTGCAAAGCATAAGACTTGCCTACATGGATTTAAAGCGTAGGAGGAGTTAGTCTCCAGGTAATAAGTCGGCCAGTGGTGGTTTATTCTCTCTTGTGGATGAAACCATATACCCTTTTTTACTTAGATTTAGGTTGTGCCTTTGTTTTGTACCAAGGCTCCTTAGTTTAGGAATCTGAGGTATTTGTTTCCTTTGGGCTACAAGCATAAATCCTCACCTCTTAGGCATTTCCACAATCTTATGTTGTGGAATTATAAGCCCTAGCAATCTAATAAAATGTCAACTCAAATAATTAACTCTCTTCAATTTCAAAAATATAAAGCCCAACTATAGGGTAGATTGGAATGCTCACTAGGCTTCCTAGTATCATGAGTATTTCCTACTTTCTCCCTTTGGATTCCAAAAATAAGTCTTCTCCTTGATCTATCCCATTTGATTTTCTAAAATAGCCAATCCTTTGATAGTCTTAACCTTGAAATCTTTGGAGACTCTAATTATCTACTTTAATCGAGAGTATTCTTAAGAAATTCTCATTTCTTAGGATGTAATTAACTATGGGGGCTTGCCTCCATAGGGAACTTAACGAACCCGGCTTAAAATAAACCCTACTTTACTTTTCCATGTAAAGTAGGGGAAAGATCTCTGGTATATTCGAAGACCCATCATGCCTTAGGAGTCCTTATTAGGTGATTAGGTCCATTATAGGGTGGTGATTTCTATCTTTCGAGATAGTACATCATTCCTTAATGTCATACCCGATCATTTCAATAAGTACCCCCTAAGATCTGTGGTGTCCCACACCCCAAAAATAAACACCACGATTTTTTACGACTCGGGGATAGTTCCTCTCTCCATCTTTAGTAGACAATTATTGTCTCCAAGCATCGATAGTGGACTTATATTTTATATAGGTCGAGACTATCATTCTTTCGTTGGCACTTAGCTTATTTCATCCTTAAGCAAAGCTGCCAACATCCTCTTTTAGGACCTCACCCTGTAGGTCTTAAAACCTTATTGGGTTCCCACAGGTGAAAATTGGAATTAATCAAACAGAGGAGATTACCAAAATTAAAAATCTCCTCACCATTCTGATGGTGAGGCAAGGTTCATCCCATGAACAATAAGAGAATAAAACTCTTCTACAAAATTACATGTCTTTCAAAAGCACTTTTCAAAATCCACATAATAAGGGATCTACACAAGTTTATAAGAAATTTTCACAAAACACATATAACCAAACCTCGCTTAACAAATCTGATTGTTACAAGAAGGTTCTTTAAAAAAAAAAAAAATTTTCAACAATTTTAATTTTCAAAGCACATTTTCTTTGAAATGGATATCCCCGCCCCACACACTCAAATTCTGGATGGAGATTCTATTTTCAAATAAACCACCACACAAAAAAAAAAATGAAACTCCACTTAGCATTTCACATGTGCTAGAGTTGAAGTTTCCTTTTCAAAAGCAATAAATCATACACACACAAAGAGAAGTCAAGACATATTTGAACCCCCACTTGACATAACCAAATTTGTCAAATGGGAGTTCCCCTTCCTTGAGAAGGTAGAGAAAATTGAATTCTATTTGCATTTTGTCCGATAATTCCTTCATGCTAAAGTCTTGAACTTCAAAACACATTGGGAACTCATTTGACATGCCCAAGTATATCGAATGAGAACCCATTTTGAAAATCATAAGAAAATGAACTCCATTTAACAAACTTAAGTATTAAATAAGTTCATTTTCTTTCAATATAAAAAAAATAAATAAATAAACACATTTGACGTTTACTTAACATACCAAATTTGTTAAGTGAGATTTTCATTTTCAAAATCACAATCACATTTGACATTTACTTAGCATACCAAATTTGTTAAGTGAGAGTTTCATTTTCAAAATCACAATCATATTTGACTTTCACTCAGCATACCAAATTTGTTAAGTGAAGGTCTCTTTTCAATGCACATTTGATCCCTATTTTAACATACTGAATTTGTTAAGTAAGGATCCAATTTTTCATGATAAATCACACTTGAACTTCCGCTAACATACCAAATTTGTTAAGTGAGAGTCTCATTCTCCAACATATCTCAAACAAATTTAGCTTTACTTAACATATCAATCTTATATATGACTCCTTATATTTAACTTTCACTTAACATACCAAATTTTGTTAAGGAAAGCCTCATCACCAAACACAAATCGCATGATGGCCTCTACTTAACATACCAAATTTGTTAAGAAAGAAGCCCCATTTTCAAATCAAAATATCACACAATCAAATCTTCACAAGCAAAAATATTTCAAACACAATCACAACCTCTTCTTAGCATACCCAAATTTGCTAAGTAGAGGTCTTTCAAACTATCAATATTTTCAAACAAGATGCACAAAACACAAATATTTTCAAGAAAATCTCTCAAATTTTAGAACCCCACCCAACATACCTAAATCGGTTGAGTATGGGTTCTAAATCAAATCAAATGGCAAAGACTCTCCTCAATATCCAAAATCTCTATTTTGATGAACCCCACTTAACATCCTTAAGATTGTTTAGTGTGGGTTCAAATTCAAAATCAAATCAAATCAATGATTGAAGGTGAATATCAAGGCAAGTGTCTGACCACTTTCAATAATGCAAATGCAATCAATTGTTTCACCCTCAAGATCTATGGCTCCCAACAAGCTCGTGTTTTCCTTCCCCACTGGCCTAAACCTAGCCTTGGATCAAGCTAGTCTTTCTACCACTGGCTCCACCGAGGTCATCTACTTTGTGGTTTTGAGGGAGTGAGGATTTCAGGCGCCCCTCACGCTTAACAAGGAGGAGGTGGCGGGACGCCACTCATTCGATATGCCATCCGATTCTGAAGTTTCCTCCACTAAAGAGGAAGGCCAACGCTTCGCCGTGTCGGTTGTGCTGTGCCCCTCGTCGGGCCATCTCTACTACTACTACCCCTCCTTGGATTCCCCAAAGGGAAGACTGCTCTGCTCAAATAGTCTCCTCCACATTCGAGGTGGGTGCTAGCTCTCATACCTACACGCTCACGCCGCAACAGAACCAAGATCGACATCACAAGAGGGCGAGAGAGATGGATGTCGCTTCCCATGTCAGGAGGGATCCCCATGTGAGACCTCTCCACATTTGAGTGGTAGTAGGTTTCACCCCTTTCACCGATGGAGAGGAGGACAGGAGGATTGACTACCTCCACCACCAAGATATTTTAGACACCGCCAGAGCACGGAAGCCCCATGTCGGGCTGGACGACGCCTTGGTGACTAGAGCCTGAGCGTGCAGTTTTTGATCGAGAGTTATCCCTAGGAGAGTTAGAAATTTGATCAAGGGAGAGAGCCTTGGAGGCTCAAGCATCACCGGAGAGGAAGGAGGTTTGTTAGCAAGGCGCCTCCTCTTATGGACTTTCCGATCGTCGCCTCTACCGATCGATTCGATAAAGATCATCAGGCTACTCGCCATGGGAGGAGTAGGCCTGTCGAGGCCGTTACCTCGCACCGCTCCACTCGCCCACCATCGCATCATCCACGGCATCCCCATTCCACCAAGATCCGAAGCCCCCATCCTGGGAAAGACCGACCATTGGTGATCTACGCCCAAGGATCCCACTCCATCTACTCCACCTTGAGGTGAGGTCGAGCACTCCTATTGACCTCCGCCTCAACCACGGAGAAGAAGGAATGGCAACCAAGCTGGTGGTCGAGTCACCACCACCACTAGCTACAGCCTCCACCTACAAAGCAAGGGCGGAAGGGATGAGGATATAGATGGTGTATCCATGGTAGATCCTTCCACATCGTGTTCACCGGACAATGATCAACATATACCCATCTCAGAGAGCCCCTCTTAGAGATAGTAGAAAGCAAGAAATGCTCGATGTTACGCTGAGTATAGCCTCCACTCGCCGTGAGTATTTATCCCCACAACTAGACCGCTTCGATGAGAGATCGTTGCTCAAGACTTTCCGAGAAGAGGGAACTCTATGGGGATGAGCTCGATGAAGGATGCTAGGTCGCTTTTGATCCGATGGGGATGATCTCTTGGAGGACTCAGCAGAAGTCCATATGGTCGACACTAGGGGTTCCCTCTTTAGGGATCAGCATAGCCAGGAGGGTGTTGTAGTTGAGGAAGAAGACACTCTCATTCAACCCAACACCTTCAAAAAGGC
Organism: Cymbidium sinense; assembly: GCA_021442155.1. NCBI lineage: Eukaryota > Viridiplantae > Streptophyta > Magnoliopsida > Asparagales > Orchidaceae > Cymbidium > Cymbidium sinense. The sequence continues at coordinate 9,353,878 of CM038233.1, read as the reverse complement.
AGAGATGAGCATACAAGATGGAGAAGAGAGTTGAAGATTTATTAGCTAGCCTTAGCACTTCAAGGCCAAGCTCCATCAAGACAACCTACTCTTTAGAGGCGACCACCCTGGTTGTTGCATGTGGATCGCCCAAGAGTACATCTCCGTAGACCAGATAGGCGATGCATAGGAAGGTGGACAACACCTCCATGCAAGAAAAAGATATCAAAGTTAGTGGAGCGAAGTGAAGGATGCGTTGGCACAAGCAGGTGGCTCATCTGTCCAAAGGGTAGACCCTACCGAGGAATTTGATTGTCCAATATCCTAAGGGTTTTGTGCCTCCTTCCTTCAAAATTTTGATGGTGGGAACCCCGGCAAAGACATAGCACATTTCATTTGATGTCGCAATGTCGGCGTGATGCACTTCTATTCCGCTCTCTTCGTAGTTTGAGGCATCGCATTTGATTGGTGAACTACCCAATGGTTCGAAGACTAAAGTTGGAGCACCTCTTCATCAAAAGGTTAGAGCCCAAAGAGTAAGGGTGACCTCGTGGCCCAACAAAATCCAAATGAGTCCCTTGTTGATTATATTCTCGTATAAACCCAGTATGAAATGTGAACCACAAATGAAGCATGCTATAAATTCTTCTCAAGAATATTCATGGCTTGCCTTCATGCTCAAGGATTTACGATCAAAACCTTTGAGAAGTTAATCAACAAGGCGCTACCTACAAGGGGAAGCCAAGCTTACCTTTTCAAGACCAATCATTCAAGCCCAAGCCACGAAAGCATTTGAGAAGAAGCTGGGTAGTAGTTAGTAGAGGGAAGCAGCACCGAGCTGAGAGACCTCATGCACCTCCATTGCCACCTCCTCTACCACCACCGCCGCGATATAACCACCTTGCCACATCGCCACCGCCCGCCACAATATACTCAAGAACGCATACTCATATCCACAGTAGCTATTACCCACCTACTCTTATCGATAAATTGAATAAGCCATATTCATTCAAGAGGGAGGTAGGGGAAGATCTTTAAGAATCTCTTAAAGAAACCTCGACGCACTGAGCCCAAGAGGAAGATGTGGGCAAGAGTGATGATCCTAACTATTGCCCTACCACCGCATGGTCGGGTCATGTCTTGGAGGATTGTGTCACCTTTAAGGACTGCTTGAGCTACAAGTCGAGTTATTGTCATCCCCAAGGAATACTTGTTAGAACAACCTTCTAGTTCTATCAGAGTAATTCTTGGGGATACTACGATCCTCTTAAGACAAAAGAAGGTTGGGATATTGTCTTATCCCAACCTCTAAAAAAGTGGTCTCTAAGATCAAGAAGCTTTCTTTAGTGTCAAGTAACTCAAACCTCCAACAAGGAAGGTTTGCAAGTTGCCAAAGACAACTTGAAGAAGGTGTCACCAGAAGCTGACTACCTACTGGATAGCATAGTAGCACAACCACCGCTCCCAAAGACTTCATCCATCGTGCGCTACTACTTCTTCCTCCACTAGCTCCTCTTCTTCCAATAGTATCAGACGTGACAAGGGCACTATACCCCTTTCTCCTTACTTTATTAGATTTCTATCATGTACCTCCATCTAAGAAGAAATCAATGAAGAAAGCTTTCACTTATATCTTGTCCACTTCTGATACTCTAGATTTCATTCCTCTCGAAAACTCTTCAAGTCTACAAAATAATGATGATTCTAGTCCCGATCATTCCACCTTTGATTTAGAAATGGATTTTCCATTCCTAAATCATTCGGGTTCACCCATTGAGATTGATTTGGAGTCATCTGACTCTGATGATCCCATAGGAGAAGTTGTAGGTACTGAGAAGGAACTTCCTACAAATTCATCATTCCAAGAGGTCAAAGTTAACCTTCGCGGGCAAAGTTCTACCTCCTGGGTGGCACCTCGTGATAAGGGTAAGCAAATCATTGGTTCTAAAGAGGATAACCTCTCCACAAGATGCTCCACCCATGGATATGCTTGTGGAGGATCCAAGGTTGACTACAATGTCCTAGCATCTTAGAAAGCCGCCTAAGTTAAGTATATATGACGCCTCATCTTATCCAAAGAGATGAGGGAATCTCTAATCAAGGCCCTCCTTGATCCGGGAGATATGCTTAGCCCATGAAAGAGGAGGCTTGCGTCGAAGGACACTCTAGGAGTTACATTGATGAAGACTTTTCTAGAACCAAGCACAACCACCCTCTTTACATTACGTGGATGTTGGAAGAAGATATCGAGTTCTTGTTGATGTGGTGCATCGGTGAATATTATGAGTCTAAAAACCCTCGCTTACTTAAAGATTGACATCTCCAAACTTTCAAAAGAGAGGATGATGTTGAGAGGATTCAATGAACAAGGCGAGGGCTTTAGGCTCTATAGTATGTTGCCTTAGAAGTGGATGATTGGAAGACTACCGCCAAGTTTCATATTATAGACCAGATACATCTTTCAATTTTACTTGGGAGACCGTGGATACATGAGAATAATGTGGTTCCATCCTCTCTACTGCATGAAGTTCATGAGAGGTGGGATTGAATCCGCATCAAAGGAGATCTTAAGCCATTCACGCTCAGGTGGAATATATGAAGATGCAAACCTACTATCTCCCTCAAAATCAACAAGTCTATTCTCGTGAACTTGGCGAAAGTTCAAAAATAAAAGAAAAAGAAAAGGAAAAAAAGAAAAAGAAAAAAAAAGAAAAAGAAAAGAAAAAAGGAAATGAGAAAGAAAATAAAAGGAAGCAAGAAATAGACTTGGAGGAGAAAGGAGAGCCTAGCATTAGATTCCACCAGTCACTCCATTCAACATATGGGTAGGATGACTCGACCTCCACCAAAGGAAGAGGTAGATCAGACATGCCAGATGGAAGACCTCCTTATTGGCCATCCAATAGAGTTATGTCCCGCTACCATGACTACACCTACTATCATATAGACTTAGAATCTAGTTCAGATGATGAGTCATATATGATTAGTACACCAACTAGCACTTCCAGATCCCCATGCAAGTGAGTTGAGCCGACATGAAGACCAGCTCCTAAGCAAAGCATAAGTGTATCCAGTCTATATGTGAAATGAAGCATCAATTGGGAACTTTAGCTCTAACCCCACTTTCTCACAAAAGTTGAGGGTTTGGTAGTTAAGGAAGCCCTAAGTCTTCCACAAATGTAAAAGTGCGAAGTTCTTTCAGCAGCATCATCCTCAAGTCAAGAAGCGATGTAGAACTTGAGGATGATTCATATAAAGATTTAATAGAATTACCTTTTGATTGGTATTGTGTTCTTAATTTAGCAAAGAAAGGATTAATTCCACATGCTTGGTCTAAACAGTGGGATTACTTTGAAAGGTTATGGGACAACAAATGCATACATTCACAATCAAGACCGACTAGGATTGATGGTCGTTGATGATGATGATTACCGCTAGTCATCACCAATCATTTGGAATCGAAGGTTCTTTTCAAATCATGCTAACTCATATGAGGAGGTGTGCTTAGAAACTTGGATGATCCAAATGACTTTGAAGTCAAAGATGCACCGCCGAGTTGAAGAGGAGATCGATCAACTATCGATGAGCTCAAAGAAATCAACCTAGGATCAAGAAGATCCACCCAACATATATCAGCTCTATTGAATGAAAAAGAAACCAATGATTTAGTGAAGCTATTGACTGAGTTTAAGGATTGCTTTGCATGGAGATATGAAGAGATGCGGCTTCCCCATACATAGCCCATAAACTAGCAATAGAACCTAATGCTAACCCTATCAAGCTCCTAGACATGCATTAGACATTGAACAAGTCACTTCAAATCAAGAACCGATCGATGCCGGCTTTATTAGGGAAGAAAAATATCCTACCCGGTTGGCTGTGTCATCCCGTTAAGAAAAAGAATGGCCAAATTCGTATATGCGTTGATTTTAGGGATCTAAATAAGGCATGTCCTAAGGATGAATTCCACTTCCTATACCGTAATTAATGGTGGACATTGCTTCATCTCATGCGATATTCTCCTTTATGGATGGGTCATCCGCTACAACCAAATTAAGATGGCCCTGAGGATGAAAGAAACACCGCCTTTTCAACCCCGTCAATAATATATTGTTATAAGGTCATGCCTTTCGCCTTAAAATGCCACATACCAGCCCATGACTAATCTTCGATGAACTCATTCATCATCAAGTTGAATGCGATGATCTCGTTGTCAAAGAAAAGGAAGACCATCTCTTTGACTTGAGAGTAGTTTTTGAACTAATAATACAACCTCAAAATGAACCCCCAAGTGTGCATTGAGTAGCTTGGAAAATTTCTTGGGTTTGTTGTCCGACACCGGAATTGAAATCGATCCAGAAAGATCAAAGCGAGAAATGCCACCCCTAAAGCCTAACACAACTCAGTCATTCCAAGGGCTACATATCTAAGAGCTTCATTTCCAACTTATCGAAGATGCCAACCATTCTCGACTTATCAAAAGATGCCAAGTTCAAATGGGATGATAAGTGTCGATGCTTTCAAGATATCAAGCAATATCGATGACACCTCCGCCCTAGCGCCCCTATCCCAGTCGCTATATTATATACCTGCATTAGATGACTCCTTGGCGCTTTGTTGGCTCAAACCAATGATGAAGGGAAGGAGAACTCTCTATTATCTCAGTCATCGTCTAACCCTGCTAAGGCAAACTATCCACCTATTGAAAAGCACTGCCTAGCTTTAATCTTTGTATCCCAAAAGCTACTACACATGCTTTCTCATAAGGTGAACTTGATCTCTAGAGTCAATCCACTAATATCTCATGACACGACTTTATCTGGACGGTTGGCACGTTGGTCCATGATTTTGTCTCAGTTTGATATAACATTCATTCCTCCGCGTAAAAGGACAAGCACTTGATTTCTTAGCGACATCCACTCCTCGATTCTCCGCTTAATGATGATCTCCCGATGAACAAATCATGAACTTAGGGGTACTAGTGCTCGCGGGAGATGTACTTTGATGGTGCTTCCTCTCAAAGAGGAGAAGAACCACAATTTATTATCCCGTGGAAGGGTAGGAATAGTTCTCCTAACTCACCGCAATGTGATGAGATTCTCATATCATCTATCCAATCCATGCACCAATAATGAAGCGAATATGAGGCTCGATTGTCGGGTCTGAGTTAGTCATTACACTATGCGCAGAGTATCAACATCTTTGGGATTCTCGAGTCATCAACCAAATCGGGTCTAAAGTTCTAAAGCCTAAGCTCCACCATTACCATAAGTACACTATGGAGTTGTTGGCCCAAATCCCAGGTTACCATCTAAGATTCCTCGAGGGAGAACGCAATAGCATGCATTAGCCAAGCTTGCCAAAGAGTTGGCATGTAAGATGAGTCCATTCCAATAAGGGTCCAAAATAGACAAGTCTTATCCCTTATTGATGCTGAACTCATCGAGAGATTCTCTCTTGAAGGGGAGGTTGCCATTACCAGTAAGGATGAGATTGGAGGCAACCATTCATAGATTATTTAAATGTAGGCAAACTACCTCAAGAGAAATCAGGCATGTGAAGCAGAGCCCTTTCCTATACTCTTGTAGGCACCTTGTACCAAGTCTTTTCGATCATATGTGGTTACGTCCGGACAAACATGAAGCCCGTAGAATTGTGACCGAGGTACACTCGTGGTTATGGGGTACATCATCAATTCAAGATGAAAGCCAAGATCAAGAGACTAGGATACCGCCTTCGATGATCACATCGTATGGATGTAGCTAGAGATGCCATCAATGTCGTACATGGTGTCCTACATCAACCCTAATATTCTACATCCTACGTTGGCCTCATGGCCATGAGTGTTGAGTATCGATATGGGTCCGATCCTCCTTCTTCCAAGGGTCATCGGTTCATTCTAGCTATCGACTATTTTCCAAATGAGGAGGCAATCCCACTTAGAGGTCACTCAACATGTGCTCCAGTGGAACCATATCGATATATAGGTTCGGGTGCCTCGATGAATTATATCATAATGGTACCGCATTCAAGAGCACTAAAATCAATAGCTTTGCTCAAGACACAACATAGATTGGAGATATTCTACCATCTACTATCCAAGAGCAAAATGTAAGCCTTCAACAAAACCCTCATTCAAATCCAAGAAGACATTAGATGACAACAAACGACGATGGCATGAAGGTTGGTTGAAGCTTTATCTCGTACCACATATAGAACTCCAACTCAATCTACCCTTTCTCCTTAGTGTATGGGTCCAAGCCGTTCTACCATTGGAAGTCCAACTCCCATCACTAAGGATACTGGCAAGCAAAATCACAATGAAAGTAATGCCAAGTTTGGAAGAGCTCAAGGTTTGGAGGAGAGACGCCTGAGCATGCCAAAACCTCGAGTTATATAAAGCCAAGATGATTCAAGCTCATAACAAGTTGGTCCCCAGCTTTTCAAGTAGAGAGCTTGTTTTGGTTCTAAGGAGACCAATTGTTCGTCAAAGATGGGGAGGAAAGTTTGAACCCACTTGGGAAGGCCCTTATGCCATGAGAAGGCCTACCAAGGAGGGTCTTACCAACTCATAAAGGAGAGCCCATGCTTCCAATCAATGGGCTCTACTTAAAGAAATATTATCCATAAATCTTGTTTGAAAATAATTATCAATAAAATCTCTTTCATCTCAAATTTTATTTCTCTGTTAGAAATATCTTTTGCTTGTGAATTCATCATGATATATTTAGGGTCCCCGGTAATCCTATTCCTTCATATCAAACACAAACATACATATCTTTTCTCCTACTTTAAAGTGGGAGCAAGCCCCTGTGGCACTCACTCATGCTCTAGGTCGGGTTCGATTTGTTGTCTAAAGCAACCGATCACCCCTGGTCATTTATGGAGGATGTAAGTCCGCTTTCTTCTAATTTGACCATTGCAAACCAATGAGCCTTGTTAGTTTGGTAGGCTTCACCGCCTCTAGTGAACTACCTTGTGTCTTTTATTTAAGAAGATGTGAGTCCCAACACTTTCTTCTTGAACTAGCCACCATACTCTAACTAGAGTTTAGGTGTGTAAGAGTCCCCAGTGGCAACCTATTCCTTCATATCAAACACAAATACACATATCTTTTTTTCGCTACTTTGATGTGGAGCAAGCCCCTGGCACTCACTCATTACCGCTTCAGTCGGTGATTTGTTGTCCAAAGCAACCGATCACCCCAAAGGGTCATTTGTTGAGGATGTAAGTCCCCGTGCTTTCTTCCTAATTCATTGCAAACCGATGAGCCTTTGTTAGTTGTAGTCTTCACCGCCAAAGCTACCTCATGATTGATCATGTTTGAGAAGATGTGAGGCGTGCTTTCTTCTTGAACTAATCATCATGACCCAACTAGGTCAAATATATTTGAGGTTTAGGTAAGTCCCCTAGAGGCTCCTTTCCTCTTGACTATGTTTCGATATAAGCCCCTGGCATTCACCTCAATGTCGCCTAGGCTGATGGCACCGCCGAGTCAAGACTATCCCCCGGCCCGCTTTAGAGATGTAAGCCTACACGCTTTCTTTCGACGATACAAACCGATGGGCACCATAGGTTGGTTGATGTTCGCTATGTCGACAAATGACTCACCCTGGGTACACCACTCTTGGAAGATGTAAGTCCCCGCGCTTTCTCCATGTGTTGGCCACCGAATACCTATGTGATATATGACTAGCCATGTCATTTTCTGTGTGGATTGAAGCCCCATTGGGCCCTTCTCGGGCATTCTATTTGGATCACGCCCTTGAGACCCCATTTAGACACTACCTGTGTTACTTTTGGATTGGACAGCCCCTTTCCGGTAGCCACCCCGTGGTTGGAGAATTTGTTCAACATGATTCTCCCTTGGTTCAAGAATCTGAGACAGTCGATATAAGCTCCTTCTCGCTTGATCCCAAACTAACAGGTGGTCCATGATAAAACAAATTAAACAAACAAACAAAATATTTGCTTGTGGATTAGAATTCAAGCCCCTTTCCCAAGTGCATCCTATCTTAGGCAAGGTCGTCAAAAACTCCCTATAGGAATTGCGACTACCTGAGTTGAGATAAATCCTGCCTGCATCACTGTAGTCGCCAGTCGGGTTCAACTTGTTGTGCCACCAATGAGTTACCCCGGCCGCTTTGAAAGATATAAGTCTATTACGCATTCTTTCCAAAGACGATCGTAAACCGACGGCACTAGTGATTTGTTGCTAAGCAACCGATCACCCCAGTGGATTCTTGTTTAGAAAGATGTGAGTCCCCGTGCTTTCTTCCTAACTTGACCATTGCAAACCGAAAGGCACCCCTTAGGTTGGTTAGTTCTACCTAACGGCTGGTAGACTATCCTTTTAGTTTTGTAAATCTAAGATAAATATTAGCTCCTTCTTAGTAGATTCATCGCAAAACCAACAGGTCCATCTAAAATTAAAGTAATACTATTCTCGATATACATGGGCATTCACTCAAATAGTCTAGCCTGATCGATCTGTTTATCAATAGATCACCCCAACTATTGATCTCTACTTTGGAAGATGTAAGTTCCTACTTCCTAGTACAATCGTTGCACCGAAAGGCAACCTTAGTCCTACTTTGTGGGTTGGTAGACTACCCCTTTGGACTTGTAAACTGAGGTCAAGCCGACATAGCTCCTCCTCAGTAGGTCCATCGCAAGCCAACAGGGTCCACAATATAACACACAAAATTAAAGTAAATCAAATCAAATCAAATTAATCATCAGGACTACTCTTGAGTTGAGGTGGTGCTCACTCAAGAGTCGCCTTAGTAGGGTTCATGTGTTGCTCGTCCAATAGATCGCCAACGACTTGCTTTGGAAGATGTAAGTCTACTACGCTTTCTTCCAAGATAGTCATTGCACCAAAAGGCAACCTTAGTTGGATAGTCCTACCTTATGTGTAGACTATCCCTTTAGACTTATAAATCTAAGACAAAGCCAAGGCCCCTTTCTTAAGATAGTCCATCGCACCAACAGGTCCATAACAAAATAAATTTGAAACCAACCTCTCCAGGGAGTCAAATTAAACATATCAAATAAACCAAGTTTCTCTCAAATGCAAATCAAATTGGCCTCTGGAACTTAGTTCTAAATCAAACAAATTTCACCGAGTGTACATCCCAGCGGATATGCCCTCAATCTAGAACCCTTCTCCTCTGGAGCCATAACAATTAAACCTCCCTAGGAGTCATCAATCAAAAAAAAATATAATTAAATTCTTATCCCCGTGGATACACACCCAAACAAATTATATTCAAATCAAGCTCATATCTATATCCCCAGAGATAACTTGAACTTTCCTGTAGGAAGGTTCATGTACTCAATCCCTAGTGATTCTTCTTTATGCACTAAAGATCGATTCTATCTACCTTCGCCCAGTATAGATCACTTATGTTGTTGTTGCAACCTTCTAAATGTTGTTGATCTTTTCAACCAATACCTGCGTGTGCCTTGTCCACACCACACCTATCGGGGTCCTTTGTTGACCTCACTAGTGAGCTCTTAACATCTTCTTAGACTTAGGACTCTTCTAAGATTTTCTTAGTCATAAGACACATATAGTGATTAGATGAACACCCAACCTAAGCCTGAGACTTAGAAGTGTTAATCATAAGATTAGCTACTTGGGTTTAAGGAAATTACCTATCCCATAGCCCAAATCTAATCTAGATACACTTTCTCAAATTAAATCCAAATTCTCAAATCAAACCTCAAATCCAAATTCAAATTCTAAATCTAATTTCAAAATTTGACTCCAAATGATTGAAACCCAAAATCAAATTCAAATCCTAACACCCTTCCTAAGCCATATGAACCATATTCATAAGTTTAGCCAAATATTTCCTTAAATCAAATCAAACTCAATTGATCTCTTCATAAATGGGTATTCCTTCATTTATATTCACAAATATAAATAAAATCCAAATTCAAATGACCAAAACCATATTGAAAATCAAATCCAAACTCAATTTAAACCCTTTAAGCCAATTCTTTGGACTTAGCCAAATTCTATCCAGATTAAGTCAAAACCAAGCAATTTTCTCTTGAATCAATCATTTATTCAATTATTTACCCAAATATAAATGAAACCTATAATTATCAAATCAAATCAAAACTAAACCAATTGACTTAGGTGCACTTAACTAAAGTGACTAAAGGACTCATTTGAGCCAACTTCTAATCCAATCCAAATTGGATTGAACCAAGCTCACCAAAATCTTCCACCATGATTTTTGATCACTCTAGGATGATCAATTGCAACCAATTGGGCCAAACCAAGCCCAATTGGCCATTTGATCCAAAGCCCCAAATTGGCCTAAAGAACCAAATCGGGCCAAATCATGATCTAACCCATTGATTTGATTCAATGGCTCAATCTCATTCTAAATTGATTATTGAACTTGACCAAAGCAATAATTGAACTCAATTTGATCAATTAGAGCAATCAACTTGACAACGCCCAAATTGGCCTAAAGGGTCAATTTGGCCTAAATCAAAATTAAATCCAAATTAATTCAAACCAAACACATTCATCTTCAATAGTTAATTGAACATGAATCAACCCATAAAAAGTTAATTTGGACAATTTTTGGTCAAATGGGTCAATTTGCCCAAATGACCCATATGACCTAAATTGGGCCAAATCCTTGAAACCAAGCCAAAACCCATTGAGGATCAAATCGAAACTCATTTGGGATCAGCCCAAAATAAACCCAACCCATTTTAAATCCCTCATGAACCAACCCCACATAGGATTCCACCAACCCCATTTAATTCCCCATCACATGCACTTAACCCCTCATCACATGGCACCAATATTCAATTAAACAAATCTCATCATGTGGCAGCAGAGAGGACTTTGGAGCAAAATCCAAAGTCCTCAATCAATCTAGATCCTAACCACCCCAACAAGATGGCATTCAATTTGGAGCCAAAATGATTCAAATTTTTTTTTATTTTTTATCCATTATAAAGGAGGAAATGAGACTTGAGCTCTCTTGCTCCCATCATCACTCCCCAAAGCTCTCCAAAGCCAAAAGTAACCCATTCCCACTTGTTTAGCCACATATTGAGCTCAAATCATAAAATTTGCTCTTGGTGACGGTAAACATCGGAGAAGGAGGCGTTGAAGAAGGCTAAAGATTACTCAAGCTTCCTCACACATAGAAGCTCCCTCGGATCTTCACGCAGAAATCATCCCGGTGAGGTAACTTTCGTTAAACCGTAATGGCCTTAGGATTTTGCATATTTTGTATTAAATTTGATTCTAGGAATTTCCTTTAGAAAATCCAGCACTTTTATTTTAAATCATCCCAAATAGGAAATAGAATTTTTTTTTGGTGCGAATCGACGCAAAACGGTCCATTTGGACAAGTTTTGGCTTAGAAACTTTCATTTTTCCAAAATACCCACATCTGTTCGCCCGGCTCGATACCGTCCGATCCGATTCGCGGATCGGACGGCGGATGGATCGCGCGATCCGCCTTGATCAGCGCGATGCGATCTAACCGTCCGATGCGGTTTGCGATCGGACGGCTCATCTGATCCAGCGAACCGCTTGAAATGAAATGATCAGGCCGTCCGTCGTGGCGATCGGACGACTCGGATGTCGCCGATCGCGCGATCCGCCTCGATCGCGCGATCTAAACATCGTCGTGATCGGTGGTCAAGAGCGGCTGTCTTTCCCAAACCGGCAATAAAAAAAAAAATAATAATAAATAAATAATAATAATAATAATAATTTAAATCATCCAAACTTCAAAATTCATAAAAATAAAATACTTAACCAAAATTATAAACAAGGGCTCGTTGGATTTGTCTATCCAGAGGAATCCAACAAACCTAAAATATTCAAAAGTTATGTAGTATTGAGCGTAATTTAAGTTTTAGTGAAAATCATATTTTATTAATTAAGCCAAAAATAGGTTATATTAAGTTGAAATTTTAGATATTGACTTAATGTTATAATACACACATACAGTAAAATTTAAAGTTAAAATCACTTTTGTATTGGTAGATATTAAAATTTTAAATTCAGATTATCAATTTTGATAAAATAAATTAAATAAAAATTCAGAAATTTACAAAAATCTTCAAGATAACCTAAATCACTTTAATTGACATCTAGACTCTTAAAAAAAATGATTCTATCTTACGAATCTTAAAAACCCAAATAAACACTTAAGATTAGAGTTTAAATAATTAAAAGTTAATTAAAATATAATAAAAAAAAAAAAAACTCAAATATTAAATAAAAAATAATAATAATAATAATAATAATAATAATAATAATAAAATGATCATTGAATAAAATTCATTAAACCATTAATCAAACTTTCAAAAATATCATCTTTAAAGGAGATTAAATTAAATATGATTAAATCTATTTAAGTTAATAAAACTCAATTAAATGATTAAATCTAAAATCAAACTCAAAATCCAACAAACATAGAAAACTTTAATAATTTTATACTAATCGAATTAAACTAAATAAAGTAAACTTAATTAACATGATTAAATCACATCCATTTGGAATGAGATAATTAAATCATTAAATATTTCAACCTAATAACTAAATTGATCATGTTAATGAAATAAAACAAACATAACAAATCAAATCAAGTAAAACCCTAATCATAAATAATCAAACTCAATTAGTCAAACATTTAATTAATGAAAATTAATAAATTAATCCATCATCTTAATTAATCAAATTAATTTAAGTAAGTCACATTAAAGTTAACTCTAAAATTAAGCTTAAATCATAATTAAACTTAATAATCACACTCCTTGAATAAACTAATTAGTTAATCATATTAAACCTAAACTTAATCAAACATAATTAAGATGCAATTAAACATTAAACATAAATTAAACCTAAATTATTAATTCATTAATCTTTAAAATAAACTTTTAATTAATCTAATTACCCTTAATCAAACTTAATTGGTGAACATTTAATTAATAAAAATTTAATGAATTAACCACCATTTTAATTAATCAAATTAATTTAAATAAGTGACATTAAAGCTAAAATTAAGCTTAAATCAAACCCATAATTAAATAATCATACCCTTTAATAAATTAATTAAGTTAATTAAATTAATCATATGAAACCTAAACTTAATTAAACATAATTAAGATGCAATTAAACACTAATCAAAACTTAAATTAAACCAAAATAATCATTAAGTCACAATTCTCTAAAACAAACCTTAATTAATCTAATAATTTTAATTAACCTTTAATCAAACTTAATTAATCAAACATCTAATTAATGCAAACTTAATAAATTAATCCATTATCTTAATAAACCAAATTTAACTTTATAAATCGATTAAAGTTAATTCAAAATTAAATACTTAACTAATCTACTAATTTAATCACACCTATTAAAATAAATTAAATAAATAAATTAATCATATTAAACTTAAGCTTAATCAAACATAAAAATATAATTAAATGATAATCAAACCCTAATTTAAACTTCAATCATTAATTCATCAATTACATCATTAACTCAAATAAACATGAATTCAAATTAAAAGTTAAACAAATCTTTATTTAATTTAATCATACCTCTTAAACAAACTAATTAAGTTAATCGAATTAATTACATTAAACTTAATTAATCAAAACACAATTAAATGCTAATCAAAACATAAATTAAACCAAAACCATTAAGTCATTAATTGCATCATTTGTCTAAACAAATATAAAAAAAAAAAAAAAAAATTAAACAAACCTTTATAATTAACATAAATACACTTATTAATTAAACAAATCACATAATCACATTGAACCTAAGCAAATCCATAAGACCAATAAAGCTAAGAAATCAAATTGAATCAAATTAAGTTAAATCAAGAAAGATTCTCATCAATTTAATATAGAATCAAATCAAATCTCATTCAACCTACTTAAATAACTAATTAACTATCCAATATATGAAATCAAAATGCAAACCAAACTTGATGAACATGACAAATGGATGTGATTAAAAATATGATCCCAATTACAAAGAATTAAAACCCAATTAGAATCAAAAATATAATCTAATCTAACCATCAACTACAAATAAATGAACCACAATCGAATTAAATAAACATAAAGTTAAATCACATAACCATGATCAAAGAAAAGAATTAAATATTTAAAAGGATATTGAATTATCAAGATGCAATTAAACTAAAATATCTAATAAAAAAAATCAATTAATCAAATACTTAAATAAACTCAAATTCTAAATTCTAAATTAAAGGAATTACACAAGTTCAAATGGGCTAATCAAGATACTTAAGGACTTAGTTAGATTCTTAGAATTAGGATGTAGAATAGGAGTCTACGATGGAATTCATCCTACTCTTCATTCTTGAGAACCTAAATATCATTTAAACCGAATAAAATTGAAATAAAAATGAAAAGCAAATCATTAAATCATTTAGATTGAAATCACCCAAAGGTAAAATTTAAATTCAAACTTCAAATTGGAACTTAAACTAAAGAAGCCTAGTAAAGTCTTACTACACAAGCCTTAAGCACAGACATTAGAATACTAAGTCACTACTTCTAGTGCTAAGTTAGGGCGTTGTATGTATGATGTTGTGTTTTGTTTAGTGATGTAATGTTTTAGACGATGTTAGGGTGTATGTTTCGTAGACTGGATGTTAGGCCGTTATTAGCCTAATCATATTTTCTGAGGGGTTATACTTAAAGGAAAGAATAAAAAAAATATATACATGCTTTTGCGGTTGCTTAGCCCCTTAAGTGTAACCCATGTTAGATGGGACTTGGTTACCCATGTGGGTGCTAAGTCCAAATTATTCATATAACTGCTTGGATTGTATGGTATGTTTAGCTAACATTTGTTTTGCAGTGTAGATTTACTTTTCCTATTTTTGATGTAATTTTGCATTAGAATTAGGATTAGTGCTATGGGGGATTAGGATGAGCAAGGCTTAGTCCCCTGGGTGCCTGTGATGCCTTTGGAGTAAAATCAATCAAAAGAAAGAAATGAAGAAATGAAGAAATGAAGAAATGAAGAAAAGAAGACCCCATAAGATATATATTATTTTTGTAATCCGTTGTATAAGGGTAGAGCTCTACCCATCTTTTCTTTCTTTTTCTGGTGTACGGTGAACCCGACCAGGCCTTTTATTCTTTTACTAGTCTATAAAATTGTTTGATGTTGTGTTTAGATTGCATTAGAATAACATGCTTTTCATAGTTTATGATTGATGCTTGAATGTGTGTGATGCGGTAGGCTCTTAGGATAAAATTAATTTTTCTACCCCAATTAATAACTCATAACTAAAATTTTAAAACAACTCATAACCTCACATAAAAGCCTAGGGATTAAATCAAGATAATAAAATTTTTAGTAACCCCTTTGGATGGATGAATGTATAATATCATGCATATCATGTTCTTTCACTCTTGTTAAGAGGGAGCTTCCATCTTTGCAGAGAATCAAGGCAACCTTAAGCCTTTGGTGGAAGACACCCCTTTCTCTCTTTGATTTGGCCTATAATCAAATTCTCATGCATTTAGGCATACAAAATCCCATAGCCGTGTCAAAATAAAAGTCCAAAAGAATCAAATAAATTTGATAAAATTTGCATTAGATTAAGTCATGGATTCATACCACTCATGCTCTAGTCTAGGGAGTGAGTCTAAGGACTTAGTTTCCTTTCTAAATGAACAACAACCTAGCCATCTTGCAAAGCATAAGACTTGCCTACATGGATTTAGGAGGAGTTAGTCGCCACTCGTGTAATAAGTCCAGTGGTTTATTCTCTCTTGTGGATGAAAACCATATACCCTTTTTGCCTTAGATTTAGGTTGTGCCTTTGTTGTACCAAGGCTCCTTAGTTTAGAATCTGAGGTAGCGTTTCCTTTGGGCTACTGCATAAATCCTCACCTCTAGCATTTCCACAATCTTATAGGAATTATAAGCCCAATCTAATAAAATGTCAACTCAAATAATTAACTCTCTTCAATTTCAAAATATAAAGCCCAACTATAGGGTAGATTGGAATGCTCACAGGCTTCCTAGTATCATGAGTATTTCCTACTTTCTCCCTTTGGATTCCAAAAATAAGTCTTCTCCTTGATCTATCCCATTTGATTTTCTAAAATAGCCAATCCTTTGATAGTCTTAACCTTGAAATCTTTGGAGACTCTAATTATCTACTTTAATCGAGTATTCTTAAGAAATTCTCATTTAGGATATAATTAACTATGGGGCGCCTCCATAGGAACTTAACGAACCCGCTTAAAATAAACCCTACTTTACTTTTCCATGTAAAGTGGGGAAAGATCTGGTATATTCAAGACCCATCATGCCGGAGTCCTTATTAGGTGATTAGGTCCATTATAGGGTGGTGATTTCTATCTTTGAGATAATACATCATTCCTTAATGGTACTCGATCACTTCAATAAGTCCCCTAAGATCTGGTGTCCCACCCTAAAATAAACACCACAAATGCAATACATTTGAGATCGAGAGAGAGAGAGAGAGAGAGAGAGAGAGAGAGAGAATTATTCCCCCAATGATCGTGAAATTACACCAAACTTAGTCGTTGAGCGATGGTTCTAACAATGCTTCATCTTGTATCAATAATCATCCATGAGTTGCAAGATATCCATTTACAAGAAAAGTATGAACTACTTTGACCTTCAAACTCGGTGGTCACGAGGCTCCGATGCATCTTCGAGGGAAAACAAACCATGGCATGTATGGGGCCTTGATCGCCTCCAAACTTGGTCACGATGACACCTCTTCGAAAAGGCAGACCCATGTCATGGCTTGATCGCTTCAAAGCCGGTAACGATCTTGACACCTTTCGAGGAAAACCAATCACGAATGGTATCGGCCTGACGCCTAAACCGACCTACTCTCAAGAAGAAGAGGAACATTAGAGCATATGAGGAGTGCCTCCTCGGCTTAGGAGGATTTTATAGATCCTCATGGAGACGAAAGGTCAAAATCGCTTAAACGCCGAAGCATTTATTAAAGTTCCTGCATTCGCATGGCCCACAAAGTTGATCCTAAGTCAAATCGAGATCAAGCACTTAAAATATCATTGGAAAACTTGGGATATCAATTGAATCCCTAAATAACTCTTAAACATAGAGTGTTTATAGTCAAATCGAGCGTCTCGACGAGCCATATCTAACAAGCCTAAGATCTCAAAATTTTGACTTCATTTGAGCAATCAAATACTTAAAATACATTAAATGATCAAATGAATCATTTTAGGTCACAGAGAGTGGTTATTTTGCATGTATTTCCTATCACATCATATAAATAACTCATTCTTCATTTGAGAAAGATAGAGAGAGAGCTCTAAAGCTTGAAAAAATCCTAATAATCGATACTACATTGGTTAAACCATGGCCGAGCCGCCAAACATCGCCATCAGCCGATCCTCGCCATCTTAATCTCATGAGAATATCACTAGAATTATCGCCGGCCATTGTCAACCATTGTGTATCGCTGACCATAACTATCTTGGATGATCGTGATCATCAAATTCCGTCGGATCATAAATGTATTTCATCAGCCATCTTATATCATAGATCATGCTAAATTTCAGCATAATTTGTCGCCACCTTCTCATTATGCCGGTCATCATATCACGAATTCATACCTGACTAGAATCATTACTAGCTATAATCAAGTGATATATAGTTGTTGCGATTCATTGAGATTATTGTCCCTCTTCTTATATAATTTATAATCTCATTATCGGAAGATTTTGTACAAACATATACATAGTGGAAAATTTCTTTAAGCCCGTGATTTTTTTTTTGATTTTTCACGTAAAAAATTGGAGTTCTCTTATTAATTATTCAACATGTGTATGTGTGGATTCCAACAAAGCTCGCGTAAACTTTATTCTACAGATTTTCTAGCACGCAATAATAAATATTATTTTATTTATTAATTAAATTAATATTTAATATTTTTAATTTTAATTAAATAATCTGGTTTAACCTCGGTTCAACCCTGGTTAAACCTTTGAACCTTGAACCTCTGTCTTCCATATGTCAACCGGTTTTACAAGGATTCTTTTATTGCCTCTAATATTTTTTTTCTATTTTCTTACATATAAATCTTATTCGGTCACACCGCTGATATTACATCAATCATGTATATGCTTTATAAATTATTTTTTTATTTTTATAATATATTTTTATGTATTTGTCACTTCCTGTAATTTACAAACAAGGATATACTTGACACCGAAAATTCTACTAATCGAATCTTGACAAAAGTTGATCCTCAACTCGAGATCAAGCACTTAAAATATCATTTGAAACTTTGAGATATCAGTTAAATCCATAATAGCTCTTAAGCATGGAGTGTGTATAGTCAAATCGAGCATCTTGACGAACCGAATCTAACAAGCCCAATTTCTCATAATTTTGACTTCGTTTGAGCATTCAAATACTTAAAATACATCAAATGATCAAAGAATCATTCAGTCATTGGAGGTGATTGATATTTGCGTAGACCATCCATCTATAAATACTCATTCCTCATAGAAGGAGCGAAGAGAGGAGAGAGCTCTGCTGAAAATCCTCCGATAATTTGTCACACCGACGGCCGGACCATGGTTAATAACCATACCACGATCGTGCCGCCACCGCTTATCCTCATTGATCCAATTTCCATCATGACGACTTTCATTGTGAGATATTGCTCACCATCATCTCTACCAAAGAATGTTATAACTGAATGCTATATATGTTGTTGTCGATTTTGAGATTCCCATTATTACTCTTCTCATATACAATTATGTAATCCTGTATCTGAAAATTTGCATCTAAATAAATATATATGAATGCTTTTTACCTGCAGCCCCGTAGTTTTTTTTTTCCTCTTTCGAGATTTTTCAATGCAAAAATTCTGTAGTTTCTTTCACTTTTAAATACCAAGCTTTTGGATTTCACAACAAGGTTAAGGCGTAAACTTTCATTCTACCGCAAATGATTTTTTAGCACGCAACACTTCTTATATATTTACATATATACTACATAATCTTTTATTTTTTCACTTAAATATTACTCAAATCTTTATTATCTCATACGATGAGTTTTTATAGAAGTATAATGACTTGCAAATTTCAATATTTAAATAACCCAATTCATATTTTTCTATAGAGATTTTCATTTTGCAAATTTTAATGTGCGCATCAAAACACTTCATGTAAATGTTATTAATTTCCCGACATTATGTGCTTTTATGGGTTATCCTTGACGTCCTAATAAAACTGTTGTTTGATATAGAAAATGCTTCATTGAAAGGGTCTAATACAACTCCATCTTATGATTATTTTGCTTTTTTGTAAATCTATTTAGGTAATTCATATATAAAATTATTTATTTATTTATTCTGATTTTTATTTTTTCGCTCTAATACTAGATAATAAAATCTTGTGTATACGATCATGAGATGATTTGATAAACATTTTGTTCTATTTAAATGTTTTAATTTTTATAATTATTATATCATTTTTAATATATGATTTAAAATTTAATTTATTAATAATATAATAAGAATATAAAGAAAGTCTAAATTTTTTATCATATGATATTTTTTATCTTAATATTTTTTTTAGATATTTTTGAATTAAACTTTTTAATACATGAAACATTATTCATTAAACTATAAATTTTTGAAATTTTAATATATAACTTTTTTATAAATAGAAATATCAACTTATTATTTTTATTTTTTTAATAAAAATATAAATTAAATAATATAATTTAATATTTATAATATTATTTTTTATTTTTAAAATATTATTTTCATGCATTTGATGTTATATATATATATATATATATAGAGAGAGAGAGAGAGAGAGAGAGAGAGAGAGAGAGAGAGAGAGAGATATTAATGGAATTGTTTTAGCTTCGTT
The DNA here is from genome assembly GCA_021442155.1 of Cymbidium sinense. Classification (NCBI taxonomy): domain Eukaryota; kingdom Viridiplantae; phylum Streptophyta; class Magnoliopsida; order Asparagales; family Orchidaceae; genus Cymbidium; species Cymbidium sinense. The sequence continues at coordinate 9,333,955 of CM038233.1, read as the reverse complement.
TCCTCCTATCTTCCGCCCTTTCATAAAAACCAAGACCTTTTCCCCATTGACTCTGCCCAATAGAGAAGACAGAGAGAGCAGCAATGGTTTTCTGCGGCGGTTGGGTGGTCACAGTGGCGCGGGCTTCTGCGGATTGGTGGCAATCCATAGCTTGTAACTCTGTGAGGCTCAGCAGCGACGATGTCCTCCACCTACTCTGTTGCCTACCTCTTTACCACCTCCGCCGACTCGCCCTCTGCCTATTCTCCTTCCTCTGCATCCCCTACGATTTACCCCGCCGTCGCCGCTACCTAATCTTCTCATATGACCAATCATCCTCTTCGTCTTCCTCTTCCTCCAGCGACGATTCAGACTCCGATCACGACGAGTCTCTTTCCGATTGAGCCGGGCCGAGCCTGTAATGGAAGGAGTAAATTTCCTCTTGGAGAAAGTGGGTTTGTTGTGATTTAATGTATGGATTCTTCTTCCTTCATTATGATCTTGTTTCTGTGATTGGTGGGATGTTATGTACAGATAGGTTTTGTGCTATTGATATCGCGCAATCCGATAGATATGTTTGTTTAATTTCTCATTAATCTCATCATCGCATTAATGCAGTTTATGATTGCTATATAATTAGTCTTGTTGGTTCTTTCTTGATTAGCCTGTTAAGATGTTTGTATGGAGTCCTTTGAAATGCTACTAAAGTGCAATCTATTAAGAGGCTAGTGAAGTCCACTTAATCAATCTATATCTTCGTTATTAAGTTGTATCATCTTCATTATGAACGAGGTTCAGCTAGTCCTTAAACGCTTGGATCAGTTCACCAGAAGTCTTAAGTCGCTTAAAGATTGAGTTCTATCAAAGTCGCCTAAATTAAACTTGCCTCGAAGCTGAAATCACCAAGAAGGAGGATTTACTCGTGATTAACTGGACGATTGAAATCGTCAAGTTACCTAAAGCTATTCGTCTACTCAGAATGAATCTACCAAGAAAATTTGCTGGCTTTTGAAGTCGCCATTGATCTCGTCTACAGAATGGTGTCAAATATGCTAGGGTTTCACTTGAGAATTCACAAAAGGAAGCTCTTTCTTAAATGATCTCACCCTTGGCTTGGAATTCATCAAGGTAAAAAATTAGCCTGCAAGACTATGGTATTTTACTTGTATCATTTAAATGTAGTCACTTATGTAGTGTTGAAGGTCGATCTAAACCTAGAAATAAAGCATCAAAGGATGAACTTTATACATTCTAATTATATTAGCCTTTCTAATAGAGATCCAATAAAATCCCAAACTCTCTCTCTCTCTCTCTCTACTAAGCTTGTTCTATACTTGCTACTGATATTTTGGTATCATATATGGATAAATTTGAATTCAATAAAAATACTTAATAATATTGATTACATTCAAAAGCTTGTTTTAGCCCAGATTGCACCATTATACAAGTAACCTGAAGTTACTAGGAAAGAAGCTCGCAGGTGTTATTTCAAAAGCTTGTTTTAGCCCAGATGTGCTGAACCAGCTGAAGGATGTTTGAATTAACCAATCTCCATTCTTCAGAATTTATTGGCCTGATTTTGTATAATGAAGAATATGGGTGTTGCATTTTGTATGCACATATTTCAGTGAATATTATCTACACGGCCTCTATCGAACTTCATGTGAATTCTGTAGCTTATAAATCTTGTTTTTCTTTTTCGATTGTAGATTGACAATCTTATTTTTTCACGAAGAAATTTTTAAAATAAGTATAGTTTAAAATATAATTAATAATTTAAATATCTTAAAAATAAAATTTAAATATAGGTATAGTCGAAATTTATACTTATGCTACATGGAAATTAACTTAACGACTTACGTATATTTATGTCTACCTGATAAAATAATTTAAAATAATAGTTACGTATAAGTGGCCATTTACAATACATTAAATAAGTCATACTTATTTTAAAAATTTCTTCTTTTTTCACACGTGTGGTAAGAAAACAAAGAACCAATTTACCTGCAGGATTAAAGTTCTCCAGTAATAAGTTCTTATAGTGATAATAAACTAAGACTGTGAACCCTAGCATATGGTGCTTATTTGTTAAGATTTATTTCTATCATGAACAATTGAACAGACAAACAAATCGTTGGAGGAAGCTGGAAAGTTTACTTTGATGTATTGTGGGACTCAACTGCCTCATTAATAGCATTGGTTAGATATCTGGGTTTATGACTTAGAGTAATTTCAGCTTATTTTGTGCACAGGTTCATATGTTGACCTCTCATAATGCTAGATCACCTGTTATGATTTTACTATTGTATACTTTAACCATGCATATAACATATGTCAATTTAGAGCATTTTTGACAAAAAAAAAAAGAGGATTGAATGTACTGCTTTTCATTGAATATGCTTATGAGGCTTTATTTTTGACAGATATTATTTTATTGAGATACTTTAGTTAATGGATATCTGGTTTCTAATTGTTAATGTTTTGAAAATGTGCAACATTATTATGGTTTGTTATGGAAGGGTTAATTAGTTTGGACATCTAAGTACCATGCTTATTTTTTTGGTCAGAAATGGATTTTCGATATGATAAAATAAAATTCTCTTTCACAATAGGGGCTTAGATTTATCACGTTTTCAGTTCTACCAAACAAAAAGAAAAAAACAAAAAAACAAAAAAAAAGAAATAGAAGAGGAATCATTTTATATGTTTTATTCAAATGATGAGTAATGGATCAAAATGGTCCCCCAACTATTTATAAACTATCAAAATAATCCTAGACTATCTAAAAGGACCAATTTAGTTTTTCGACTATTTAAAAAAGAACTAATTTAGTTTCATCATCTAAACTAAAGGTTTAAGGTGTTAAAATAAGGATATTGTTGGAATTTATATTTTTTTGTTAATTTATGAAGTATCTCTAATTTTTAACAATTTTATTTTCTTATATACATCAACTACAATCACATTTAATGAGCATGCATTAAGATCACATGGATTCTAAAACAAGTTATTTTTTACAACATATAATTTTATTTTATTTTTAACTATTTTGATTTCATTGTAATGAAGGAGATTGAATTTTTTATTTTAGTGCTAAATTGTAAAATTATTACATTAATTTTATTAAAATTATTTCTTAGAAAGAATAATATATATATATATATATATATATATATATAGATTTTTTAACTATCTTAGGCAATATATTAAATAAAGTCAATAAATTAAGATAAGCTATCATTTTTGGCTTTATTGAAATCATTTTAAAAAAAATTAAAATATATATTTCTAATGTTTAATTATTTGCATTGATAGTTTTCAGGATAGAATACGAATATAAACATATCTTATATATTACAATTAACATGGATATAAAAAGAATATTTTTAATATAAGAAGATAAGGTTAATTCCATGCCATTCAATGTAGTTTGAGTAACAAACAAGTTTCTTTCTTCTCTCCCCCCTCCCTTTGCTAGCTTAACTCTTGTATACTTACAATATCTTGTTGGTAATTGCAGAATCTTATTATTCTTAGGCGATTCTTTAGGGTTATTTATAGGCATGATGTTGCACTCATAAATTTTCGTGTAGGTTTCTATAAAGTACCAATGATCAATATAATTTTTACAATCACCTATATTCATAATAACTACAGCTCAAACATGCACATATTTCAATTAACTCTCACCTTTTATATCTACATAATTTGGATCTTAAATTCATAGTATATTGTGCCCCATGTATATTGATTGTATTATAATTATTATCATCAGATTTGGCAAATACGCATTTCTACTTCATAAATGTTTTTATCAAGAATGTCCCTAATCATTGGGTATAATTTCCAACTCATTTATGGACTTCTCCTTATTCTCTAGTATTTTTACCATCTCTATTGATCTAATACTATTAAGCATTGTAATAATCGGTAGATTTCTAACATTAATGATAAAGACATTGAAATACTCACATGCGTTTTTTAGCAAGGTGTCACATTTTGGGGAAAATTTGAAATGTGTTCTTTTTCATTTGTTAGGTGGCTTCTCGTTCAATCATTGGAAAGCTACAGCATCTAATTTCTCCAATTCATGCTTCGTACTTGCAAATTGGTTAAACCCTTCTAGCTGCTCATAAGGCATTCTTTAATGTTATTCCAATATATCTAATAAGCTTAAAATTTTGATGTGAATGCCTAACACCAAAATATATTTGTGACATTAGACAATCTATGTTCAAATGCATGAATCAAGCATTTGTATTTATTTGAAATGAAGGTGAAGTTGTGTAGACTTTCAATTATATGTGAATATCTTGCAAGTAAATCAAAAAAGCATTCTTAATTGCTCTTCTTTTTTGCCTCTATTAGTGTCCATGCGATTGAAAATATGTTGTTATTCCCATTAGGTGTAACCGTTACAAAAGTTGACCCCCTTTGCTTCTCCTTTAAAAAACATCTCAACACCAATTATAGGTCTACAACTAGCTAGAAAGCCTTCTTTGCAAGCAACAGAACAAATATAAAGTCTTGAAAATGTTCTTTTATCTTGCAAATCTGAATCTACTTGTGTGCACAGAAGTAGTGGTTCTTGGAAATATATAAGATAAACGGGCAGTTTGGTTTTTTATAAATGACTCTCTACACCTTTTATCATTCTTCACATATTTAATTATTATTTTTGTTTGAATTGATACTTTTTCTGCAACTTTTTAAAAACTCCTCCTAACTATTAAATAGCAGATCTTGAGAGGGTTAACCTGGAAATTGCATATCAACATAAAACAAGTCATGATTTCATGTAAATCACGATATCTGCACATCAATCTCCACAAGTTCTGCACTACTTTATGAATAAAAGAATTCCATAAAATGTCATAACCACAAGGAATGAGAATAGCATTTAAATGCTGGAGCTTATGATTTTCTATAAAGAAGGCACAGTCCCTATTGAATCTAAATAGGATCCTGTTGGAACCAATTAGCCGTAGAAAATTGCATGCACAATATAATACATGAGCTACACAATTTAATTTTTAATTTTCTTTTGAGGTATTGTCAAAAATTGTCAAAGAAAAATATATAGAAAATAAAGATAATATTATGGCCAAGGATCTATTTGAGTATGATAACCAATTATTTGGACTGACTAGCTTGAAACTTGGTGGAAAATAATAGGAGTGACATATTTTTTGCTTCTTTTGACCCTATCTAGTGAGTAGGGTGTGAAAATTCCCATCCCCTAGACTGTCATCGATTTGAATGCTTCCATTAGATCATAAGATTGATGTGAATTAGGATCATTGATGCCTTAATAAATTGGAGGGGTATGAAACTTCAAAAATAGAAGGATTAATATCCATGATATTGTTTGCAGATGATGTAGAGTTAGTCGGGATAGATACAACAGACTCGAAGTGAAGTTATGAGTGCAAATCTGAACTGAAGGAGTATCGATTATTATGGGAGAAGGAAGGATTTGAACATTTGAATGTACCTTTGTGACTAAATGTTTGAACTCCTCAGATCCATATGATCATTGAAATATGTAAAGTAATTGTGCCCAAAGATTTTTAAGAAGCGATAGGGAGGTGCCTTCAAATTGTACAATCTACCAATAGGCACAAGACAATGAGCCAATCCATACTTTTTTTTTCTTCAGTGGAGTAGTAACTTCCATTTTTACTAGAACTATGACCATAGATGGCCTAGAAAGGTAAGTAATAGCATTATATACTTGTAAAGGCTTATGAAGTATAGATCTGAAGGAGTATGTAAATTAATTAAAACTAATGTAAATAAAGCTATGGAAAAGCCATCTATTGAAGGGTGATATGTGGTTCATTAAAAAGTGTTGAACTGAGTTGACTTCAGCACTAATCAGATAGTCATTGACATAATAAGTTCATCAAGAGGAGTGCAATCTAATATACTTTTAATGATAATCATATAATAATATGTTCAGGATTAATAAGCCCAATTGAATATTCATTAGCCAAATGAAAAACATCTAGGTTGGAGTTGTCCGAGGAGAAATTGCCTGCAATAAAAAAAGAGAGTGGTTTAGCAAACTGAAAGATCTCATAGTTAGAGAAAATGTGTGCATTTTTACCTTGAACTGTAAATGCTTGCTCATGCTGAAGCAGGGCTCAATCTTGATGAAAATATGAAAGGAAATTGATGGAATAAGAATAATATAATTTTGAATCTAATCACTTAGCCACAACATTTGTAAATGAAGAAGAAGTGTGAGCAACCGAAGGCATATTAGTCATTGAAATGAAACTAGGAGGTGTGGTCTTTGAGGCCATAAGAGTCACTGGAAAATATGGCATCAATAGCGGCTAAATTTGGGAATCACCAAAATCTTAAGAATCTTCATGAAGGGATACAACTAAGAATAAATGTGGTCAATGAAAGGGAAGGCTAACTTGCACTGCTCAATAGAAGCTGGGACAAGGTGGTAAAGATCTTAACGAGGAATTGTGAAAGTGTTGGTCAGCAAAAGAGAAGCATGAAATTAAGTTAAGTGTTGTAGAGATGAGGATATTCGGTTGGATGAATGGCTTTACATAGAGACAAAATGCGAAATAAATATATACATGAAAGGTTGAAATAGCTCCAGTGGCAGATAATATTAGAGAGAGTCATCTTAGATGGTTTGGTCATATAAAATGTCGGTTGTCCGATGACCCATTAGGAGCGTAGATGTATTAGATTCGACTTATATTAACAAAGGTAAATGTAGAGTTAAAAGGACTTAGTTAGCAAGTATAAAAATGACTTTAATATATTAAAATTAAATAAGAATTTGATACTAAATAGGACACAGTGGAGAAGAAAGATTTATGTAGGATCCATGGTGGGATAAAGGCTTGTTATTGTTGTATGGTTAAACTAATTTTGGTTATATTTCATCTTTTATAGTTTTGTTAACTGACTCTTATATTATGTCTAATGTGTTGAAAATATTATGATGCAACCTTAAGCTTCAATATTAAATCTATTATAGATTGTCTTAGGATCCAAATTTTCTAATAAAGATCTCTATCATGATATGGTTGAAGTCATGCAAACTCACAAACACGCATGAAACTTCAAAGATCATAAACTCTTAGTTTTAATGATTATTTGACACTCATGATAAAAATTTAAATACAAAGAAATTCAACACATAAAAATTCAATAGTGTTCTGCTAGAAGTATTGCATAGGAATATGGAAAAATAAAAATCATGTACTCATGGAAACCCATGCTATATCAAACTTGATTAAAATCAATCTGATATGAACACATATCCCAAATAACAACGGAGAATAACATCTGACATTAGAAGCATTCCAAACATCACTTTACAAGAGAAGAAAAAAAAAGAGCAGCATGGCTACAAAGAGAAGAAAAGAAACCCAAAATAGTAAGAAAGATAAATTACAACAAGATTGCTCCAACGCTCCATCCTATGAAAGCAAGATCCATAACAAATAATACAAATCTAATGTAAGAAGCGCTTGGGGAATAGAGAACTTAGATCCAACCTAAACAGAAAACTATAAATAGTACTCCAAAGCCAAACAGAAGAGAGGAATCAAGATTTTAAGACAAGAACTTAGCTCTTCCTCAGTCTTCCCCTGTTTCTTCTCTTCTTCCTACTCAGATTCTTCTAGGGTTTCCTCAGGAAAGCGCTTGAGAAAGACTTCTCCTATCAGTATTTCTTCTTGAGTGTTAGCAGAATCAAAGGGAAAGAAAAGAAGGTTAGTATTTAGGTTATTCTCCAAAACTACGATAGACGCTCTTTTTGTGCGATCAATTTGGATCAGACACCAAATAACACCGTAATCCACTTAGGAAAGAAAGCAAACCTTATGATCAAGAAAGATCCAATGGCAAGAAAACAGCTAATCAACGGCTAAGCATAAGAAAGACCAATCAAGTGAGCCCATCCAGCGGCGAGATTAAAGGCTAGATCCAGCGGATCGAAGGCTCAACTTTTCTTGCCTTTACTCAGCGGGTTGACTCAATTGAAGGTTTGACTCAGCGATTTGCCTCAACTCACCAAGCAGACCCAATTGGAGCGATGAGCGGAACTCAAGCCAGAGAGATATAATCACTCAAACTCACTGTCTCAAGCTAATTACAGAAATTAATCCTCCCCTCAACTGTAAATTCCTGATATTAATCCATATCACAATCATGCTTGGAAATCAATAACAAAAATTTATGAAAGTAAACAATGGAAAACGAAGTAAATGACCAAATAGTAGATCAAGCCTTACACTTGTACAAGAATTTAACATATTTAAATCTTTAAGTCTCCCACTTGATTAAGTAATTAACTCTTGAAAGTAAAAGAAACAAAGCATCCCACTAACATTTTATTCAAAATAAAATAGACTGAGTTTCGTATAAATCTAAGATCCTCGTTGATAATTAAAAAAACTTTGAACAATTCTGCTCATCAGTACCATCCAGTTAAAATTGCATGAAAGGTCACAGGATCTCAATAAAATCTCACATCAACAAATATCTGCAACTTGCCACTCCATGTAACCTCAATATTTACACCTTTTGCTAGCGTGTGAATAGCAGATGACTATAATAGTCGTAGCCTTTATGCACGGGAGTAGAAATCAGCCGTTGGAGTTCAAGGCTTTCTAGATAAAAGTGCTATTTTGTGGAATTTGATTGTGTCGATCAATTTTTTTGGGTGTATAGAGAAATGCAATGCCTAAGGATTTGCTTTAGAGACAGAGAATCAATATCTCTTTGCTAAGATTCATGGAATTTTGCAGAAAGACAAGGGAGTCAATGCCTTGGCACTATAGCGCAGTGCTACGGCGCTAGAACCCGTGTAGAGGAACCATACTGATAGAGTGACTAGCGCCTAGGTGTTTTACTTTCATGGCATCACGGTGCTATGAAGCGCAGAGTCTATTTTCAAGTAGTTATCTATAGTTTTAAGAGGAGGCTTTTCATTATTACTTAGTATGTATGTGAAGTGTGTGTGCTCTAAAGTGAGTGAGGCATGAAGATTGCTAAAGTGGCTTGAGTGAAGAGAGAATTGTGCAATTTTTTTCATAGTGAATTTCTTGATGTGGTATGGACCATATTTTTTCCCATTTCAGGCTTTCCACATAAATTATGTTGTTCTTTTCACTATTTTGAGTTTGTTTTGTTTTGTTTTGAGTTTGCTCTTATCTTCTCGATTTTTCTCCCAACAAGAACAAAGTCCTGATAAGATCCTGCTGTAGCTATATAGCAATAGAAACTGCAGGTTATACGAGGTGGCTAACAGCCACTGAGAAGCTCCGTGTGAAATTACTTGTGATGGACTAGCCTCTTGGAAGCTACACGCACGGTCGATGCCTTATGTATTCATGGAAGTTTCAGTGCAGCGAGCCACTTGCTGTATCACAGTTAATGGCATGTCTTGCGAGTATCACGTGCAGCTGCTTTTCATTGTGTTTCATCTAACATACATCATCTTCATTATAGAAATCTATAGTTTAAGTTCTCTTCATTGCAGAAGTGGAGAAATTTCCTTCTAATTTTGGCATTAATTTTTTATTTTTTTTTGGTGTGTATGTCAAACCTTTCAAAATGCTATTTAGTGAAATGCTTTTTGTTTTTTTTGGTGGAATAGCATCAAAATCAGCTCTTAGTATTTTAAGAGAAAAGTTAGTTGTTAAAGAGGAATTTTGCCTTGAGTTACGAATGGAATAGAATGTCTTTCACGACTGTTACCTATAAAGCGATTTCTTGAGTATTAGAATGTAGAACACCTGCCTTTGAATGCGTGGAATAATTTGTGAACTTGATGCTTCTTAAATTTGTAGAGATCTTAGGCTAGCACCATCAAATTTGGAAAAATGGCAACTTTTGGTTAAATGACGTTGAAAATCCAAATTGTGAAAATTTATTCCTTTTGCTTGCTGACTTTATATGTTTCTAACTTTTTTTTGCATTATTTTATTATTAATTTGTTTTTATTTCTAGTATCGTTCCTTTACATTAAAGGAACTATGTTCTTGGTTAATGAGAACATGGAATCGTACTTTGCATTATATTAGCTCTAAGTCATATTTTATTAAATTAATATCAGTGCTTTATGTTGTGTCAACATGCCGCTTCGAAGTGGGGATAATAATTAGGATAAATTAACAGTGCCATGAAAGGGATCAAGCAAGGTATATGGCAATATGCCCGATGTTGTATATACATACACACAATATGAGTATATGAATATAGTATACATACATAAATATGCATGGCACACGCATATATGTGTGAGTATATGTACACACGTATGTGTTCATATGAGTGATGAGAACATAAAAACATAAAAATTTGGTCAATGGTATGTGGTTTTAGGCGCACCAAGGAGGGAGGGGGGTTTAATTGGGTATGCTACAAACACTACTAAAAATTTGGGTTCCCGAACAATAACTCCTCTAGTCCTATGAATTGGAAAGCTTGCAACAAAATTTAGAAATAAAAACAAGAATAGAGATCACAAGTTGTAAAAAGTATCTAGTATAAAAATAAAAACTTGAGACACTTGTGCTAAGCTCCCATTAGAAACTTTCCACATTCTTTCACTTAGCTTAGAAATGAAGTGTATATACAGAAATACACACATACACACATGTATATGCACAAATTTGTTTGCAATTTTAGACAATTGATTCAATTGTATGTGAAGCGATAGTTTGTGAATACCTTACGTGTAGATGCCAAAAAAGAAGCAACTTGTCAAAGTTTAGTTTTTATCCTGTGAATTGAATATCTTGAAATTTTTTCATAATTTGTTATATGATTCAATGATCAATTTTTCCTATTGCTCTTCAACAAATTATGATATTGCATAGCTAAGCAGATTACAGTAAAAAATTATAAATGTTCCTTTGATGTCCTCATTTAGCAAATGGAGCTTGTTACATTTTAATAGTTGATAAAGTACTAATGTACTAATGATATGAAAATATAATGATCTTGAGACAACTTCATGTGTGCCTTTTTTTATTTCACTTCTTTTGAGCTGAATAAAATAGTTAACACCCGAAAAGGTTAAAAAAGCAGCTAGAATCCTTAAGTTTTTTTTTTTTTTTCAAATTTCCATTATTATATCATTAATATTTTACAAGCTCCAAGAGGTCGTATTACTTCATTCCTAAAGAGCCAAGATCCTGATTTTCTTGTATATACTTGTTTCTTCATACTAGCAAATTTGGATGATAAATTATAGTCCCGTTTCTATCCATGATTATAATTTGCTTTTACCTAGTGACACTGAGAAACCAGTAAAATTTTGCACCCATGCCCACTCTGAATCTTGTTGCTTTCAGACAGAACATGAATAACAAGAACAGTAGGAAAAAAAATCATTGAAGCTGAAACAAGAGATAGTACTTTGTTCAACAATCTAGACAATTTACATGTTTTGAAATGCTAATGAGAATTGATATTTAAAGTAATTTTGTCTTTATTATTGTTAAGCAGATTTGATTTCAGCTGCATTATTGGCTAAGCTCTGCCAAGCGCAGTTTTATTTGTTTCAAGTTCCAGTCAAAAACTTATTTGTTTCCTTCCAGTTAATATCCAACAAAGGAAACGTGAGACGTCTTATAGAGATCTGATTTAGGACATGGACATGTCACCTGCCTTATTGGACATAACAAGTACCTACCACATTAAGATTATTCCTGTAATAAGATGCAATTAAATGCGTCTTATTTAAAGACATTTTTCATTAAAGGCATTTCTTTTATGAAATTTTTTAATATATTTATTTTGATCACAGTTAGATTATTTTCTTTTCATTTTTCATCCCTTGTAAAATTCTCTTTAGAATTAGTGGGTACTTGTAAGATAATTTCAGTGCATGCAATATTGGCAAACATAGTATCCACCCAACACCCTACTCATCCTTCCATAAAGCAAGCATAGTATCCACCTTCTTCGTTGTGGGTGGAGATATCGTTATTATTAATCCACGTGTCTAGCCACATTCATTCGCGTGTAGTCACTACTTTACATTCTGGCGTAGGCGCCCTGGAGAGGAATCGAATTCGGTCAGGGGTTCCGGTCCGCCACCAATTTAAGAGGCGGTACTTTAAACTGATTCAAAGAATGCAAACTTTTGTGTGGCAGATTCTTGCCAGATCTTGGCAGCTTTGATTTCCAGAGTGACTCCTACATGATGGTAGCTTCTCCAACTTTCGAATGGACTTTTCTCATCAATACAGGTAATGTTTCTACATAGAAATTAATAGTGTCTAATCTACTGCATATGACTCTGTTTTTTCTATATTTATAAGTATAACACTTTTTCTATGCACGAAAAAGTATATTTCACTTTAATAAATTAATGATGTGTTATTTTTGATGTGATATTTAGAATTCAAGTGTTATTTAGGTAAATATGAAAGTTTAACTGTTAGATATGTAAATATATAAGAATTATGTGCTAAGTATGTAAATGCCTATTGGGTTCTCAATTTTTTTGAATGCATGACTTGAAGAAAAATTCATGGCCGATTGTTTCAAAATCATGAATTTGGATCACATAATTTAATATGAGAAATTATTGTGTGCGGTATTCGGACCGTCCGATTGTTATGTACATATTTGTATACTCATTCGTACACACTGTATATATAACAATTGAATGGTCCAGATGCATAATTTCTAATTTTAATATATCTTTCTCCATTAAAGGTAAGAAACTGCATGGCTTCATAACAGTAATTTTCATGCATAGTCCAATGATTGTCTCTAAGAAGGCTTGCAGAAACTACAATTCCTAAAAAGAACCCATCCTACTGAGACAATCATTTCCTTTTCAATTGACGTTTGGTGCAGAAAGGTGCCAGATTCCCTGTCCTCTTCACTGTTCTGTGTTCTCTGCAATAATTCATCTTGCTCTTTCTAGTCTCTCTCCTCTCTCTCTCTCTCTCTCTCTCTCTCTCTCTCTCTATATATATAAAATATTATGTGTTTATGTTAATATATGGAAGATTGATCACGTAACTGTAGAAAATTTCTCCTTATTTGAGAGTGGGAGCACAACTCACTCAGGTAGCCTTCTAATATTGATTCACCAAAATAATAAATTCTTTCTTCTCCCTTTCATGTGAACCTTTTATTGGCTTTAGGCCATCTTGTCCTGATATGGAAATATCACATTCTTTGAATAGATAACAACAATCTGAAGAATGCTAATATATTTAAAGAGGAATAATTGTTGAGGTAGCCTATTGTGATTTGATTATTATATTGACATTGAATTAACATTGTCATTGGGAATGTTTAGTCGGTTGAATTTAGAGTGTAAAATAAATTTTTGTAATTTGAAATTTCTACTGTTTTGTCTGTTGCATTCAAAATGCATTTTGTTTTGAGAGTGTATTTGAAATGCATTCGATCGAATTAAAGTGTTGTTTGGTCGACTGCATTTGTATTGCATTGTAACTCAAATTCCTTGATTTTGAAGTTTTTGTTGTTTAGTCTATTGCAGTTGAAACATAGTATATTTTGAGAGTATATTTTGAATACAATCTCTATTTCAAATCTAGTATATTTTGAAATTGCCAAATTTTCGGCTAAATTTCAACTATGCATTGATGTGTGAAGTGAGACCGTATGCCACCGGTCGTTGCTTCTGCCATAACTCGCCGCCCATCTGCTACTACTGCTTACCGCTAGTCATTGCTCGTCGTCACATCGTCCCTGCTACCAATTGTTGCCACTTCCCCTACTGCAGTCGACTGCCGCACGAAGTCTACACATATCGATAATCTTATTTTACTTTGTATTTGTGGAATTTTCAATTAAATAATCAAAAGCATTTCAAATATAGTAATTTTATTTTACAATGTTTTCTTTTTATATTATATTTCAAATTCAATCAGTCAATAGCCTTTAAATAATACTGCCCTCTAAACAAAAATTGAATCAAACAGCTTTTATATTCAAAATTTGTTAAATACAAAGATCTTTGAGATTTGGGGAAGATTGAACTATTATTTTAAAATTTAATATATCTTTTCATAAATAAAGAAAATGTTATAAATGTCAAAAATTAAATTTTAGGGGTTAGATATGTAAAAATATAGGAATTATGTGGTAAGTAAATATTTCTAAAATTAAACCAGTCTCATCAAAAGTATAATTTTACATAATCCTATGGTTCCATAGAATAATAAGCTTGCTTGTTTAACAAATAAAGAATTAATTTAAGGTACTGTGGGTCATTCCCATGTCAGGCTTTTGGCCCTCGCATGTGACCCAACAGTTGAACCAAAAGAGCCTATGAATTTTTTTTTCTTTAATTGAGTATTTAAATGTAAATATTAGTAAAATTAATGTAAATTAGTGTTTTAAAATTTGAATAAAAATTAAAAAAAAAAATAGTTTTGACTACCAATTATTAGAATTTGTAACTAAAATCTCTCTCTCTAGGAAAATTTATAAATCATATTTATAATTTAATCATCCTTTTTATTTTTTTTGAACTATTATATTCATGTATTTGTATGTATCACGATTAAATTATTGAGAATTTTTCAAAAATAAAAAATATGGGTTGAGCTTTTGTTATGAATTTTAATATTTTAAAATCAATTTGAAAAATTAAGATCGAAGATGATTAATTTATAAATATAGAAGAATTGAGTGATTATGTATATAAAAGCTCTCTATATATATATATTATGAACATATGATGTTCTAAGAATCTTTGCTTAGAATGGTGGGAGCATATATAATTCATGTGATATCATTTCAATATAGGAACAAGAGGCATGTGCTATGTTTTTTTTTTTTTTTTTTTCGCTTCACTCTCTATTGGTTCTAATTAGCTTTAATTATATAAAATTACATAATTTTAATGAATATATGATCTAAGTTATTTTATTAAATATATATTTTGTTATATTAATATTTTTTGTAGAGGTAAGGTAGTGGTTAGATTTCATTTGTCTTGTTTTTTGTATGCATTTATGATGGTGGATTGTATTAAAGAGATGTTTGGATTTTTGTATTGTGTCTTCTTTGGGTAATTGAATTTGAACTTAAATAGTGAGAAAGTTACCGTTATGAATTAATTATTGTAGACTTGTGCTATTTAATTTAGGTTTTGGTTACCATGCCTTTCTAACTAGGGTTTGTGGGTAAGCAAAATCATAAGATAATATTATTGTTTTTTTTAATGCAAGAAAAAATATTTAGAACATTCTTTATCTCAAGTTAATAGTTAACGCTAGCTTACTCAAAAAAATAATAATAATAAAAATAAAACATTGTTTGCTTTAATATGTTTATTTAAAGTGCTAATTTATTATTTGAAGTTTCCAAACAATGCTAATAAAAAATTAATTAATTATTGATCTTATATATATATATATATATATAAGAAGATAAGCTCACATAGAATGACATAGAAATATCATTAAAGTCATCAGAGATGTTTAGATCGTTCCTCCATCTTTAATCCACTAAAGATGAAGACAGAGAGAATCCAAATATATTATTGTCGATAGCAATATTGGGGGATTAGCATATTCTTTCTTAGAATTAAAGAGACTAATCGACTTAGGGTTGATTGATAACTAGAGCTAATTGAAGAAATCTTTTCTCAAAAAAAAAAAAAAATTATGTCATAAATATATATAAGAAGGTAAGTTAATTGTTACGTGTCAGAAAATTTGTAGCGGTATAATAAACTTTCACGCCTTTGCTTTGTATGAAAATTCAACACGTACACAGATAGTTGAAAAGAGAATAAAAGCTAGAATTTTTTATGTAGAAATCTCGAAGAGGTCAAAAATCACGGGGTAGTTCAAGTAAAGATGTTTTATATATCAACTTTGGTCTAGTTTGAATCTTCGATAGCGAGATTGAGGTTGTATGAGAAATCCTGATAATGAGAATTCCAGAATAAGTTACAATAGTTATATGACGATAGTTGGAGCGGTTGTTAGCTTGTCGGCGATGATAATAGCGACGATCGGTGGTGGTGGTGATAATGACTTGAATTTAGTTCTCTCTTTCTCAAGTTCTAGTTTCTCCCTCTTTCCTTCATGACAAGAATGAGATCATATTTATAGGATTCTGAGAGGGTATTTTAGTCATTGTAGCCAAAATCTCAAAACACTTCATCGGACGGTCTATATTCATTTATTTGATCATAGATAGTTTTTTGATGATTTGACCGTCTAAACGATCTTCAATTTGAGTGATTTTAGGCTCGTTGGATTCGTCTTGTCGAGCTGCGATTTGACTTTAAGCACATCAAATTTGAAAATCATTTGATCATCCAGTCACTGACTCGAAGTTATATGTAGCTTTTGAGCTTGATTTGAAATTTCGTTTGCAATTTATTCTAGTATTATTGACTCATCTCCGTTGGTCGTTGAATTTGATTGAATATATCTTTTAAGCTTAAAATTCATTGCGATATAAAATTTTAGAAGGATATATTATTTCTTTTTTATTTAGATGATAAAACTTATTTCATTCAAAAATAAAATCACTTTAACTAAAAATTATTAGGATTAGTTATTAATATTTATTTATTTTATTTTATATGTTTAAAATAATAACATATAAATTATTTTATAATTTTATATTATTATATATATTTTTTGGGTGGTTATTTGATTTGAAAGGGAGGGGTCGGGGGGCCTCCATATTATTTTAAATTTTTAATCTTTTATTTTGGCATGAGAAAAGGAGAGAGATTAAAAGAGGGGAGGTAGTGGGCCTCATATTTTTTTTATGAGGAATATGAAGAGTTTTTTTTTTTTTAAATATCAATAATTTTCTTTTCTCTCTCTCTTTAGAAGATGAAAAGTTTTTTTTTAATGAGATATATGAAGAGTTTTTTTTTTCATTTTTTTATTTTTATTTTATTTTTAAAAGAATTTGAAGAGTCATTTTTCTAGTATAAATACCCTAAGGGTAAGGAAAACTTTACATTCCTCATGGACCGGGTGGGTTTGGAGGAAGCGTAGGCGTGGTTCATACGATGAGGCTCTGATTTTCTCTCGAAAGAGGTGTCAATTATCCTTATGGGACCTACCGAGTTTGGAGGCGATCAATGTCCATAGTTTATACGATGAGGCTCCGATTTTCCCTCGAGAGAGGCGCCAACTGTCCTCGTCAGACTTAACGTATTTGGAGGCGATCAAGACCCATAGTTCATATGGCGAGACTCTGATTTTCCCTCGAGAGAGGCGTCAATTGTCCTCGTCAGATCGACCGAGTTTGGAGGCGATCAAGGTCCGTAGTTCATACGACGAGGCTCCAGTTTTCCCTCAAAAGATGCGTCAACTGTCCTCGTCAGACTGACTGAGTTTGGAGGAGATCAAGGCCTGTACTTAATACGGAGAGGCTCCGATTTTCTCTCGAGAGATGTGTCAAATGTCCTCGTCGGACCGACCGGGTTTGGAGACAATCAATGCCCGTAGTTCATACTGATCTTCGTTTTCTCTCGAAAGGCGTCATTATCTTTCAGGCAGACCGAGTTTAGAGATGATCAGGCGTAGTTCATACTGTAGCTCGGTTTCCCTCGAGAGAGGTGTCTCGTCGGACCGGGGGTTTGGAAGATCGGGCTGATACGATATCGATTTTCCCTTGAAAGAGACATAAAAGCTCGTTACCAGTCCGGGTTTGGAGGCTATCAAGACCCAGCTCATCTGGCGAGTTCCATTTTCTCGAGAGAGGCATCGATTGTCCTCGTCGGGGCGGGGTTTGGAAGCGATCAAGGCCGTAGTTCATACGAGGAGATTTTCTCTTGAAAGATGATGCTGTCCTCGTCAAACCGACACAGCGGCGATCAAGGCCCATAGTTCATACAACAAGGCTCCGGTGTGCTTCCGCTTTCTTCTCTTTATTAGCCTCCACTAACCTGTATAAAGGTGCTGACCCCTCTCGCAGGCTCTAATTCTCCCCGATCTCAAGGTTTCCAACTGACCTGGTTATGAGGCGTGCATCCCGAATTCAATTTTTAGTGTGATTCAAACTTGAAAATAGAGACTATCTTCATGAGTGAGCATCCTTCAATAGATATCCTAATGTTTAAAGATTCTCGAGTAAATCTTGCACAAGATCATGGATTGCAGAAGCATCAAGCTACGACGAGATCTAATGATGTAACGCCAACTATCAACAGTGATACTTTGATAATCTTCTGGAAGAAGTTTCATTTTTCAAATGATTTGGTGGTTATTCCTCATAAAAGATCGCAATAAGCTTATCCTCTTCCGTAGTGACACCTATTCCTTATGAAGTTTTTGCTTTTTAGGATTTGTGATGTATGTGTACATTCTGAGGCTTTTGAATTTTGAGATTTTTGATGTACCTGTACCTTCTGAGGATTTTTCATACTGAGATTTTTGATGTACATGTACCTTCTGAGGCTTTCACCTACTGAGATTTTTAATGTACTGTACCTTCTGAAGCTTTCGCCTATTGAGGTTTTAGATGTATCTGTACCTTCGAGGCTTTTATCTTCTAAAGTTTTTGATATACTTGTACCTTCTGAGGCTTTTGCCTTATGAGATTTTGATATACCTATACCTTTTGAGGCTTTTGCCTTCTGAGAATTTTGATGAGTGGAGAACATGACAACAACTTGCTCCTTCAGAATCTTTTTACTGAGGACCTTGTCCGCTACTAGCTTCCGATCGAGGCTTCCTCAGGGGCGTGCCTTCAGAGGTTATTAGTAGAGACTTTGTCTACCACTTGCCTTCTTGAGTCTTTCTAGTGAGTACCTTATCCAGTATCAACTTCTCATATAGGCATCCTCATGGGTATGCCTTTTAAGGGGTTTTATTGAATGCAACAAAGTAAGATTTCATTGATAATAAAAATTTGTTTTAGAAAATAAAATCTTATAAATTTTCAATAGAGTAAAGAAGAAATTTAACTTTCTTTAGTCATTTACCTTAGTGAGATATTTTCTTAGATAAGTATTGGTGATATTTCTTACGCAATAACTCCAACAATTTCTTTATCATAATTCCTCTGATCTCCTTTTTGATGATCTGTGTGTTGCTCCAACAAGTAGCGTCCCAGATGTTATTGTCGTATTAAATGCTCAATTTCTTCCTTCAGATGAACGCAGCTTTCAGTTGAATGCCCTTTCGACAGTAAAAGTGATAATATTGTGATTGATTTCCTTCATTTAGATTTCTCTATGGGTTTGGCCATTTGAGATATTCGATCTCCATTATGATATCATCTGTGCATTTAGTGGAGTATATCTAGAAGTGTCGTAATGTCGTCGATTTTTGAATAATTTTCTATTTTGTTTTGAGATACTATTGTAAGATCTTGATGCGTACTTACACTTAGAGTTATTCTCAAATTATCTTCTATGAGCAGTAATAGCTTAATAGCAGTAATTTGTGCCTTTACTCGATGAATAAGATTAGTGTAAAGATTGCACTATATCTCGTATTAATGAAGAGTAGAAAGACCTGGGTTGAAGACCTCTAAGGAAGACCAGTAGCTCACGGACTCTCACGGAATTTGACGAGCTTGAAGAATCTTGAAAGTATTGGGGTTTCTTCTTCATTTTGGCGAATTCTAGAAAGATGAGAAGAGTCTTTGATGATTCTTCGATCTAAGATAAATTGTTCGATAAAGAGTTTAGCCAAATGAGCAAAGTTGAGAATGGTCTCTTAAGGGAGGGAATAAAACTATGTACGAGCTTACCCTTTAAGAGTGATAGGAAAAACTTGGCGAAAGCATGGGGCTTGTTGCATAATAGTTAATGATCGATGTGCTCATAAGGATCAGTTTCATCATAAGGTTCACTATTATGTAGTTTAAACCCCACCAAAATCGGTTGTTGAAGAACCATATCATGCAAAGGAGAAGATATTCTTGAATACTCCGACGAGGGATGAACTGTTTATCTCTTAATGAAAATTCATCTCGAACAAAGTGTTGTATTTCATCTCAAATAACTTCTCGAGTTATCTCCATGAAATGGGGGTGATTCAATCCCATCAAAGAGGTAGGGGATTCAAAGTTGGTCGGGTAATACGAGTAGGATGAGTTGAGTTGATAATATAGTCATGATTCATATCAGGATGATACATGAGAGAAATTTTCACATGATCATGAGGGGTTCTTCAATAGTTTCTTCAATAAAATTAACTCTATTATGTTGTTGATAGGGTCAATTTCCTTCAGTTTGTTGTGGCATTCTCGATTGTTCAGCTCCTAATAAGACCTGGAGAATTTGAGCTTGATGTTCCTCCATTCTTCGCATGCACTCTTCAAAAGTATGAAGTCTCTACCTGGCTGGTGGTTTTGATCTTGTTGAGAAACTTGGTTGTCTAATATGATAAAGTGACGAGAATCTCCTTCCCATGGACAACACCAAATTGTTGCGTGCTAGAAAACTTATAGCAGTAGAATTGTAAGGTGTGTATTTTTTTATCTAATAATATATATATTAATAATAATTAATTTCTTAATTATACTTATAATTTAATTAAACTTGTAATTAGCCGTAAGCCACGATTTCATTATAACTAGGACGAGTAAACGCACTTTTCTCGACATGCATTGTATTAGGGAGATTAAATTTTCATCAATTGAGTTTAAATCGCACGAACCTTTCTTTTTTCCTTCACATTTCCTTCCTAGCTCTCGGTTCGGCCTTTCACGCGAGCTCTCGGTTCGACCTTTCACACGAGAGACGAGAGGCGTGCGACAGAGAGAGGACGCGGGAGGGCCTGGAGGTGTCGTCGGCGGGTGCAATCGCCTGCGTCGGCGTCGGCGCCGGCTGTAGGGGCCGACGCGAACCTCGTTGCGCTAGGGAAGCTGCGTTCCGCGGGCGTTTGTGGGTCGAGTGCCTATGCTACGGCTAGGGCAGGCGTGCAATTTCTTTTGGCCGTGGGCTTAAGAGGTAAATCAGTTTTATTTTTTTATTATTTATTTTTAATATAGTATAATTAATGAAATTTATTTTAGTATTGATAGTATATGTGGAATGACAAAATATTGGTAAAATTTTATTTTTATGGATTTTAATAAATAGATATATATCAAATATGATTTTTATTGTTTTGGCACCAATTTAATTGGATTAATTAAATGGGTTTAAATTAACTAAGGAATAAAGCTTTAACTGTATTATTTTAAAGATTAAAAGTTAATTATATTGTTATTTTCTTTAAACACGATTAAAGCACAAATAAGAAGGATTTTCGTAAGAAGCACGTATGACAACTGTTTCATTCACCTCTAAGTTTTAATAAATGATAATGAATCATTGCAAATTACTAGGTGATTGATTAGTTGTTTGAAATTTTAATTTGTGTAGCATCAAGTATTTTGGAATAATATTCGTATGAGAAAAAACTCTATTGACATTGTTTATGTATGTAAGAGGTTTCTAACACCACATTTTATGAGAGAGTTAGTAGCAGGTAAGATTTTTTAATACGAGATATGTTTATCTGATCAATAATAAATATTGATTGTCTACGTATATTTTATATGAACCAAGTCATATTCATAGTTTTATATTTATGTACGCTAAATATTTGTCTTCGTTGTTGCATGGTTTGGTTTATTTCGATTATTATTTCTACTTTTTGAAAACATACGTCTGATCAACTTATATATGTCATGTGTTAATAATCAAAATTGAAAATGTTATGATATTCTAGAATTGGACAAGGGTTACCGATTGAAAAAGGGTCCTTAAATGTAATGATATGGAGCAAAATGGTCTCCTATAGAAAGAAAGGAAATTTCGCGTAATGTATACGTATGATATATTTGCCAATGAATGTGATAACTACCCATGACATAAATATTATATATATATGTGTGTATATATGTTTATGTAGTAATGTATGCATCATGTTTAAGGCAGAGAAGAATTACTAATAAGCTACCGTGTACTATACAAACCAATGAATATACGTGCAACATGTATTTTAAATATTTAGTCCACATCGTTAATATACTTCTTATAATTCAAATATATATTAGATTCTTTATCTTACTTAAGTCATATAGCTTAACTTCTTGTTTTCAAGGGTAAGGAAAAGGTGGAGGAGTAGGTTTTGCCCAATTTTTGGAAGTTGTGCGGGAGAAATATTGTGAATAAGTTTTGGAATTAAGTTCAAAATTTTTAATAGTATTGTTTTGATATTCTGCGTTTTAGATGCTCTGTAATTGGTATGAAAAGTTTCAATTTGGGTTGTTTCTGTCTGCTATGAATTGGTAGATTTATTGTTAAAATGTTCTTATGATATGTTGGGTAAATTTAGATGAGTGTGTTGATCTTTTACACTATTTTGTGGTATGTAAAGTTTTCAGAAAAGTTGTTTAAGAAAAATGTAGTCATCTAAATTTATTCTCTATTACATCTCTTCCGATGAGTCTTATTATCATTTAGGATGTGACATGAATAAACCTTCACGCCTTAGCTTTAGATGAAAATCCAACAAGCACACAGATAGTTGAAAAGAGAATAAGAAACTCTAAAATTTTTACGTAGAAAAACTCCAGGAAGAGGGTAAAAAATCACTGGGCCTAACCCAGTAAAAATGTTTTACTATATATCAACTTTAGAGTGCAAAGTTTAAATCTTTATGATAGCAGGATTACAAGGTTGTTTGTTAGAAATTATGATAATGGGAATTTTGAATCGTTCTACAACAGTATGGCGGTAACGCGTTTGTTGGTGGCAGTCGGCGATGATAATAGGCGGCGATCGGCACAACATGATGAATTTTGAACTTATCTCTCTCCTTTTCTCCCACGTTCGCTTATAGCTCCTCTCTCTTTCCTTCATGACAAGATGAGATCCTATTTATAGGATTAAGAGGTATTTTGTATTTAGCAATATCTCACTATGACGGTTTATTGATTCATTTGATCATAGATAGTTTTTTTGATGATTTGGCAAGCGATCTTCAATTTGAGTGATCTTAGGTTGTTGAATTTAATTCTTGTCGGCCTTCGATTCAACTATAAGCACGAAGTCATTTAATAATCCGTCGGTGACTAAAATTTCATATGTAGTTTTGAGATTCATTTAGGTGGGTGTCAAAAAAAGCTCGCTTTAGTTAACGAGAACAAACAATTTCAAATCGATATATAAACGAATGAACAACAAATTTCAAACATTCAACAAGTTCGAACTTCAAATTCGCTCATTCATCCACTTTCGTTGTTCTTATTAGATATGAACTCATCTTATTGAGCCGTTGAATTTGATTGAATAAATACTTTAACTTGAAATTCATAGTTGATATAAAATTTTAGAAGGATATATCACTAATATAATCTTGCAAGACCTTCGAACAATGAGATCATCATAAGTACATTGAAGCTCTTGTCAAAAGCGTCATTGGCATGTCATCAATTATTATTCATTTTATATCTTCCATATCAATTTGTGATGCTTTGTACGTAGTTTATTGTTTTATAATGAGGATATCTCATCAAATTAATGACTTAAAAAAATCCAAAATAATTGTTAAAAAAAATTATGAGTATATATATATATATATTTGACCGAGTTATAAATTTTTTAATTTTTATGGTATTTGCACATTATAGAAAATTTTGGACTCGGGGTATTTTGAGAATTTTATACTGAAAATGCACTTATACTAAAAAAAATTTCGCAATTTGAGGTTAAAAAAAATCAAATCATAATAATTTTTGGAAGAAGAATAATAATAATAATTTGATTTTTAGAAAAAAGTTAATTCCGACTTAGGTTTAGTCAACAAAATGATATTTTTTTCAAAGATAAAAAATTCACATGGGAAAGCATAACCCTAAAAAAAATATGAATTTTTTCTCAAATTTAGTCAAAAAAATATGTGCAATCTAATTTAAATTAATATTTTTTTTGTAAATATTGATTTAAATATATTCCAATTATAATAAATAAATTTAAATTACTATTTAATATTGGTGGCTTTTCTAACATACTTTATTTAACTATATTCATGGTAATATTGGTAAATTATATTGTATTATAAGGTGAAAATTATAAAAATATAAGCAAATTATATTTTGTAATAATCTTTTCAATTAATACTTAAATTATATTTTTGATCTTTTAATCAATTTTTTAAAGATATAAATAATGAATTTATTATAAAATCTAATAAAAAATTTAAATTTAAATTTAACAACAAATATTTTTAAACATTGCATGTAATTTAAATTAATAAATTTGATTAGTGATCAAATGAATTTAATAAATACAAATTTATTAATTATTTAGAAAAATTGTGACTATAACTAACTTATATGAAAGTTCCCTTACTGTTCTTCCCATTTTACCCCCACTGGTCGTGTACATAAGCAGGCCTAGTGTGAGCGCGCGCCAGACGCAGTGGGGACGAGCGAGAAGAGAAGAAGAAGGCAAGAAATTACAGAGAGAGAGAGAGAGAGAGAATTAAGTGACAATGGCGGATCAAATTTTATTTTAGCTTTAATTTGCTCCATGGGCTAAAGTTAAGAAGAAAATCAAGAGAAAATTCTTCATGGCAGCGCAGGGGAGCGCGAGGTACTGGGCAAGGCTGCTTCTTCTATCTCTGTGCTTCCTATCGTGTGCCTCCAGCGGCGGTGGCGCCGCCACCGAGGCCGCCTTGAGGAGGCGACAGCTGGAAACAAGAAGGCACCTTAACAAACTGAATAAACCCGCCGTGAAGTCTATCAAGGTCCCGCCTTTCTTCGCTTCTCCTCTTCAAATTTCTTCTTTTAAAAGTTCTTTCTTTTGCTTCTCTCTTTCCGAAGGCTTGGTGCTTTTTTTCTCTTTTATTTTTCCCAAAACATTTTCTTTTTTTTTCAATATTCTTTGAATTGTACGGCTTGCGCATTCAGAGGCTGAATTTGCAGTTTAAATGAAGCCATTACTGCTATTTTTCACTAATTATTCATGTCTGCTTGTCGTTTTTCCTTAATTATGTTGAGATTTCGTAAGCTGTTATATTATTTTCTTGGAATTTTCTTTTTTAATTCAATTATTCTAACATGAATTTATAAATCCAGAGCCCAGATGGAGATATAATAGACTGTGTTCGTGTTGCTCACCAGCCAGCCTTTGACCATCCCCTCTTCAGAAACCACACAAT
Source organism: Cymbidium sinense (assembly GCA_021442155.1). Classification (NCBI taxonomy): domain Eukaryota; kingdom Viridiplantae; phylum Streptophyta; class Magnoliopsida; order Asparagales; family Orchidaceae; genus Cymbidium; species Cymbidium sinense. The sequence continues at coordinate 9,308,855 of CM038233.1, read as the reverse complement.
TCAGGTCCTCTCTCTCTCTCTCTCTCTCTCTCTCTCTCTCTCTCTCTCCTTTGAATGAAGATATCCAAAGTCTCGGGATATAAAACTTACAATACATTTATAGATTGCCTTATACTCTGAGGTAAATATACTTTGGGGCATTTTGGTTCAAAACTCCCCCTATCGATCTCTCTGTTCTTACTTTTTAGAAATTAATTTTAGATTTTTGATGCAGACGAGGCCTTCTTTTCATCCAGAGAGCCAATATGAAGAGAGCAAACTGGCATCAAAGCTCAGTAATTCAAGTCATCAGAAGCAATCAAGCGAGCAAATTTATCAGCTGTGGCATAAGAATGGCAGATGCCCAGAGAACACAATCCCCATAAGAAGAACCACGGAAGAAGACGTTCTCAGAGCCAGTTCTGTCAAGAGCTATGGGAGGAAGAAGCACAGGACCATCCCCTTTCCCTTATCCTCTGACCCTGACCTCATCAATGAAAATGGCCATGTGGTAAAAATCTTTTCTTTTAAGAAGAAATTTGAAAAAAAAAAAAAAAAGGACGATTTTACAAGTACACCACTATAAATTTTCATATTTATTGATATATATCATCCTATTTTATCAAACCTTTACTTATATGCTACTTTTAATATCTGATTGTTGATAAAGATCTTGAAAGTTATTACGTAAGTCTTGAGTTCGCATCAATTTATGTCTTAGAGCTTATTATTCCCCAAAAATTAATGAATTACATAAATAAAGTTTGGAAGATTTACATACGTACCACACAAATCTTATACATTTACATATATAACTCCCGAAGTGAGATATTCACTTATCTAACACTTTTCTATGCTTAGAATGTGTATTTCACTTTTAAAAAGTCAGTTATGATGATATTTTTGATGTGATATTGAATATTGAGGTATTATATATATATATGTAAAAATTGAAATTAAGATGTTAAATATATAAATACATAAAAATTGTATGGTATATATATATATATAAATCTCCTAAAGTTGAAGAATTGAGTGGTATAATGATAAATATGAAAATTTACTGTGGTATACCAGTAAAAATCCCCTAAAAAAGGAAAAAAAAGCAGCATTGGTTTACAAAAGATAGAATTTTTTTCTGCAAGATTTCTTTTTTCTTCAAGAATAATTTAAAAAAATGGTTTTTTTAGTCCTTTTCTCATATTTTTTTTCTTTATGGATCTTGTTTGAGTAGCATGCCATTAGTTATGTAGAGGGAGATGAGTACTATGGAGCAAAGGCCACCATGAATGTGTGGAATCCAAGGATTCAGCAATCTAATGAGTTCAGCCTCTCTCAGTTCTGGATCTTGGGTGGCTCCTTTGGGGAGGATCTCAACAGCATTGAAGCAGGCTGGCAGGTTTTTCTTAAATATTTTTTGTTACTTAATCAATTTGATATTTTTATAAAATTTCATTTGTATTATCAGGTCAGTCCTGATCTTTATAGTGACAGTAACACAAGGCTATTCACTTACTGGACTGTAAGCTTCTTCTATTCCTTCTCCTAAAGTTCTCATAATCTCTCCTTTTATTTGCTGCCATTTCTTCATCTTTTTGCAGTTTCTATTCCTCCATTACACAGACTGGATTCTGAATTCTTATTGATATTTTTATAAAAAAATTAAACAGAGCGATGCTTATCAAGCTACAGGCTGCTACAATCTGCTGTGCTCTGGATTCATTCAGATAAACAATAAAATAGCTTTGGGGCCAGCATCTCTCCCATCTCCAACTATGGTGGCTCCCAATATGATATCAGTATTCTTGTTTGGAAGGTAACTAAATACCATTTGAATGTAATATAATAAATAAGTAAAATTCTCTGATTATGTAGTTTTGATTAGGATGAAGATATTAGCTCTAAGATCATATATATTTATCATAGAATTTTTATATGTTTACATATCTAACGCCTAAATTTTTATATTTAGATATATAAGACTCAAGTCTTCACCTATTCATGCATAGGAAAAGCGTGTAAATATCAAACTTTAGATGTTAGATATATAAATGCATAAGAATCATGTTCTATATATGTAAATCTCCTTATATATATAAGCTCACAATCATAAATATACTTATCTTCTTGTAAAAAAAATGTTTTTTTGTGAGCATACTAATAAATTTAACATATTTGATCCGCAAAATCATGAGTCGATTCTTAGTTTGCCAGTATGAGTTCGAGCTATGTTTGAACCCAAACTTAAATCAGCTCGAGATGAATCCTTCTCACCTCTATTTTACCCAACTCATGCATCAAATATGCATTATTGCAACAACAACAACAACAACAAGAATCCCAGGTGGGGATTTATGAATCTTCTTGTCCCATTATTTAAATTCTCATTTAATTAGTATCCCAAGATCATTTTTTATCATCTTAACTTTGAGTCTTTATCTATCTTTCTTATAAAGGCAACTCTCTCAATGGGGTCATCGAGAGGGCTTTTATGGCAAACCATCTAAAGACTCTCCTAATCTTACTACTCAAACTTCCCACTCATTTTGCATTCTATCTCTAGGGTAAAGCCACTCATCCAGAAGCATCTATCTCTGTAACACTTAAAATCTTATGTTTTCAGACATTGCTAAGTCATGCAGGTCTTACCAATTTATAGATTTTTAAGTTTAAATTGGAACTTTTACATATAATAGGTGATGCATTCCTCTTCAAATCCAACTTGAATTCTACTAACATCTCTATCTATTTCACCATCATTTTGAACAATAGACCTAAATATCTGAATCGCTCACTCTTATTAATGACTTGATCACCTAAAGTCACAACACTATCAAATATGCATTATTGCATTAAAAAAAAAAATTTCAGGACCCAAAAGAAGGAAATTGGTGGATGCAATTTGGAGAGAGCCATGTGTTAGGCTACTGGCCCTCCTTCCTCTTCTCCTACTTAGCCGACAGCGCTTCAATGGTAGAATGGGGAGGAGAAGTGGTGAACACAGTGGCTGATGGAGATCACACCTCAACTCAGATGGGCAGCGGCCACTTCCCAGAAGAAGGCTTTGGCAAAGCGAGCTATTTCAGAAACATTCAGATAGTTGACAGCTCCAATAATCTCAGATCTCCTGAAGGAATTGGAACTTACACTGAAGAATCAAACTGCTACAATGTTCAGAATGATCAGAATGGAGATTGGGGCAATTATTTCTACTATGGAGGCCCTGGAAAGAACCCTGATTGTCCATAGATTACTGCATATAGCTTGTTTTTCACTGTGTATTGTTACTGTAAACAGTTTCTCTCTTAGTGTTCTCAACTGTTTCTCTCTTGTAAGTTGGAGAGAGGAAGGTGGGATTTGATTAATCTATGAGTTCTAATTCTTTCTTTCTCCTGACTTGTGGTTTTGGAGTGATTTTTGGGTGAAAATATGTTATGATTTGTGATATTTTAATCTCTATTATGTTTAAACTATAATCATGAGATCTTATTTTTTTTTCAGAAAATTAAGTGCACCTAAAATTACATTTAAGTTCACAAAAATATATTTAATGAGACAATTAACAATTTTTTTAAAATTTTTTTTTTACTTTTTAAGAGCTCCACTCTAAACTTTTAAGAGAAAGCCTTCTTAATCTTATTGTTATGATTAATGTGCATATTGTCTACATAAAAAAATTTTTCATAGGATATTAATTAGACATAATTCTTAAATATTTACATATCTAATACCTAAATTTTCATATTTATATAAAGACCATTGAAATCTTTAAAATTACTTTTAAAATTAATAGTAACATTAATTTTTAAAGTGAAATATATATTTTTATTGATAGAAAGAGTGTTATATTTATAAATATCAATTTTTAGTTAGATATATAAATGGATAAGAATTGTGTACAATGTATGTAAATTTTTATTTATAGGGGACATTTATTAAATTGCATTTAATGAATGAATTGGCTTCTCAAACACTTTTGAGCATGAAAAAGTAGATATGAGGTTGTTATTAGCAAGAAAAGTTATTTAAACAGTTGGAGAAGTACTCCTTTTGTAAGCTTTTGATAGATTGACAGTGATGTGTTGGAAAATAAAATAAAATAAGAGGGTATATTTATAATTTTAATATTTATATATGTAGTATTTAAAAAAGTGAAGTGCCCCTTTACCTAAATAGAAAAGTGTTATACATGTAAAAAGATGAAATTTTAGGTGAAAATATATAAATACTTAAAATTCTATGGTATGAATGCAAATGTTTCAAAACAAATTTTCTAGTGGAAGAAATAAAGAAGGTATATTTATATATTTAGTATCTAAATTTTAATATTTATATACATCATATTTAAATTTTGAATATCATATCAAAAATATCACTATCATTTATCTTTACAAAGTCAATTATACTTTTATACTAATAGAAAAATGTTATAGATGTCAAAATAAAATTTTAGAGGTTGATATGTAAATATTTAAGAATTGTGCAATATGCATGCAAATGTTTCATAAAAAATTGAAGAGCTGATATAAGTAGGTGGTGACAACTTTTATTTTCCTTCACATGCACAGCTATTCTCCACTCTCTCTCTCTCTCTCCTCTCTCTCTCTCTCTCTCTCTCTCTCTCTCTCTCTCTCTCTCCTCTCTCTCTCTCTCTCTCTCTCTCTCTCTCTCTCTCTCTCTCTCTCTCTCTCTCTCTCTCTCTCCAACTAAATTTCTATCAATCTTAAATGGAGCCAATCTTGGTCTAAATTATTATAATTTCATTTGTATTTTCAAAATGAAATGTGTCACATGAACTTAGTTTAAAGGAGAGCTTCACATGCATGACAGTGAAACATTGTTTTGGTTGTATTCAAAGTTCAAACTCATTACTATTATTCCTTTGTAGTTTCTTTAGGATAAGAGGATAAATAAATAAATTATTCAGTCATATTTTTAATTTTTTAATTTTTTATTTAAGATAGAGGACAAGTGATCTTGTGATATTCTGAATAAAATGCCTAAATACAGCTGGCTGATTTGTCTGTTTTAAGTTGGGGATATACATTTCTCTCTCTATCTCTAGAGTAGTTCAAGTTTCTTTATCAAGAGCTCAATTATAAAGAGGTTATATTAAGAAATTCATGTCTAATAATCTTGATTAGGCAATTTTTTTGGTTATAAGAAGCTTAATTACGTAATTAAGGAGATTGATGTTTAAGGTTTAGATTAGATTTGTAAAATAGTATGTTTAATGTGAAGTTCTTTTCGTAATAGATTCAGTGTATTTTCATTGGCTAAGTTTGACTATTAAGAGTTCGTTTCGAGCAGCTATAGCTATCTGAAAATATAATTGTGAAGCTATTGCAGGAGAAAGCTACGATGAATATTAAAAAAATTTTATTTTTTTAAAAAAATCATATCGTAATTTTCTGATAATCACTGTACTTTGCTAAGTTAGATTGAAAAATACAATTTTTCTATCATAAATTCCCTAAATGAGGTTAGAACACAATTTCTCAAATGACACTTGATAGTTTTCACACCGCACCATCTCGCCTTTTCAAATGCACCATAAGTATTCGAATTTGGTGCTTTAAAGTATCCAAGTATACTTTCGATGAATTATAACTAGTAGAAATTAGGTTGAAATTTAAAAATAATAAAATTTTATTTTATTAAATAGCCTACTCAAAAAAAATTTTATGTGCCTTTAGTTTCATGTACTATGATAAAGAAATTATTTATATAATTAAAATTTTGGAAAAATAAAAAATAAAATAGTCCTTAATTATCAACAAAGGAATAGTTTAGTTCAAGAGTTTTAGAGAGATCTACTTTAAATCCCTAACTACTAAAAATGATCCCAATTAGAACTTTGATAATCAGAGAATTATTTTTAGTTTTTTTTATTCAAATATATATCATTTAATTTATAATAGAAAGGTTCCAACCCACACTTTATGAAGTGGAATATATATATATATATATATATATATATATATATATATATATATATATAATGTAAAATAAAATTGTCGCTTTATTTGCTTAAAAAAAGCATGTAAAACGATTAAGTTGACTATGTTTTTAAATTATTAGTAAATTTCTAAAAGAATTGAACTATGAATTAAATATTATAATGGCTGATTATGTTTCAAATTTGCAAGATCTAAGAATAAATTCAATTATTTGCAAATATAAAATTGATAGCTAACAACTTTTAAAACATGAAAAAAAAAATTCCTTAGGGTTCATTTAATTACTTGAAATTAAAAAATATGTTTTAAAAAATAATCAAAATTTATTAGATCCACCAACTAATTTTATGAAATTATAAATCAACTCTAAATGTAAATAAAATGATTTAGCTCTCACACAAAATAAGTGAATATATTTATGATTTTCTTTTTTTTTTTTATTTGCATGCAATAAATTGATCTTTTTTTTAGCATTGCACTCAAAGTCAATATGACCAAAACCTAATTAATCAACCCAATGTAGGGCCCATTAATTGAATGCTGGGTTAGGTCATAGTGGGCTCCATCCAAATAAATAAATAAATTATATATATATATACACACACACACACTTAGAATTATTTATTTCATAAATAAATATATAAATAAATAAATAATTAGCTGTCAGATTTGAGAGACTTCTATAAACCTTCTGTTCAATGAAGAAAAAATAAAATCTATATTCCCATTGAAGCTTTAAGAATTATGAAGCAAATTAATATATATTTTGAGTAAAACTTTATTCAATAAAATAAATTAAAAAAACTATATCAGATATAAAAGATGATCATTTCATTATACAAATGATTTCACACTAATCGTGATTATATTATGATTAAGCAGTTAAAAGTTAGATAATTGAGTGTTAATCTGATTAAGTAAGCAATACCTTCAATTAGATGAAGAAAATATTTTAAATTTGATATTTCAAAATTAAATATATATATATATGAATCTCATTATTCTAAAATCCCTAACTCTTTTTTTTTTTTTTTTTTTTTTTTTTGTGAAGGAATAATTGGATAGAATCTTATATAAAATTAAGTAGTTAAGGGGTGGAATTGCATAAGCTCGAGCTTTAATGAAGTTGTCATATGCAGTTGTTAAGTGTGGAGTCAAATTTTTAATTAAACATAATAGTGACCCTCTCCACAAAATCTTAAACCGTGTCTAATATAAAGCCTTAATTAGTAGCTAACACAAAGCCTTACAAGGTGGTTAACTCGAAGGCCTAATTGGTGGCTATAAAGTCATAATTGAAGGTTATCATGATGTCTTAAATGGAGGCCACCATAAAAGTTTACATTGAAAACTACAAAGATCTTCAAAAATGGCTGATCATTAATGTTGGATGATAACTCTTTACGATATAAACCTATGTAATTCTCACTTGTATGACATCCCATAATTATAAGCATACAAAAAGAGGAAGGGGAGAAAGGGAAGAGAAAGGGGCGGAGAGAAAGAAGCCATTGCAATAGAAAAGAGAAAGAAAAGTATTATCGACTCTTTTCCTCAAAGTCAACTCATGCCATCACAATCGGTTGCGTCCCCTCTTAGCCATTAACATAGCCAAAGTGTTCTTTTTTATTTTAGTGAAGTGTAATCTCTCTCTCTCCAAACATTATTTTAAAGCTTAGTTAAATACTTATCTCTATTCTGCCATGAAGTCGAGTGAATTTCAATGAATCACATAAACTCGAGTTCTTTTATTATCTATTATCTCGCCCACATTAATTTTGAGCATATCCTCATTTGTATGACATCCCATAATTATAAGCATACAAAAAGAGGAAGGGGAGAAAGGGAAGAGAGAGGAGCCGAGAGAAAGAAAAGTATTATCGACTCTTTTCCTCACAGTCAACTCATGCCATCACAATCGGTTGCGTCCCCTCTTAGCCATTAACATAGCCAAAGTGTTCTTTTTTACTTTAGTGAAGTGTAATCTCTCTCTCTCTCCAAACATCATTTTAAAGCTTAGTTAAATACTTATCTCTATTCTACCATGAAGTCGAGTGAATTTCAATGAGTCACATAAACTCGAGTTCTTTTATTATCTATTATCTCGCCCTCATTAATTTTGAGCATATGAAAGAAAAGTATTATCGACTCTTTTCCTCACAGTCAACTCATGCCATCACAATCGGTTGCGTCCCCTCTTAGCCATTAACATAGCCAAAGTGTTCTTTTTTACTTTAGTGAAGTGTAATCTCTCTCTCTCAAACATCATTTTAAAGCTTAAAATACTTATCTCTATTCTACCATGAAGTCGAGTGAATTTCAATGAATCACATAAACTCGAGTTCTTTTATTATCTATTATCTACTCATTAATTTTGAGCATATGAAAGAAAAGTATTATCGACTCTTTTCCTCACAGTCAACTCATGCCATCACAATCGGTTCGTCCCCTCTTAGCCATTAACATAGCCAAAGTGTTATTTTTTACTTTAGTGAAGTGTAATCTCTCTCTCTCTCCAAACATCATTTTAAAGCTTAGTTAAATACTTATCTCTATTCTGCCATGAAGTCGAGTGAATTTCAATGAATCACATAAACTCGAGTTCTTTTATTATCTATTATCTCGCCCTCATTAATTTTGAGCATATCCTCACTTGTATGATATCCCATAATTATAAGCATACAAAAAGAGGAAGGGAGAAAGGGAAGAGAGAGGAGCGGAGAGAAAGAAGCCATTGCAATAGAAAAGAGAAAGAAAAGTATTATCGACTCTTTTCCTCACAGTCAACTCATGCCATCACAATCGGTTGAGTCCCCTCTTAGCCATTAACATAGCCAAAGTGTTCTTTTTTACTTTAGTGAAGTGTAATCTCTCTCTCTCCAAACATCATTTTAAAGCTTAGTTAAATACTTATCTCTATTCTGCAATGAAGTCGAGTGAGTTTCAATGAATCACATAAACTCGAGATCTTTTATTATCTATTATCTCGCCCTCATTAATTTTGAGCATATCCTCACTTGTATGATATCCCATAATTATAAGCATACAAAAAGAGGAAGGGGAGAAAGGGAAGAGAGAGGGGCAGAGAGAAAGAAGCCCTTGTAATAGAAAAGAGAAAGAAAAGGATTATCGACTCTTTTCCTCATAGTCAACTCATGCCATCACAATCGGTTGCGTCCCCTCTTAGCCATTAACATAGCCAAAGCGTTCTTTTTTATTGTAGTGAAGTGTAATCTCTCTCCAAACATCATTTTAAAGCTTAGTAAAATACTTATCTCTATTCTATGAAGTCAGTGAATTTCAATGAATCACATAAACTTGAGTTCTTTTATTATCTATTATCTCGCCCTCATTAATTTTGAGCATATCCTCACTTGTATGACATCCCATAACTATAAGCATACAAAAAGAGGAAGGGGAGAAAGGGAAGAGAGAGGGGCGGAGAGAAAGAAGCCATTGCAATAGAAAAGAGAAAGAAAAGTATTATCGACTCTTTTCCTCACAATCACTCGTGTCATCACAAGTCCCCTCTTAGCCATTAACATAGACAAAGTGTTCTTTTTTATTTTAGTGAAGTGTAATCTCTCTCTCTCTCTCTCCAAATATCATTTTAAAGCTTAGCGAAATACTTATCTCTACGCGGGCATGAACTCGAGTGAATTTCAACGAATCACATAAATTTATGTGTCTTATATTTGAGACCTTTTATTATCTATTCTCTCACCCTTCATTAATTTTTGCTTGAAGTTTTATCACTATCCGATTAAAGAGAAGCTCCATAAATGAAACTATTATAAAAGCAAAACAGGATGGTCAAATATTGAATTAAGAACAAATGCTGATCATGTAGGAAATCATCTCATATGCCTTACTCTCTATCTTGAATGGATCCAAGAAAAAAAAATACATAGATGAAACTTTAGCTTCTTTTGAGCATATTACCACCACAAACAAGTTTATTTATTCTTATATATTGATATCACATCACCCACTTTATTGATTTGGGATTATTAGTATAGAAAATTATTAACTACTGAAGATTCAATAATTAAAAATATCAAATATAACTTGGGATCTGAACAACATCAGAGAGGTGGAAGAAATGCTATAGCCACCATGAAAGTTTTCCTCTTCATGCTATAGACCTTCCAACAACCCACATTATTCTAGAGGAGTTCATCCTCAACATGGTCGAAGTCTCTGTTAGGTCATGGTGGGCTTCATCCGCAAGTCAACTGGCTTGACTTCCAACCTATTATCAGTTAAACACCATTCCCTAGTTCAGTCAAAACTCTCTAAAATAAACAGATTATATATATAACTATATTCGTGGGTAGGGCTGCAAATGAACCGAGCGTTCAACAAGCTACTCGTGACTCGGCTCGATTAGAGCTCGTTTATGTTTGTTCATTTAATTAATCGAGCCAGAACACTTTGTAAATACTGAATTAAAACAAACAAGTTATTGTCGTTCACATGTTAGTGAAGATAATTTAAAGTTTAAACAGTTTCGTAGGGAGCTCGATATAAAGGCTTTCATAAACGACAGTATAAGGTTCGAGGCGGCTTCGATAATGGCTCGATTAAGGCTCGAGGCTTTGTTCATAAACCAGATCGGCTCGATTAAGGCTCGATTAAGGCTCGTTTATTTCATTAACGAAGCCGCTTAATGTTCGATAAGCCTATCAACCGAAGCAACAAACTCGAGCCGAGCTCGAACATAATTTTTTTAAACGAGCTCGAGCTTGAATACCATCCTAAAAGCTCGAATCGAGCTCGAGCCGAGCTCGAGCTCAATACTGACAAACGAGCTTGAACTCGAACAGGACTTTGCTCGGTTTGGCTCGGTTCGTTTGCAGCCCTATTCATGGGTACAATAGCTTTAAGTCCAGGTTTAGCATATGGCTGCTCAGCAAAAATTAAAGTGCATCTTAAATTTGATCATTATAAGTATGAATCATTAGTAAAGTCTTAATACTTTGTGTTTTAAAAGAATGACTTCCTACTCTTTTATTTCTTCACCCACTTGTTTAGTCAATATAGAAGAGTCTTGATTGTTTCAAGATATGACTTCTAGCCTTGCATAGATTTTAAGCAATACACATTCAAATTATTACATTTTCAGCAGTCCTTCAGGCATAAGGAATCAAAATTCTTTCACTTTAATGGGCGATAGTGACTGGATCGACTAGGCTGATACAGTTATGTAGAAGGGTAGCCATTAGTGATAGTTGTTTCTAAAAATATTTAAAAAATTCAATAATTGTTTGAATGTTTTCAAAAATAATGTGATTTGTTTTGGAAAATAAAAAATAAATATACTTAGAATGTACAATAAAACATAATTAATCCCAAACAAACCCTTAGTGAAACCATTTGTTTGTTGGTCCTTTGAGTTGGTAAAAATAACAACAATGCTCTTTGAAAAGCACTCATTTTAAACTACATTAGCTCATATGGCCACTGTCATATCTCACTTTTCAGCCTCAGTAGACAAAGCATCATCTTATTTCTTACTCTGCCAAAGCACTCATTTTAATCAATTAATAGACTGAACTTTCACATCATTTTAATTTAAGTAGATTAAGAAGTATTTATGCTTTAAACTGTGATAAAAACTTCAGTTTTAATGAATATTGTTACAGTAAATTGGGCATTTCCTCTTAAAGTTGGACTATATTAATGGAACTAAGTATCATATACATCTGCAGTAAAACTTGCAGAGTTGCAGAGAACTTTCAAACTTTTGAACTTACAAAACATCTAATTATAAATCCATTGATATGTATAGACTGAAGTGAGATTTCAAAATCTTTTAACACCAAAGTATCCTGAATTGTATGTAGAGTTGCTACTAATTTGCAGAAGGGTGATTCAGATTTGGCTTAAAATACATCTATGGGGCCTCAAGAATGCTTCTGAGACAGCATGAAAAGACAGCAACAGAAACTTAAGCAAGCTATTTAAGTTGATCATTTTTCACAATTTCTGATGCTATATACTGAAGCAGCTGATCAAAGATTTTTATAAAGAAGAATGAGTTAAAGAAATTGCAAAATAACTTAATAAGAGTCATTCCACAAGAGGATATCATATTATAAATGAAAGCAACTTCATGGCCTTCAGCAACATTTAAAAGGTGTCAAGTAAAGGAAATAAGATGAATTAGCAAAAAATGATGCAAATCTAAATGTGCTGTTTTGGGAGATTAAATCACAGAAACTGATTCAAGAGATTTGTAGTAAACTATTGAATAGAAGTAATTAAAGCATTAGATCACAAAGATACAAGATTAAACGTGAAAAAAACCTTAGAACGGGAAAAATATCACAAAGTCACACCATACAAAGAAATCCACTATGAGGAAAATAAGTAGAATTGTATAAATTATACTTATCTTAAGTCTCTTTACACTTCTCACGCTCTAGGGCACGCAATTTCCACTCTCAATCTAAGTGGATGGAGAAAGATTATAAAAAGTTTACAAAAAATTATAGAAAATTGTCTAAATATGAACTCTATAGTTTCATAACGCCGCGGCACCACAACCTGGCGCTAACGCTCCTGCAGATTTGTCTACACTAGTTTTAGCATAGCGGCGCTGACCTCTATGTCTTTCTGCATTGGTGCCCAGGCCCTAGTGCTGCAACACTACCTGATGTAATGTCCCGAGGCGCTGTGCTTTCTATCATTTTGGTGCAAATTCATGTATCTTGGCGCTGAGCAGCTACCATCTCTATCTCTGAACTAAGGACTTCATGCCATAGTGCTGAAGAGCTGCATCTGCAACGAGGAGGTGCTATGCACTGAAAAAATAAATAAAATTTTGGGGGCACTACCCACCTACAATCTGCACCACCACCCCACCAAAGAAAGAGCTGCTTGACCGACTAAGTTGACAATGCATCTTCAATTGATTAACACAATCAAGCTCCACATTATAGCAATTACCGTTCATTAAGAATGCAATACATGTATATTTGGGATTTGCATTGATGTTAACGGTAAGTATCATCCTGTTGGCAATGACGTGATTATATGTTAGTACCAATGTATTGCATCAACCTAATTGATGATGAGTGTCAAGGTTGATGTCAACAATAAAAGTTAGCCTTATTAGTGATATTGAGCATTGACATTAATGTCGAGGCAAGTGCCAATCTTGCCATACATTAATTTTGTTTGTGATGGTTGTTGATGTACATTAGTCTTGTTAGCAATGGTTAAAGTTGGTGTAAATGATGAGTGCCTACTTTATTAGTATTAAAATTCACCAATATTGGTGTTGATCATATATGCATCAGTCTTGTTAATGATAGCGATTGTTGAAGTTAATCTTAATGGTAGGTATTAGCATTATTGGTGATAGCATACATCAGCAATAATGTTACAATACATCGTCCTAATTGGCAGTGGTAGTCGAGAGACAATAGTTAGCTTCAATAATCACTAACTACGATCATCAATGTCAATCATAAGATGGGCCTCTAGAATTCTTTAAATATGCGAGCTATCTCTCACACGGGTCTTCTTTAATGAAGAAATATGAGTTTATTTATAGTTTTAAGTGCCATTTTTATTTATCAAACAAGATAAACACTCCATCTAATAATTGATCTTGATTCTCTTGATCATAAATAATTTCTTAGACATTTAAATGTCATATAAGTATATATTATTCAAAAAGTATGTAAATTTTAAGATATTGAATTAAAAATTTTAACTATATTTTTTAGTAATTGTTTTAGATCACAAGTAATTATTGGTGCTACTGAGTTCATTTCATTTGAACATTTATTTCGACTATAAGTCTATTGGAATAGGAGTTTATATGGTATAACATCCAATTCTATAAATTTTTGATTTAGATGCTCATGTCAAGATATGTGTTTGCTTAAGTGGATTTTTTGGTGATGCATAAATTATCATTGTAAAATTGTCTCACTTGTGGATTTTCATATACAATGCAAAACTAAATGAAAAGCAAAATATAATCATGAAATAGAAATAAGGATTAATTTTTTATATTTGCTTGACACACATATATTTTATACCTACATGATGTAATAATCATGAAAAAAAAATTATTATTTGAATTTTATCTCTTATCATGTAATTGGCAAAAATTTTAAATTAGGCTTAATGCCAATCTTAATTAGCAATTTAGGCATGAAAAAAAATTTAACATAATAGCTAGTCGTCGCTCAACAGACGACCTATATTTATTTTAAAAAATAATCAGGCCAGATTTTATGCTTATCTGAGTCATATGTCGAATTGAACTTGGTATCATGACGAAATTTTCTACAACTTTCATGTTGGTCAAAATTTACAGACCGATACGCAGATTTTATGAATGCAAAAACCGAGGTGCGAGCGAAATTTCAATAGTCATATTTTGCGTATCGAGTCATACAATGTTGAATCGAGCGAACTTATATGGTTGGAATCGACAAAATTTTCTACAACTTTATGTTGACGAAATTTACGATGGCCGATACGCAATATATTTTCGCGAAAAAAAGCTACGAGCTAAAATCGAGCATCTGTCGTATTTTGCACGTATCGGAGTCATACGGTGTCGGAATAGAGCAAACTTCATATCGTTGGAATCATAACAAAATTTTCTACAACTTTTATGTTGTTCAAAGTTTACAATTACAGCCCGATCGGCAGATTTTAAATGCGCCAAGCTTGACGATGAAATTTCGAGTCCGATTAAAGCGACGAGTCATATAAATCCGGAATCATAACTTGGTATCGTAATAAAATTTTCTACAATTTTATGTTGGTCAAAATTTACGATTGCGGCCTGATACGTAGCAAATTTTGTGAAATGAACAATGATAAAATACACAAATAACTCACACTAAACAAACACTCTTAATGAAGTGCAATTAACAAGTTTTTAAGAGTCATGACATATAAACAAGTGTTGCTAGTATATCAGTCTTATTGTTTAGAGATAATTATTCATATTGATTACATTCATATAAAAGAAGTGAATGTTCTAGTATTAGAAATGCAACCATTTTCAAACAAGGATAAGAAGCCAACTCAAACTAAGTTTACAACACAAACTAACTACCTCTCTACTGCTACTACCAAAGGGAATATCATCACTAAAAAATATACATCAATGTATAACTTCTTCTAAACACTTAAAAGTGTATAAATAAAGCAGCACAAAAAAGATATGAATATTTCTAAATTAAGTAACCAAAACAAGAAAATAGTTCTTGACGATGCCTGCGAGATAGAATACAATAAGATAAGTACATATACAACAAAATATCATCCTGTATGGACAGAAGATAATAGTGCACTATCTCGACATCTGCGACGGTATCGATCATCACCGACGTAATGGGTCTGGTGTGTGGCCCGTAGATGATGTTCTAGATCGATCATTCTTCAACCGCCGATGGTTATTGCGAGTAACCAGTGTAGACTAGGTGCATCGAAGATGCGTAGGGAGCGAGAAACCATATACGCCCATATGGGTCATATGGAATGACGAGGCCCATATGTAGGGAGGTGCATCTGCAGACCATACACCTGGTATGAATACTATGGCGAAATGATGGACCATGTCCATCGCCATCCGCCGGACGACGATAAAGTACGGAATGCTAGTGTCCTGACGGCTATCAAATATGCTAATGTCTTGGAGTGTAGAAACCAACACCAGACTCAATACTCTCGATTCTACTACAAGTGGAAATAAACCGTTATTCCAATCAATCAGTGAAAGTCCCCTACTTACCTAGGAGGAAAGTCTCATCAAGACATAAAACTGGACGACAATATTGCCAACCAGTAATTAAAGGCTTAAATGACCAGAATAATCGTTGGAATCTGTTTGACTCTGACGATTGCACTTTGTAGACTGATCCTGGCATAGTTGAACATATATCATACATGAATCTCTCCAACGATCGGTAAGATTCCTCCCAACTATCGAAAATAACCTTCAGTGTCTTATGTCGTACATCCCAGGCTTTTATATAGGACACTCGTATGTTAAATTTGGACTCAATACGACCTATAATCTATATGGACTTTAAATCCAATTGACATCTAATTGTAGGTTGAATGAAATAACTGATAAGTTGTATTGTATATTGTCTATGTTCTGTGCTGAGGACTAAATGACTATATGTATGTGGTGAGCATTTACTGCCGATTCTTTATGCACCTCTCAATCTCTTACTTGAAGTTGCATAAGCACACATGTAAAGGTGTAGTTTGTGCATGTTGGGTACAATAATGAACTTGGCTTTGTTTGAAGTGTATATCACATAATCGACATTATTGATGATATACCAACTCTGAACAGCAAACTGCAGCTGCTTCTTATCATTAAAATACATATCTTTTAACAGCTCATCTGTAATGCAACTTTCAAGCTCAAAAGTTGACTCATCTGAAGGGTCATCAAATATAAGATATTCATTCCATTCTTGTTTATTCTATTTGAGCATTGCATTGTACTAGTAGTAAGTGCTCTATTTATTTGTTTTAACCGAGTCGATAAGCTCTTTAACCCGTTAGATGGCTTAAAGAAGGGATCCTCATCACTATCATCCCTTTCATCATCATCGTTACTTGTTGTAGGAGGCATAATATACTCACTCACCATCACCTTCAAAGATCACTGTAAAATCGAACTTGTCCCGCATTAGTATTTACTGTTGAGACGCTTCCACTTGAGCAGTTAGTTGAGAATTAAGTGTGATGTATGATGATTGAGCTCTCGACACTCCTCGCGATCCAACCTCTCTTTCCTCGCTACGCTTCTCAACTTCAACATAAATTACTACGGGATACACGAGGTTGACTGATTCACACACTTCATCATCACTAATATGAGTAGCGCTGAATCTAACACTAATAGGGAAACGGCCTATAAGATTAATACATGACTTTGCTTGGTCTAACTTCAATGACGTCATAATTCACTTTTGTAACCCCCATCAGGTTAATCTGTCGTGGGATCTGGATTGGTCGATTTTTCCCACTAATGTAGATCGAAAAGAAATCTTCACTAACATTCAGTTCGTTGTCATGATAAAGAACTATGCAGATAATTTTTGAACTCATTTTCAACTAATAACAATTCTAAACAGTAAGAATCCTTTCTCTCCCCTAGTCAAAGAAAAAAATTAATTCAAGATATAATACAATTTTGCATTTCAGTTGAAACTATTTCGCAAACTTAAAACCTTTAATTTTCAAACCTCATTTAAATATCTTTTCACAATTAAAAGATCAGGATGTGAGATATGTGAGGTTAAAAAAGCTAGAGGTATGAAAGGATGAGTGTGGGGAATTGCCCCACCGCCCACCACGTTCACACGATACTAATTAAGGGATTAGGGATTGCATTCCAAACCCTCATCTTTCCTCACACCCTCGACGCCCTTCTACTTCTCTAAATCTCATGAATCCGTGGAACACATTCCAAATTGCAAAGCCAGTGAAGGTAAGTAACCCTCTCTTTCCTTTCCTCACAATATCCCGCCGCTTGTCTAAATCCCGTAAATCTTCCACAAGACAATTTCTCCATTCGAACCCCTCCTTTCTATTCCACTGCTGCAGTTTGCCGGAGTCGAGAAAGACCACACTTGTTCGAATCGAGAAGAACCGTCAGACTGAAGTCTAAACTTCAAAGGTAATATCACCTAAACTATTTATGAAGAAATTGAAGTCGTTGGTCCAAAAGCGCCTTCTTGTTCCACCAGTTTTTTCCTTTGCTTTTCCTTGGACTTGTCTCCTCCAATTCTTTTCCCTTGTTCTAGAATTTGATTTATTGATCATTATACATGGATAGGAAAGCTTTGAATGGCAAATGGATTTTTGTTTTTATGTGATATGGATTTTATGCGCCATTAGTCGGCCTTTTCACATCAACTAGGACTTTTACTTGTGTATTTTGCAGTGGTTCACTCTATTAGAAGATTCAGCAATATTAGTGGTCCTCATTCCTGCATATTTTTGTATTGTGTTAATCTTCATGTTCTTTTTTTATTTATTTTCAAAGCCATTTTTCTATTTTATTTAAAATCTTAGTTTTTAGATTTTTATTGTCTAGTAATTATTTAGTTGATCTCACTTTAGAGGTATTCTTTTAAGATCATGGTTTGATGAATTTGCTAGTAGCCATTTTAGTGGTAAATTTCTTGGGTTATCTTTTATTGTTAATTTACATGCTCTGATTGGTTGACATTCTTCTTCTTTTTTTATTGAGATTTTTTCATTTTTTCTTATTGGAGGTTTGATGGTCTTTTTCTTCCCGATTTTAGGAACCACAGCATAACGATATTATTTTGGGTTCTTTTTTTATTCTTAACTTGTTATTTATATGACTTCCTATTGGATTATTGTTTAGGTTTAAAATTTTGGGAGTTTTGCTAAGATTTTTCCCATTTTTACTGTTTTTCCCTTAAGTTAAATATCCATAATTTAATTAATTATTATTATTATTATTATTATTATTTGCCTAGGTTCCCCTACTCTTGTTGGGGTTACTGGTATTGATTCCTTACTAAAAGTTTTTGCTATCATATTTGGATTAATGGCTTTCTCTTGAGCACAATTATTTTCATCTTTAAGAGAAACTTTTCTTTGGATTTTTGGCTGGTGTGCTTGTTCTTTATTAATTTATTCTAATAGTATGTGACTTACATATATGTCACAAGTTCCTTATTAACCCGTTCAATCACATTCATTTACTATTCTGAAATATGAGGTTTACATTTGGCAAGAAATTTGTTTTGAATATCTATTTATTCTAATAGTATGTGAAATGAAATGGTTTGAAAACCAAACTTTAAGTGACTTTGCAAAAATCTTAAAATTTATGAACATCTCTATGCGAAATGATAGATCTAATATAAGCATGGTCATAATATGGATTTTAAAGGTGATGATTATATTATAAGTGAGGTTCTATTGCAAATCTCGTGTTGGCAATGGTTATGAAAAATATCATAGTATAGATTTTAAATTTAATAAGTATTTTAACACATAATAATGAAATATTGCCTATTGATTCATTCTTTTCATGATGGTAGTAATGGCTCATTGTGAATTTTCACTATTTATTTTTTTATGACTCATTGTAAAAGTTAATTGATTTGTAAAAAGATAGAGAAGAATGGTATGTCTTTGATACTGATATCAAAGGACCAAACTATTATAAATCTCATGAGATCAAAATTGATTTAATACTTTATAACTTTGTATAATTCATAGAATTTTATTGTTAGTCTTGTCGATTTTATATTTGTATTAATGATAAAATCTTAGATAAATTTTGTATTCTTATAAGGAGACACTCACATTTGTTGAAATCTTTCTATTTATAATAAATGTTGAAGATTTGAAAATTAGAAGGTTTTCTTATTTTAAGTTAATTTTTTATAATCTTTATTTTTATACTTTGTTATTGAGATTTATTTTATCTTAAAACCTATTATTTTTTTTTGTATATTTAATCGTTACTTATATGTTTTATGTTATGTGATCTTAGAATAGAATTCGTAAATATTTCTAACTGATTCATAATCAATTAAGGTATGTGAATATTTTTTATTTAAAAGGTAAAGTGTGCCTTTTGAAAATTTATTGATTTATTATTTCTTAATAAAGGCCGACGGTGCGTCTTTATTAAAAAATGTTATTGATTTATTTTTTAGGTACAGGCCGACTGTGTGCCTTTATTTTAAGAAATTTTTTTTTTAGAAAAGGCCGAAAGTGTGCCTTTATTTTATTTTTTGAAATATGTTAAAATGTTTTTCTCATTTTATGCATATTAATCTTCAAGACTTTATATTAGTATTTTAATATGTTCTTTTAATTAGATATGAGATATTTTAAAAGAAAGAAACAAGATGAGTCCTTATTCAAATTTTATTATTGTGAAAATAGTAATACAAAAATCTAAACAGTGCAAATTCGTAGAAGATATTATAAGAGATCCGGATTAAAAAAAAAATTTTAATATCATCATAATGATGAGTTAGAAGAGCATATCTTCAAAAGAGTCATGCTAATCGTGATCATGAATTTCCTCAAACACAAATTAAAATAAAGTAGATTTAATCCAAAATAATTTGATGAATAAAAATATGTTGAGTACATTATATTAAAAGATCAGATATTATTTATTTTGTTATCTTTATATTTGAGAAAACAAGCAAGTAAGAGCTCTCCTCTTTGGCGACCTCTCCCTCATGCCAAGCGTGTGGAATGGGATTGGGAAGCGAGCAATTATAAAAAAAAACAGAATCGATCGACCCTCTCTTTTTTTGTCAAATAAGGACGAGTTGACCAAATAGGGTTTAAACATCCTTAAAAATGTTAAATACATGCATTCAAAATGATCATATTGACTAAACAAATCTGCTGAGCCTAATACTGTCCAATCAAAATATTATTAAAGTGTTATGATGTTAAAATATAATATAGTTAAGAAAAGTCTTTTAAAAGGCATTAAGAAGTGTTTAGAATTAAAAAAAAAAGATTATAAATAGATTGTACTTATTCAATAGCATGGGAGGATTTTAAGATGAGAGACTTTAATAATGTAAAAAATAATATTAACATTCATACTTAAATAACAAAATCTATATGTGCATGTATTATTCTTCCATTTTTTTATATTTAATGTGTCATATAAATTTTTAAACAAAATCACATCATTAATTATGTTTTAAATCAAATAAACAAAATCACATCATATAAAGTTCTCTTTTTTTAAAAAAAATCTATATTGGACATAATAAATCATTGTTGGGCTTCTACCCTTAAGATTGAATCATCATAAATCCTTGTGCTCTCTATTAGATTTTTTTTTTCTTTATTGTGCCAAAAATATCTTAGCTTGATTGTTTTATTCCTCTTAAACTACATAAATGTGGCATTCCGCATGCACTTCACTGAATTCACGAACTACCCGTGCATTCATTAGCCCATGCCATAAATGGGCCGATTTCTATCATCTGAAGCCCGTGAAGCTGCCGGGCTGGATTAATTAGCGAGATAAATGCTAAATTATGATCTGAATTATAATATATTTAAATATTATAATAAAATAGTATTATATATATATATATATATAATGTATATATGATATATGATTATACTTTTATTTTCTTTATAAATTGATATGAAATAAAATATATTTAAAATTTCAAATATATATATATTTTAAAATTTTTATTTAATATATTATTACAACACTTATTTTGTTGTTTTGGCAAAGCGTGAAATTTTATTAAAAAAACAACTTAGAAATTCTAATCAAATAAATTTCATATAATTCTTAAAAAAAATTTTAAAAAAATGATGCTAAACATTTTTAAGCAAAAAAAGATAAAATTTATATATATATCACACAATTCTTATGTATTTACATATCTAATATCTAAATTTTGATATTTAAAAATCAACACTTTCTCTCTGCCTAAAAAGTATATATATATATATATATATATATATATATATATATATATATAATAGTGCTATTTTTAAGAAAATAATAAAAATTTAAATGATATTTAAATAAATATAAAATTTTAAGTATTAGATATTAAAATATATATGAATTATGTGCTCTATATACAAATGCACCAACAAAATAAAATCATATCTCCAAAATTCTCAATCATAAAGGGCCAGGTCTGGCCTAATCAGTTTAACTCGAGATTGCACTCAGGTTAAATTGGGTCAAATCATTTATTTATTTTGGTCTAAAATAACATGCCCAAATTTTATGTTTGGACGGGTCGGGTTAATTAATGGGCTCATGCCCGCATCTTAAGACCTACAGATAAAATTTGAGAGGCCTATAATTTATTATTCTCAGTTGCAAATAGATAAAGTCAAAAGAGTGGACAGCCTTCCCTTTGACAATAATTATATATTTTATTTTTATAAATTAATATATTTAATTAAATTTATAAAATTAAGAGATTAAATTAGAAATATTAAATTATGTAGCACTAAAATGAACCCTTTATGAAGAAAAAATGAAATATAAAATAAAAAAAATTTGTGTGTGCCAATAACTATTATTTTAGTAGCCAAAAATACTAAGATTCGTTTGGGATTTTTTTTATTATTTCATTTTTCGGGTAATTATAATTTATTTCTAGAAATATTTATGATAGAATAGCTTATCATAAAAAATTATCATACAATTTAAAAAAAAATTATAATGAATCATAATAAATTTTCAAAAATTACATTTTCCATGACGAACTATTGAATTCTCACATCCAACAATTATGAAGATTAATTCTACACACACATTATATATTTAGTGTAACATTTTGAAAAATTGTTATCAATATAATAATTTTTTAAAAAATTATTATATTCATTATAAATATTTTTTTAAAAAAATTTAAACAATTACTTTCTAACCCTAATTGTATTTCTCAAAAGTAATTTTTCATCATAAATATTTTTTATTTAAAATAATCAAAAAAATTGATTGACAAATACAACTATATTACTTTCTAATTATTTTTTGAAAATTAAAATAATCATAAAACTATCACAAACATATTTTAACAAAATTATGATGAAAAATTATATTTTTAATGACCTAATAGAATTCAATGACCCATGAAAGCTAATATATTATATTTTAAAATAATAAAAATTTATAATACTCATCACCTATTTTTTAAACAATAATCTTTTCTATAATAATTTCAGAACAAACCTAAAATTACGCCTCAATAATATCTATCCACTTATTTTTTTAAAAAAATATTTTTTTAAATAAGATATTTTAAAATTATATAGCATCAATCTCAATCATCAAAAAGATTAATTGAATAATTTCATATACATGAATTCATGTTACTACTATATCAACAATAAAATAAAATATTTACATAATTACCACACAATTCTCATGTATTTACATATTACCCTTTAAATTTTAATTTTTACATATATAACATCGTAATCTTCAATATCAAATCACTATATCATTCATTTTTTAAAAATAAAATATACCTTTATAAATATAAAAAAATATTAAATAAATAAATAAAGATATATAAATAGATAAAAATTATATGATATGTACGTAAATCTCCAAAAAAAATCCAAATGAACTTTACAAAAGTCAAAACATATTAAATGAATTTGATGAAATTTGATTTTCCAAATTTAAATTGCATAACATAGGGGAGTTATGCAATTTAAAAAAATGATATATAAAATAAAAGATTTTGTGTATGCCAGTAACTATTAATTTTCACTGGAAAATTAGTAGCAAAAAAAAAAATACTAAGATTCATTTGAGATTTTTTTTGTCTATTATTTTATTTTTCGGGTAACTGTTATAATTTATTTCTTAAAATATTTATGATACAATAGCTTATAATAAAAAGTTATCATTCTTTTTTTTTAAATATAGTGAATCATAACAATTTTTCAAAAATTACATTTTCCATGACAAGCTATTGAATTCTCACATCCAACAATCATGAAGATTAATTCTACACACGCATTATGTATTTAGTGTAACATTTTGAAAAACTGTTATGAATATAATAATTTTTTGAAAAGTTATTATGTTTTTTATAAATATTTTTTTTTTAAAATTTAAATAATATTTTTAATAGTCACCGATCATCATATTTTAATAATTGTATTTCTCAAAAATAAATTTTCATCACAAATTTTAGTCTTTTTAAATAGCCAAAAAAAATTGATTGACAAATATAACTGCATTACTTTCTAACTATTATTTGAAAATCAAAATAGCCAGAAAGTTATCACAAACATATTTTAACAAAATTACGATACAACAACAATAAAAAAACCTTTATCATTGGTTTTTTTTTTTTTTTATATGTGTAAATTTTCATTTAATTCATATTTAAATTTTTATACATCTTAATAAATCTTTTATTATTTTTTTTTAACATAAGTGAATCTAACATCTACTCTCTAAATTACAATGACTATGTGAAATCATCTAAAGAATTCTCTAATCTTATTCTCAATATTAATATTCTTTAACATACTCATTTCGCATTTTATCTCTAAGAGTAAAACTATTCATCCATGTGAATATCCTCATTCTGTAACAATTTAGTATTATACTTCTCTTTATTTATAATATTTTACACCATAAATCATGCAATCTTAATTTAATCTTATAAAATTTTCCCAAATTTAAGTAAAAAATTTTTCTATCACACAATAGACGAGATGTATTCCTCAACTTCAACCATCCAACTTGAATTCTAACAAAATTACGATAAAAAAATTATATTTTTCAATGATCTAACAGAATTCATTGAGCCCTAAAAACTAATATATTACATTTTAAAATAATAAAAATTTATAATACTCATAACTTATTTTTTTTTAGACAATATTTTTTTCTATAATAATATTAAAACAAACCTAAATTTATGGCTCAATCATATATACCCACTTATTTTAGAAAAAAATCATTTTTAAAATAAGATATTCTAAAAATTATATAACATCAATCTCAATCATTAAAAAAATTTTATCTCTAAGAGTAAAACTACTCATCCATGTGAGCATCCTCATCTCTGTAACACTTAACTTAGTCTTATGCTTCTCTTTTATTGGCTAACATTCTGCATTATAAGTCATTACAGATCTTATACTATCGTATAAAATTTTTTCTTAAATTTAAATAAAACTTTTCTATCACATAATAGACCAGATGTATTCCTCAATTTCAACCATACAACTTGAATTCTAACAAAATTATCATAAAAAAAATTATATTTTTCAATAACATAACAGAATTCAATGAGCCCTAAAAACTAATATATTACATTTTAAAATAATAAAAATTTATAATATTCATAACTTATTTTTTTAGACAATAATTTTTTCTATAATAATATTAGAACAAACCTAAATTTATGGCTCAATCATATATACCCACTTATTTTAGAAAAAATCATTTTTTAAATAAGATATCATCAATCTCAATCATCAAAAAAATTAATTGAATAATTTCATACACATGAATTCATGTTACTACTATATCAACAATAATAAAAAAAATTACATACATACCACATTTCAATTTTAATTTTGCATATATAATATCTTAATTTTCAATATCACATCACTATATCATTCATTTTTTTAAAATAAAATCCACATTTTAAATATAAAAAATATTAAATAAATAAATAAACATATATAAATAAATAAAAATTATGTGATATGTATGTAAATCTCTAAAAAAATCCAAATGAACTTTACAAAAGTCAAAACATATTAAATGAATTTGATGAAATTTAATTTTCCAAATTTAAATTGCATAACTACCCCTATGTTGCCATTTAAACATTACGCAATGAAATAAAGTGATTTACCGATACAGATTTTCTAACGCACGAAAGCACTAATTTAATGTTACTTAATTCAACAATTTAAAAAAAAAAACTATATCAATTAAAATATTAAACAAATTTTAAATCATATTACAAATAAAAAAAATAAAATGAAGAGAAATACTCAGTGGCGCAGAATTCGCCACCCAAAAAAATTAAAAAAATTTCAAATAAAAAATAAGAATAATATCTGAAGGGAGATCAGAGTAAAAAACTATATCAATTAAAATCAAGCAGAGTAATTTTACAAAACAGATGAAAAAAGCCGATCCCTTCTAACAAAATTACACAATTTTTAAATCATATTTCCATTTTTTTTTTTTTTTGAAATTGCTACTCATTCTGAATCGCTTTCAAGGCACATAGCCTTCAGCCCTCTCCTCCGCTGCAAAATATGGAAATAAAACATATTTAATATAATTTTATATCATTCAAATTTATTTTCTGAGAATTATAAGTATGTAAATCTTAGGACTGGTGAGCGAAAATGGAATTTTTATTCTTATTTTAGTAATTTATTAATGAAAAAATAAATGAAAAAAAATTAATTTTTTACCTTTCTGGAGCTCCTCTTTTCCCTGACCTCATATCTCTCATATGATAAATCCGTCAGCCATGCTCCAGGGCTCACCAACTGCACAACCAGACATATTTTTCTTTTGAAAAAAGATTAAAGGATGAAAAAAGTATAAAAAAATGAATTTTCACACTATTAATCAGTTCATAAATGGTGGAAATAAAGGAGATGAGGAGTCATACGAGTAAGCTCTTCTGCAAAATCTTCGGCCTCTTTTTGGGCCGCTGGGGAAGTTTGCAACCTTTCATTGCGAGGAAATCCTCTTCCTTCTCTTTGTTTGAAAGAGAGATGAAGAATCTAGGCATCACCGTGGCCGCTGCACCCACTCTCTCGTCCCCTCCTCCTCCACCTCCTCCTCCTATGCCGCCGCCGTTTTCATCGCCGGCAGCGGCCACAGAACCCCTTGTAGGGTAAAACCGATCCTCCTTATCGGGAGAACCTGAATCTGACCTAGGCTTCGCGTTCTCGCTCCCGGCCGACTCCGACCTCCTGCGAGATCAAATCCCTAGATGGGTTTTCTTCAATCGCAACCAATAAGATTAAAGATGAACCGAAACCCCTCATTACTTGAGAAATCTCAGTTACCTTAGGGCTGTGGTTGGAGGAGAAGGAAGATCCTTGTCGGATCTGATGACCCGGCGACTGACCCTCGACGTTGCCCTTCGCTGGCCCTCCGATCGGCCCGGTGGCGTCCCGCCAGCGGCTGATCTGACCTTGACGCAGCGAGGCCTCTTCCTATTCCCCCACTGCAAGAGGAAGTCTGCCTCCGGAGCTCCTCTTAGGGGCCGGAGACTGCCCCTCCCTTCTTTCTCCATCTGAAACTAAGCATAAACACATCGGAAATATAATTCATACTTCCAAAAAAAAAAAACAAGAAATCAGGCGGAAAATTGAAATCAAAAATTTATGGTTAAACAATTTGTTCAATTATCCATATAAGTCATCTTAGCTTAATATTTGAGAGTTTAGATTTTCAATTAAGAGAATTTCAATTCAAATTAGTGCATATGCATTCGTGTATGAGTTTGAGATTAAATTCTTTTAAATGTCTCGAAAAAATTTGACATTTAGGTCCCATTTATGGCAGCGTTTCTTCTGCCATAGCATTTCTCTTTCAATGTGGTTGAATCACTTCTGACATTTAACAAGCTATGGGTATTTTGAAGAATATGAGAAAAGTTATATTTTACTTTCTTCGTGTGTTATGATTTGAGTTTTTGAAAATAAAAAATTATATAAGATCAGCTTCTTAGACAAACATACTTTTTATATTACTTCTTTCATATAACTTTGTATATAACTATCCGAAATAGACCTTATGTTAATTATAGATTATACATTATTGTATTTATAAAAAAGGGTTATCTTAATCATCCACACTCATCAACTAATTCTTAATTATTCAATTTTGTACTTAAAAAATGGATAATGATCATAAAAAATAACTATGTCAATGACAACATATTAACTAAATTAAATAAAAAAGTGCATTTACATACAAAGTATATATATTTTTATATATATTTATGTATTCAACCCTTAAA
Source organism: Cymbidium sinense (assembly GCA_021442155.1). Lineage (NCBI taxonomy): Eukaryota > Viridiplantae > Streptophyta > Magnoliopsida > Asparagales > Orchidaceae > Cymbidium > Cymbidium sinense. The sequence goes on along the minus strand of CM038233.1, from coordinate 9,281,380 downwards.
TTTTTAATATTATATCATAAATATCAATATTATTTACTTTTTTTAAAATATAAAATACATCTTTTCATGCATAGAAAAATATTATATTTATAAATATCAAATTTAGGTGTTACATATGTAAATGCATAATAATTGTATGCTATGTACATAAATCTTTTAATAAAAAATAAGCTTTCAAATAAAATTAATGCCTTAGATCTATAATTTTACAAAATCAAATCCAACATGAGCTAAATTGATTAATGGTTCAATTTAATTTAGATTAATTTCTTTTTTAAATGATTTAGGAATCATTAGGGATAATTTTTATATTTTTCTATTTTAAAATATTATTTTATTTATATTTTAATTCATAATAAAATATATTTGATAATAATAAATTTTTTAAAAATATTTGAAAATATAAATATAAAATAAAAGGCTTAATTATGATGAAAAAAAGGATGATTGTGCAAGACTTACACTTTATTTAAAGTCATATAATTTTCAGATATAATAATAAGATGACGTTTTTAAACACTAACAAAAACTAAAAAATATTAAATACATTAGTTATAATTTTCAATATTTTATAGCTATAAAATTCCAAGAATATATATTTCATATTACATCATTGAGATTAATAATAACAACAGTATTATGCATCTTAATCCATTAACTTTTTCAAAATAGAAATTTGTTTATTTATTTATGTTCAAAATTATATCTAATTACAAATTAAATTTTAATTAAATAAAGTTTCATCATAAAGTTGAATTTATTAATTATTATTTTATGATGGATAGAAATTTTTTCTCAAATAAGATTTTAAAAAAATATTACTTTTAAACTTTATAAATTTAAAATAACTGTAAGTATAAATTTAGATTTACATACAAAAAGTTGAAATATTACTAATTTTTCAAGTATTAAATTATTAAATTAACTTTCAACATAAAGTTGAATTTAGTAATTGTTATTATTATGATGGTTATGTATTTCTTTTTGTCAAATAATACATTCAAAAATATTATTTATAAATTATATATAATTATCACAGTAGAGTATAAATGTAAATTTAGAAAAAATATCGAGCCAAAGTCTAAAATGATCCCAAGATTTTATGACCAAGTGTTTAATTTAATCTCAAGTTTCTCAAAATAAGTCAATTTGATCTTTGACTATTGAAAAATAATCCACAGTGGTCCTCCCTTTATATGTGTGATTAAATGTAACTAAGAATGGCTTATATGGAAGGAAATTTTGGTCTAATAAATTTAAATTAAAATTAAATTACAATCAAATTCATCGCCAAATGCATGCATCGCTGGTGGGGTTGCTCAAGTCTATTCTAGTGTCGCTAGTGTTGCTTGATGTTTGGGTCGCACACATCACTCACATCGGTCACTACTTGCCTCATCTGCTACTTATCTTGCTCATAGTTGGCCTCGTCTGCAACTCTCTTTGCCTTCTAGGAGTGTTGCTAGCAGTTGGTCAATGCTCTCGCTCACATCGCTGTTGGGGTTGCTCAAGTCTCTTCTAGTGTAGCTAGTGTTGCTTGATGTTTGGGTCACACACATCACTCGCATCGGCCACTACTTGCCTCATTTGCTACTTGTCTTGCTCGTAGCTGGCCTCGTCTGCAACTCTCTTTGCCTTCTAGGAGTGTTGCTAGTAGGTCGTGTTCGCATCATTTGGGGGTTGCTCAAGTCTCTTATAGTGCTGCTAGTGTTGCTTGATGTTTGGGTCGCACACATCACTCGCATTGGTCACTACTTGCCTCATTTACTACATGTCTTGCTCGTAGCTGGCCTAGTCTGCAACTCTCTTTGCCTTCTAGGAGTGTTGCTAGCCGTAGGTCAGTGCTCTCGCTCGCATCGTTGCTGGGTTTGCTCAAGTCTCTTCTAGTGTCGCTAGTGTTGCTTGATGTTTGGGTCGCACACATCACTCGCATCGGTCACTACTTGCCTCATCTACTACTTGTCTTGCTTGTAGCTCTTTGCCTTCTAGGAGTGTTGCTAGCCGTAGGTCAGTGCTCTCACTCAAATTTTTCATATGGAATTTGTTAAGCCGTAATTTTAATTCAAATTTATTAGATCAAAATATCTTTTAATATGAGGCCTTCTCAACTACATTATTTAATCACACATATAATAGAAGGATTAGTATAGACTATTTTTTAATAGTCAGACTTCAAATTGATTCTTTGAAATTTTAAGATTAAATAAAATAATTATTCATAATTGAGCGATCATTTAAATTATTTTTATAAGATAATTTTAAATATTTAGAAGATTTATATATATATATAATATATTATATAAATTTTATATATTTATATATCTAATATTTAAAGTTAAATATATAATTATCTAATATTTTTTTATGCTTAAAAGTTCATTTCATTTTCCCTAAATAGTTTCACAATGACACGTGTCAGCTTGCCAATAAAAGCTTCATTTTTCTTACAGCCGTGTGATTTCAATCCAACGACTCATAGCTACAAATATTAAGGAGTTTATAGGTATATATGCATCCTAGGGTTTCAGTAGTCTTCACCCACCGGATCACCTTGTGTTCTTCTTATCTAGTCCCAATACGGCTCACTTTCTACGGTTATTGGATGAGCCATAGATGGTTTCGTTTGCTTCCCTTTCGTTGTTTCCCTTTCCTCAAATTTGGTTCCGGCCAGGTTTGAATTTGAAAGTTTTGGTGAGAAAAGATTTATGATCTGTTGCGTTTTTGGAGTAGATTTTGTTGATGTTTCTGTCGCATGCGCTCTCGATGTCGTTATTGCCCCTGTTGAGTAGCGAGATGATGATCTTGTGGACGCTTGGCATCTTCGAATCCTACAGCATCTGGCTAATTGATGGGGCTTACAGTAATCAAAACTAGGTCTTTTGAGGGGATTTCGTTCTATCTTATCTTCTAGGAGGTTCAGTTGTATGGATTCCTCCTAGGAATCTCGTACACTCTATCTTTATCTCCTTTATTCCCTCTCACAGTCCTTTGTCACTTTTTTATTTACTGTTGATATGCGTAAGTTAAGGACGTTTTATCAAAATGTGTTTGATACTGATTTCAAAATATGTTTTTATTTGTTTAAAAGCTACCGAATAGTACCCTGATGTTTCGTTAGGCATTCTAACTCCAGAACATTTGTCCTAACCAAAACAAACTCAACCCAAATAAATAAAAACAATGGAATTTTTAGTAACACAAAAGTTTTTTATTACTACCATTTTTTCTATGTGAAAATCCTTTAGCCAAAATGGTTTCTCGAGTTTCTGGCATTGATGTGGTGATTTAGTTGTTCTCCTTTGCTGTTAAGGTTTGCATCAATTTCTGTATCACTTTGTAGAACAATCTTGTCCTTAACATCTAGTTTGGGTAGACATGTTTCAAATCCTCTAAAGCAACTCAAGATGCATTCTTGGTAGTAGGCTTTTCCAATTTATTATGTTACAGTTGAGGTCATCGTTGGGTTTCAATATTGGGTGGATCAACCATGTTTTTGCAACAATGGTATGGTACATAATTGTTAATCTTCTTTGCATGGTTTTCGCATATGGATGGTATGTAAATTGATAAGTATGAAATTACTAATCGCAAGTGTGAGTTCTTAGTGATGTTTGTCGGGCAACTGTTGAGTTTAGTTTAAATTGGTGTCTATTATTGTAGCAAGTCATGAGCTTCTTCAATCATGAAGATGTGATCAATCCAAGTGCTATTATAGCAAATCATAAGCTTCTTTAGTCATGAAGGCATGATCATTATAAGGTTTGATTGATGGTGCTAGTTGACTTTTCAATGGATAAATACAACTAGGTGTTAGGAGTTATGGTGCCAATAATTGACATGACATGACAATTTGATACAGATTATACATATCAATGGCCCATGGTGTGGTGCAACACACTCTTGGTGTTATCTATATGGCGCAACGCAGTTCATCAAAATGATTGTGCTATTTACACAAATTTATGGGCACTAAATTAATTTTTAAAGTTTAATATGAAAAAAATAATATACATATTGTTCATATATATATATATATATATATATATATATATGCTTTATAATATTTAACTATTAGTGCCATATTTAACATGGTGTCTGTTGCACTCTGGCTCCATGAGGAGCTTTGCGTTATGGCGTGTCATTTGCTTTTAACAAGTATGCTATGAATTTGACTCTAAAATGGTGGCATGTAAATTTATGGTTGTAATTGGCATGTCCAAATAATTCTCAAAAGTGTTATGATTGTCACATTTGGCAAGTCCACATATTTCCCAAAGTGTTATCATGGTGGTGGGTATGGGCCATTGTTTTCTTGTGTTGTCTTCATGGGTTGGTTGCCTTTGATTGGGTCTGTATGGCCAACGTATTTGACATGTTCTTGGCTAATGGAGCATTTGTAGTTAGTGGTGATGGAAGTCATTCAGGTGAAGTCAATTGAATATAACTAGGAAAAGAAAAATGTTATCATGAATTGTAGTGCTGCACACAATAATATAATACAAAATTGTAAATTTTTGTAAATATGGTTTAAGAATAATAGTGGTTGTGCCTTAGAAGGTAGATGATTTACTTGTTAATTTGAATGGTATCATTTTAAATTCATAATGTTTTTTTATGTGTTTTGAATGCAATATTATAAAAGCCTTTGTGAATATCAAGTTTGGAATAGGGTCGAGGTTGGATGTAGTTTATCTAGCATTTCATGTACTATGGGAATACAAAATTTAACAGGATTGGTTAATTGTAACCTCAACAATTGATGCAAAAGCCCCAGATGACAATCGTCGGACACAGGACACCCATGACTTTGTCCGCTTGTTCAATTGGAGATGCGAAAATGTTATGTGTGACTTTATTTTCTTGGTGTAATAGATGAAGATTCAAACATTTTGTTTTATATTCTAGCTTGTCCCCATTGGGAACTAGACACTGAAATGAGTTTAGGATGCATAGTATGGGTAGTTTGACAAATTCCATCAAGTACTATCAAATAAAATTATGAGTGCGCTGTTGTCAGTAAAGACTTTACATGGATGTTGGTGAGTAGTCCGTCGCTGTGAAAGCTATGCAAGTTGAGCTGGTTATAAAGAGAATGTTGGCTGATTTTATGTTGTTTCGTCTGGGCATTGGTTGGGAGGGGATCTGTTTCAGTTTAAAATTGGATAATTTTGTTAAAGCTTTCTATTGAGTGTTTTTTTTTGTTAAATTAATAAGGCTATAGTTTAACTATGCAAAAGTGCTAGAGATTAACTCGTTTGTGCCAATTGTAGCAAATATTTTTTTGTGTTTTTTCCATAATTTTTGCATTGGAAGTGCAGCAATTCATCCAAAAGTTCAAGGGTTTATTTTAGTCAACAAAAGGTATAAGATCATTGAAATATATCAAATTAAGCTTGTTTGCATCCGAGAGTTTGCGATATCATAAAATAGTTTAGTAATACAAGAAGTGAGCTGCAATTTGTATTGCTAAAGCCAACATTTTATTTCTTGTTTCTTAAAAAAATAAACTTGGCTGTTCTTCTTCTGCACTATGTTTTAACATACAAGACAGTAAACATTGCTCGTGTCAAAATTTTGTTATTTCTGAACTTGTCCAAAGGAGTTTAAAATTGTACCGTTCAACATTAACATAGAACTGGAGAAATAAGATAACTTTTCAAGAGGTTACCTTGGAATTTTGTTTTATGCCATAGTTACTTATCCTAAATTCATTTACTACCCATATTTATCATTCAAAGATTTGCTTTGACGGTCGTTTTGTACTATATGATTTATGTTTTATTTAATGTGTTATTTCTGCGCATCAGTGCATGTGATCTTGAAGTTTGAATGATTTGTTTCATTTATCTAATGATTTTGCAAAGCAGTTCCTTTGGGCTATGAGAAGATAATAGTAATATTACTTAACTTTGTACTAACAGTTCATTGACTAAAATTAATGGTTAGGTTTGTAATTCTTTCATTTTTTATTTTTTATTCTTCTCTGGCATATCAAAATCTTTCAAGTTTCTGCTTTTAATAAGGTCACAGTTGAATATCTCATCAAAATCAGAAGAATTTTGTGGGGCATTGTGCAATAGCTGTTTTCATTGATGTTTCTTATTTTCTAGTTACCTTAGTTTTTTTGAATAACTGGCCTATGAGGATATCAAATACACCAATACCATCTTTCGGGACTGAATTTGATCAATGTTGTTATTCTGCAATTCTGAGGCCATTAAATTAATTTATATTTTTTTAGAATAATTATGATTATGTGTATAATATGTATAATATGAGCTTGTCAAGTTAAAAACATATCCTTTTGAAACTTGAATGTTTCTTTCATGAACGTGTCAATCACATTTCCTGTTTAGGTGGGTAAATAATGGGTTCTTGCAAAAAGTTGGCAGTATCTTTTGGGAGGTTTCCTTATACTATAATAATTGAGGACCCTCCCCTCTCCTCTCTCTCTCTCTCTCTCTCTCTCTCTCTATATATATATATATATATATATATAAGCATATTGGGTTGGCATATATACATCAAATGAACATGCAACCCCACGGTTACAAACATTGTAGACAAATTTGGAATGATGGATCTCTACCATCCTGTTTTAGGGTGAATGATGGATTTTTTAGTTGTTGTAGTTCGGTGCTACAGCATGCTACGGGGTTGCGGTTATTGTAACACCCCCACTCCATCCATAGTAAAGTGAGGTCAATTGACCAAGGCATTGTATTGTTGGATTTAGGGTGTGTAAGTGAATTGAGCAAGTTGGAGCTTGACTTGTCGAGTCACAAGCTCGAGTTCGAGCTCAATTTTGGGCTCTTAAGTTAATCAAGTTCGAGCTTTAGTTTATCCCTACTAGACTCGAAAGCTCTTCAAGTAGCTCGAAATAGACGTTAATCGAGTTCAGATGAATTCAGTTCTCTAGTTCTAATCTGTCCAAAGAGGGAGCTCGTACCGTTATACAATATGGGCATATCCCCCAATTTTGGCGTCTTCAGCCGTTATTCTAATACTCTTAAATTCCTAATGCATTTTTCAATCCTGAGTTGCTGCTGGCGGCATCCTGTTCCTTGAGACCGTGACTTCTTTCCTCTCAGGGTTCTGTCCTGAGTCTAGCTCAAGGTAGCCTCTGCCTCCCTCCCACTCTCTCTTCAATCATTTTAGAAACAGAAAGAAGATTGCAGTCGTATTGCAATCTGTAAAACTTGGAGGTGTAAATTTGTTGAAGATTCTGGTGTGACAAAAGAATTTCATTGGAGGTGTATATTTGTTTCAGTTTTAAATTTTACATCCAAAGGTTTCTCGTTCAACTCTTCTGCTTAATTCTATTTGTAAAATATTTTAGATACAGCTTATGATTCTCCTTTAATTTTGTTACTTGACTCACGAGCGAAATTGTTGCGAGAGCCTTGTTTATGAGAGCCTTAGACTTCCCTAAATGAGTCTAGCTTAAGCTTAGCTTTTTGGCTCTAGCCAAGAGTTCTGGGGAGTCGAGTCAAGCTCAGGTTTTGTCAGACTCGAGCTCGATTCAGCTCTTTTACTCCCCTAGTTGGATCTAACTTTCTATATAGAGCCATTGGCCCTATCATATTTTGTCTCCTTTTTATTTTTATTTTGTAATGCCCTTGGAGATGTATGTATATTTTCTGTCCTGTACAAAGTGTGAGCAATAAAAATTATTTGGAACTTTTTTTTTCATTATTTTATCCTCAATATAATTTGTTTTCATTGTTTTATTTTCTATATGTTTTATTCCTTATTAGATGTCTTCAAAATTTTTGTTTGATGGAATTGGGTGTTTATTAAGATTTTTCTCTCCCTCATTTTTCTCTTTTAGTGCCAACCCTTTATCTCTCCCTCTCCTCTTTTCTCTTTTCCAACACGCAAAGTATTTATGGCTATGGTTGGCGCTACTTAGTAATATAAGAAGTGAGGCGCAATTTTTATAGCTAAAGGCAACATTTTATTTTATGTCGTTAGAAAAATGAACTTGTCCTTTCTTCATCTGCACTATGTTTTAACATACAAGGCATCAAATTTGAATTTATTTCATCGGTAAACATTGCTCTTGACACAAATTTGTTATTTTCTGAACTTGTCCAAAGGAGTAGTTTCTTCATTCTAGGAGACAATATATCACTTTTTTTAATAAAAAATTGTGCCATTCAACATTAACATAGAACTACTGCAACAAGATAACATTATAGATGTTACTTTAGAACTTTGTTTTTTGCCATAGTTTCTTCTCATAAATTCATTTACTATACATATTTATCATTCAAAATCTTTGAAGTTTATGCTTTTAAGGGTGTGTTTGGTTGCTTCTATTTGGAATGCAATGTAAAGCAAATGCAGAGATTTTAATTTTTTTAGTGTTTTTTGAAGTAAAGTAAATTTTCAATGTAATGTAATGTATTTCAAATACATTACAAAGACTATTTTTGTCGTATTTGGAATTCGCCCGATTTGGGCGAATTCCAAATACAAGTAAAAAGTGATCGCTATTCGCCGTCAGTCTGTCGCCGTATCAAACTTTCAAAATATTTTATATTATATTTTTCAAACTAAACAGAAAATAAGTTTACAGCTGAATATCTCATCAAATTCAGAAGAATTTTGTGGAGCATTGTACAATAACTGTTCTCATTGATTTTTCTTATTTTCTATTTAGCTTAGATTTTTTTTAATAAGTGGCCCATGAGGATATCAAATAACACCAATACCATCTTTCGGGACTGAATTTGATCTATGTTGTTATTCTGCAATTCTGAGGCCATTAAATTAATTTATAGTTTTTTTCATTTTGCTTTGATTTGTGGATAACTGGCGTGTGAGGACATATAATGACACTATTACCATCTTTCGGGACTGATCGATTGATGAAATGATGTTATTCTGCATTTCTGAGGCCTTTATTTAACAATTTGATGCTATTTTTGTTTAATTTCTAAGTATATTCATTTTATTACTAATATAACCTTTTTTAATTTTTATGCAATTTGTATTTTCTGTTCGAAATTGCTATTGAATCCGGTCTAAACTGATTGTAATTTATGCATTTGTTTATGGAAAATGTTTTTTTATTTATGTATTTATGCTACAGGATATTGAAAAATCATTAGCAATTTAGAAATAACACTTCTTTGATGTACTCTACTGCAAGATATGCCTCAACTATTCTTAAAGGAGAAGATTAAGTATGATTTTACATTTTTTTTATACATTTTAATAATATTATTTTTAGTTCAAATGAGAATTGAATTCTTGATTCATTGAGGGTTTAGCAATTTTTTTTTTTTTGGAATTAAATATAATTTTCTTTCAATAATGCCATAAAAGGGGTCAATGGAAAAGTATGGCTCATTATCATCCAGTCAAGTTCAATACAATTTAAATATTTACATATCTAACATCTAATTCTAAAATATTATTTTTTTTAACACCAATGAATCAAATATACCACTCTGTTATATCGACTAATCCCGTCGTCTCTGTTATGTCCTCCATCTCGCAAACACTCACAAGACATCAGGGAGCAACCACATGATCGCATGAGCAATTCTTTGTTGCAAGAACTTCATCTTTTTCGTCCTGCAAGCGCACATGAGCAGATTTTTTATTTTGGCTTATCGTTGAGTTATCAGTAATGAAATATGATCTTTTGATGCATTGGTATTGGGGTTGCTTGGAGCAAGCTGTTCCAAGCTGAATTTGTTTCAGTTTTCAGCAATCTCTGTAGATATGGAGATTCATGTCGTACTTATAAATCAAAGACTTCCTTTTTACTTGCCTTGCTGTCGAGCTGAAGAAGATTGTTACAGCTCCTAATGAGAAAAACTTAAGTTTGTGTAATACATGGTTTTGAAACTTCTTTGCACAGCTTGTGTGTGACTGCAGAACAGGGAAGACAGGTTGGTGCAGGAAGAACTTGCTTGTGTGATACAGTAGCCTCTACCATGCACCTACAGGATGGAGGAGACGGTTCATGGCGGAACAGAGAAGACAGATTAGTGCAGGAAAGAGCCTGCTTGTGTGATACAGTAGCGGCTACCATGCACCTACAGGATGGAGGAGACGGTTCATGGCGGAACAGAGAAGACAGATTAGTGCAGGAAAGAGCCTGCTTGTGTGATACAGTAGCCGCTACCATGCACCTACAGGATGGAGGAGACGGTTCATGGCGGAACAGAGAAGACAGATTAGTGCAGGAAAGAGCCTGCTTGTGTGATATAGTAGCCACTAGCCGCTACCATGCACCTACAGGATGGAGGAGACGGTTCATGCCGGAAAGATATGTCTGCGTGCAGGTGCACGACGGAGAGCCGGCTTGTGTGATACAGTAGCCGCTACCATGCACCTACAGGATGGAGGAGACGGTTCATGGCGGAACAGAGAAGACAGATTAGTGCAGGAAAGAGCCTGCTTGTGTGATACAGTAGCCGTTACCATGCACCTACAGGATAGAGTAGACGGTTCATGGCGGAACAGAGAAGACAGATTAGTGCAAGAAAGAGCCTGCTTGTGTGATATAGTAGCCGCTACCATGCACCTACAGGATGGAGGAGACGGTTCTTGCCGGAAAGATGTCTGCGTGCAGGTGCACGACGGAGAACACAAGGAAGACAGACAACGGAGTTAGAAGATATAACGAGTCGTATATTTTGGTGTATTTGTGTTTTAGGGTGGTACAAATGTAATATTTAAGTATTAGGTGTTAGATATGTAAATATTATAGTATTGAGTGTTATTTATGTAAATCTCCCTTAATTAATTTTTAAACTCTTTAAGATAAATATTTAGTTCAATTATATATTTAATTAAGTGTGAATATACATATTCAATATATATTAATTCATGCACACAAATGTATAGTTTTAGAAACGGTATATGGATTAATGGATGATATTTAGTTAGACCGAACAACCCTAAATATGAAGCAATTTTCTTACTGTTGTAAGATAATTCAAGTTAAATAATTTGAGCTTCATTCTAAAATGAATTTTAAAAACTTAAAGGAGTATTTACAAATATATCACATAGTTTTTATATTTTTATATATCTAGTATTTTAATTGATGTTTATATTTATGATATTAAAATCATTAATATGGTAGCAAAGTTACCTCAATGAGTTGTGTTGAATTTGAATTTGAGGTTGTTTTAGTTCTTTTCTACTTTAAAAGTTTAAACGAGTTTATTGAAAAGTTGTAGTTTAACATATGTTGGCTGAAAAGTTGATTTAAAAGTATTGAATTGTTTGAATAAAAATAGTTTTTTCAAATTTTATTTAAATCGGATTAATATTAAAATAGAAAATGATCAAAATGTTTTAATCTCATAATGAGAGATAGCCACAAAAATGCGATATTTTAGAGTTTTAGATGTTGTAAAGAGTATACATCAATATATTCATCATAATCATATATTGTTGAAAAAAAATTTTTATTGATCTCAAATTAAATTATTTTTTGTCCAAAATTTTTTTTAAATTAATTCACCAAACTAAATGGTGTCTAGCATATTTTTAATTCTTATATTATATATATAAATATCTAATGCTATATATAAAGTTTAGTATATATAACAAAAATTGTAAACGTTTAAACAAAATTGAACCAAAATAAAAATATAAATATATTGATTTAAACTTTATTATGCTCTTCACATTTTAAATTTCTAATAAAAAAATTTAAAAATTTTACCCCGTGATGTACTTTCCATTAGCATATTTTTAAAAATTATACGCGAGTCAATATTTAATTATATTTATTATTGTAATTATATATAAATATTATTATATTTATTTTAGCCCCAAAAAATACTTTTCAATGAAAGACACAAAAAAACTTTTGCTTAATTATATTGCAAACTCTACTACAATAATATTAAAATTTCATTTTACCTTCCATAATACTATTATAAAATAAGTTCTCACACATTTTAATTTATCTCTAGTTAACATATATTAATAAGTCAGCAATTTTAAACTTGTAATCATCTATGTTTTTTAATTGCTTATGAAAAAAAGTAATTTTATACTGTTAATGAATATTACATAGTAGACACTTTCACTAAATATCAAATTGATACATTTAGCCATTTGAGAAAACCATCCAAATATTACAAATATAATATTAGAAATTACGGAAAAAAATTACAATAAAAAATTTCAACATTTATATCATTTGAATAAGACTACAATTCCATCATTAATTGTCCTAAACAAATTTATCAAATAGCAATTGAATTACAAATAATCGTTAGTAATTACTACTAAATGTAAAATGCCCTACGATCATGTAACAAACAAATATTATCAAATACACATATTGAAAATCACGCTTACCGAGAATTAGACATAATTGAAGTGAAATATTATCAAACATCTCTTGACTGACCATCGCCTACTTCAACATCACTATCCGCTAATTCTTAAAATGTACCGCTCAGACTCATTTGTTTCGGATGAATAAAAAATTCATCGATCACATTTCAAACTCGGATCAATATGTGAATAATGTCATCTATGAAATTATGTATCATTGAAGCCACAACTATAAGACGTTGTTTTTTGAAAGAATAAGTTGGCATATCTCGAAGAATTCCCATTTTTTTCCAAACACCAAATGTACGCTCAATAACACTTCTAAGTGATGAATTCTCAATATCTCATTTAATTCTAACGGACGTGAATAATGAAAAATGGTAAGTGATATCTTGTTTACGGATATAGTTTTAAGAAACCCTTTGTAAAGGGTAACCAAGATCTACTAAGTAATATTTGCCTTAACAAACAAACATATTAGTTATGCATGGTGTAAACTAAAACACAAAAGTAATAAATATGCAAACAAGAAACAACCTGTTGGTGGGCTCGGGAAATTGCACCTAGGATCTGTGACTGCACGTTTAAATATACGAGCATCATGCGCAGAGCCCTCCCATCCCGATGCAACAAATGTGAAACACATATTGAAATCACATACATCCATAATATTCGTGCTGAATGATGTTCCTATAAATGCAACTTGTTCTTCAATAGATAGCATCAACATGAGTGCCATCAATTGCCAATACAATTCTTAAAATATGGCATATAACTAACATCATTTCTATGTGGCGATTTCCGAAACAATTTATCTGGCATAATTATATCCATTCCTAACATAACTAAGCCCACGCGAAAAAAAAATATCTACTAATTGTCTCGTGGAGTGTTGAAAGCGTTCACACATTTCTCTAATAGATTCATTGCTTAAAATATATAAAGTTATAGAAAAATTTCTTTGTTGTTCTTCGTGAACCAACCAACCCATAGGATGTTTCAACCTTAACAAGTCTCGACAAATTTCTTGTGACATTCGAACATATTATAGATCCGTGATAATGTAATAATTCTAATACCCACTTATGACCTGTGTGACCTGATGTCATGCATGGTTTCTTGTTCAGATATAGTTTGTGATAATCATGGATCAAACAACTGGATGTTGTCAAAATATTATAAAATTGAGTTAAAGCTGCCTGTCCTAGACACTGTTCAACAGAATTATCACTGTCATCTTCAAGCAAATTTTTTCCATCATCGGACATTACTGATAACTACAATAAGAATTATGAAAAGCATTACGTGTAGCGCAACAGTACGATATGAAAGTACAAGATTTCATGATGGAATAATAATTCATATAATGATAATATCTTTTCTAGAATACATTACCAAAGGAAACTTGTAAAAAACTGATTTATGATGTGAATAGATGTTAAAATAGGTTTCTCCTAACATAATTTTTTAACATTGTTTTGAAAAAAAAAAGAGCTCTTGTAATAGCAAGTAGATAATCATTTTTTTGTTCCATTTTGTTAGCATGTTTACATAGGAATAATTCATTATTATCAATCGAAGAGAACAAGTACATTTCAGAATGCCTTAAGTTCTTTCTTTTACGAAATAGGATACTTAGATACCAAAGATACTACCTCCAAAGCAAAGACAATTGTGTTAACTTTGAGATGACTTCCACTGGCATATTTAAGCGATTCCAATATCTCCACAGAAAAAAAAAAAAAAAAACTTTTGATGTAACTTTCAAAGCAATTAGAGTTCACTTGTTGCTTGTAAATGAAAGCTTGTGCTAATGCTTGTGTTTGCATCAAATGAATGCTACCTAATCAACTCCATTTGCTACTTTCTTCATAAAGGATGCTTAAGGTGAAAGAGAATTTGCAAGAGGACTTGGGGGGAAACCGATGGAGAGTTGGCAAAAGCGATTAACAAGAGCGTTGTAAAAATGAGAAGAGAGTTCGAAGTTGGTCATACAACAAGAAATAAGATTATCAAGGTTTCTACATTTTGCTCAATCAGACAATGTTATATATGATTGTGTTTATTTTCTTATATTTGACCAACTCCATCTACTCATAAAATCGTCTTTGCATACTTATGTTGTGTTTGAATAGTTCAGATTGTGTTGCTTATTACCAATCGCGATTTGCAATGTTGTTTGATTTTTTGTCAAATAGACTTTTAATATGATACCGATGCTCAAAGTTCATTTTTCTATTAGCTTTCATTTGTTATTTAGGTAAATTAGTTGTTCATGGTACAAATGATAAACTGAATTTTCGAGTTGTATAGAAATTTCAAAACCTAGCAACAAAGTTTAAGATCTGATAACCTACTTTTTCTTTTTAAGTTGTGCAATAAAAAAGGCACCATTTCTCAACAAAAAGTATTATTTGGCTTTGTAGCTGTGATTTATGGAAATGCAAATCTTTGTTACAAATCCAAAGATGGTTTAAAGGCCATGTTTGATTTCCCTGTGGTGTGTAAACTTCATTTCTCTGACTATGCCATTTTAAAAGTGGTAATCCAAAGTTTAGTTTAACTTGCAGGTTAAGTGAAAGATAATTTTAAGTTTTTTACATGAAGTTTCTCTGACCTTATTTTAGTTTAGGACTGAGATTTTTTGCAAGTATACTATTATTATATCTCAAGGAAAAGATCCTCTTTTATGCAATCTGTTGCTTTTCTATGATCTTACATCTGATTGTTCTCCTTGTTGATTGCTTTTTGTTCCTGTTTCTTTTAAATAGAGGCAATATGCCAATGTATAGCTGCAGAATTCAATGCAGTTTCAATTGACTGCTAGTTATTTCTTATTACAAAAGACAACCTCCTTGGTTTTGTTTGTCGAACAAGCATTATCAAGACATTGGAAGTGCTCAAAAGTTCAACGACCTGTGTCAAGCTGGAATGAAAGGACTTACTATGGCCATTGATCGCTTTGAACCAAAACGGGGTCTCCGTTTGTCTACTTATGCTCTCTTATGGATTTGACATTCTATAGTTAGATCTATGACACTCAAATTTCACCCGAGTATCCTTCGGCGTTGAGTCGGTATGAAGTTCAAACATTTCACCTGTTTTTTTTTTCTAATTTTTATTGGCATCTTTCTATTCTTTATCTGAACAAAAAGACTAAACTCTCATCTATTGTTCTAAAATTTTCTGTTTCACATGATAAATAATTCCAATGCTATTTAGTAAGAAGCTTAAACCATGTTCAGCAAGCTATAATGAGTTTTATAGAAAACTAAATATATTTAAATATTTGTTGTCCCTATAGGCTATAAGCATCCAAAGTCATCATTGAAGCTTCAAATTCGTTGCCAGCTCATTTTGTCCTAATTTGATTTTTTGAAATTTATGCAATTGTCCCAAATGTATTTATGCTTGTAGCATTCCATATTTTTGAAATGAACCACCAGAAAATTCAATGCATTTACAAAGAACTTCACTATGCCTAGAAATTGTGTAGTTAGTTCTGACAAACGGTATCCAAATTCATTAAAGAATGTTTATTTCTCAATTTCCCATGCAAGGGTCATTTAAGTTCCATTTTCCAGCTTTTAAATCATCCAAAGCTGACAATATATAGGTATCGAGTGTATATAAACACTGAACAGTTATGAAGACAATGATGATATATAACTAACAGTAAACTAAAAGTTGGCGAAATTGGACGCTCTCTGGATTACACCCAATCTTCATGGCCAAAAAAAAAAAAAATAATAAATCAAAGAGCCATAATCACCATCAACTTCGAATAATATTTCATTCTTTAAATAACTAGCGAACCACACGCACAACATTTCATATATGTCACAACTAACTGAATAGCATCTAAATCAAATATGTTATTGAAATAAAGATCGTTGGACGAAGACGATATTTCTATTCTATCTATTAAGTGCAAAATCAAACCCTAAGCACCTAACATCATCCTTTTCATCTCTATACTCACAAAGACATAAATTAAATTAAGCGCCTTTCTTAGAAAAGCTTATTCTATGAAATAAAACATTCTAATAACCTACATGACTTACAAATACCTTACGAATATAATAGGACATGTATTCATCATTGATTTCCTTCAAGAAATGTTACAGTGAAACATTGGTATAATCATGGGCAGTGAAAACATGGAGCGGTTTGTGATTATTTTAACCATAACTAAGAAAAATTTGGATTAACCATAAATTGTGTATACTTTTACATAAGCGAGAAATATATTTTTCTACGCAATAAAACACTAACAAAGAACTGAGTTTTACATTGCACTGACTTAAAGAGAACTCAAGAAAGCCTCCCTTAACCACCATACTTTTCGATCAGCAGGTATACTTATAAAAGTCTCCCTACGGTTTTTATCTTGTAGAAAATCTGTAGCGAAATCATAAAACTCCTTGTCATTAAATATATCTGAAATCTGTGTAACTTCATGTAATGCCTCTGGGATTGTAAAAGTTTTACGATATGCATTTGCGGTAGCTATAGAAGAGCTGATAGATCTCGCTGTATTTACAAGTTCATTTATATGATTTATAAGATGATGCCTTCCACCAGACTTACAACTTTTCGTTTTCCGCTTTCTACTAGTGATTGGAATGGATGTTTGAGATTTTTGAGATATAGGCCTGCTTGTACCTTCACCGGCAGTACAATTTTCTAAATTTGGTTCATCTTCTTCATTCTTATCATCATTAGATGTTTCTAAATTTGCATTTGTTAATTCTACAGGTAATACCCCCGAATTTGGAACCCAGACATTATCACCAGTTGCTACTATATGACCAAACATCTTATCCAGCTTTTCTTCTAGTGCACTAAGCCATTAAATCTAAACTTCGCACGCATTACCTACAGTAATGCAGATAACAAATGTTAAGTAATTGTATGTGTTTGAAATTTAATGCTAAACTTGTGCACTAAGATAACTGACCTGTATTTTTTCATTCCACCATTCAGGTGACGCATCTATTGTTTTTTTGATAGGATCTCATCCAATTCCAGTTTCACCACGTAGTAGCTCTTTCTACAACTTCCACTCCTTTTCTAAATGATCTCATTTATTTTTAAGTTGTGTACAATCATAAGTTCTCTCTGTTCGCTCATTAAAATTGTTCATAATATTGTTCCATCCGTCTTTGCTGAAATGCGAAGTTGGCCTGTTGCCCAACTCTATTTCTTTGATGCAGAAGTCACAATAGAGTAAAGTAGTACCTATCTCCCAACTTGCCGGTGCACCACCTTCTTTCTGCTTTCCCATCTACTTAATAAGAAAAACAGGAAATAAATTAAGACTAAACTTCCCTGTTGGTGAGGAGACAGTAATTCGCATAGCCATCAAATCATATCATGATATTTCCATGACAGTGATAAGGAATCGTGGTCACATAGAAAAGATTGCATTGTAAAGAAAGAATAAAAGATAACCCAACATGATAAAAAAATATTAGGAAATCTGCAAATTGCTTTGTAGATCGACTATATTTTAAATACTCAGATGTTGTCAAGAAGGTCTAAGATTAGTGTGTTCATGCAAAGCGAATAAAGTTCTCAAGAACCGAGGAAGGACCATGGGATAAATATTTACAAGCCATTAATCAATTGTTGAGAAACAACACCGAGGGCTAAGAGCTAAGAGCTAAGAACCAAGAGGTTCTCTAAGTTTCTGAGTGATGAGCAAGCAAACAATATAATTGACTATATTGAATAATCATGACATAGCCTACTCACAATGATTATGACATAAGTTGCAATAGTATTTAGTTATATCTTTGCCAAAAGAGATCATTGATTCATCGTATTACAATTTATGATATTTTATTTACTGTAATGTAATCATAAAGGCTCGTCTTAATTATAAATGTCATTTCCAATCTATATAAACAGATTTTATATGAAATAAAATGAATTGGAGATGAGTCGTGACTAGCTTAGTTAGCTAAAAAAAACTTTATTAAATTAGAGAATCAAAAAGGCTGGGGATTCAAGGAATTAGTCTTCCTCCTATAACTTTTCTAGTTCTCATATGAATGAACCTGGTAGGTTTCTTGTTCTAAAAAAAAGACTCCATATTATTCAACCTAACTCTATCGATACCTACATGATATATCCATCTGATCTATGTGAGTATACCAACAGATTTAGTTTCATATTTTTTTCAAAGGGAGATCACAAATTGCTTGAACCAAGGTTTGGTCCATTAAAATAATTATAATATAATGTATTCACCCTCAAATTTAATATATGCCTAAGTTAAACAGGCAAGAAGGAGAGATACACATGTAAATGAACACAAATTTGTCATGCAAGGAATTAAATATCTCATAAACTTAACTGAGAGGCATAAACTTAAAAGTATTAACAATACTAAAGAGAAGGCTATGTTCCGCCGTTGTAAAAAACCTCTTTACACGGATTATTTCTCAAGATCTAAACCGAAACAGTAGATCGAATATGAAAAGAATAACATCCAACTTGGTATGAAGATGCTCGGCATACTTTACAAAGAGCTCGGCCAGTGAACTTTTAGAAGGCTTCAAAAATGATAGAATCTTCCTGTCGGATGAGAGCTTCCCTCACGGATTTGAGGCTGATTTGACCCTCTCGAATCCTGCAACAGCGAAATAAGACGGAGGTAACGCGTAAAGACGAAGATAAAGAAATTGAGAATATGAGGACGAGGACGCTAAGAGGAAGAGGGCAAAGGAAAAATGAGTGGTTTTCCGAGAAGGTTTCAGATGTGAACGAAAACTGGTTTAAGATGTGAACGATAAATGAGTGAGACACACCGCCAAAGCTGTAGAAGAAGAGCGCTCGAGGGAGATGCGCCAGAGCTGCTCGGGATATGAATGATTTGGCACCACCTCCGGGCATGAAAGATAGAGCGAGGAGTAGTTGCGTAAAGGTTCGTGACAAGGGACCGTATCGTGAGTAGTTACGACATTTTCTTTTGGAAATAACGGAGAGAAAGCGTTTTGTTAGCTGAAAATCGAGGGAAAACGGAGCTTTTCCTAAAACGTATGTTGAGAAAGCAGGTATTCAAACGAGTATCAAAAATAAATATTCACGGATTCAACCGTAAAACGCACATAAAAAGCTCTCTCAAACGAAGCCTTAAACTTTGATTTGAGTAATTGTTACGTGTTATAAAATTAGTGATATAATAAAATTTTATGTTTTAGTTTTATTGAAAAATTTAGCATATATATAGATATTTAAAAAAGAATAAAATATTTCAGAATTTTTATATAAAAAAATATCAGAAAATCAGAAAAAGCATGAGACTTAGTCAGTAAAAATGCTCAATTGTATATTTATTTTGAGGTATAAATTTTAAGTTTTTTTAATAAAGAGATTATATGTTTGTATATGATAAAGTTTGATAATGAGAATTTTAAAATTAAGTAACAAAGAGCTATGCAGTGATAATTTGATTGTAATAGTTATATGTGATAGTCAGTGACAAAAATAGGTGGCAATTGATGATAATGTTGGTAATGATGAATTTCAAATTTTTAGGTTTCTTCAAAGTTTTAAAGTTCGCTAAGTCTTCCTCTCTTTTATGATATGGGGTCTTATTTATAGGATTTTTAGAGGGATATTTTTGTAATTGTAGTTAAAATCTCAAAACACGATATCGGATGATTTATATCGATTCATTTGGTAATATATAATTTTTAGGTGATTTGATTGTTAAAATGATCTTTGATTTGAGTGATCTTATACTCATTGAATTTGTCTGGTCTAGCCGCTCGATTAGATTATATGGACATCAAATTTGGAAGTTATTTGATTATTCAGTCAGTATTTTGAAGTTTTATATGTAGCATTTGAGCTTGATTTGAGTTTATTTGAGCTTGATTTGACATGATTCTAGTATTGTTGGATTTATTTTATCGAGTCGATTAATTTTATTGTATACATGTCTTAACTTGAGATTCATGCTTAATTTATAAATTTTAAAGAGATATATTAGTAATAAATAATTTTTGAGGTCAAAATCAAATTCGGCTCATAAGTTAACATAATTATTATGATTTTATAGATGTGAGATGAAAGTTTTAATTCAAATGGTTAATGTAATCAAGTTATTATGTGCGAGATAATTAGAATTACAATGAAATTTTTATGTTCGAGTTTTTGGATGAAGATTTTGTGCACATATAAATAAAATTTTTAATATGAAAAAAATAATTAAAATTATCAAAAATGATAATAAATGGGAAGTTTAATGAAAAAGAAACATTTAAGATAAAGAAGAGAGGGAGATTTTATAATTTGTATTTAAGCTCTTAAATTTTAATATATGATATGTATATTTTTTATAAAATAAATCAGAGTTAATAAATGGAGTCAAATTTTTTTTAAAATTTGATTTATTAGTTTATCAAATTTTACTCGCAAGTATTAATTATGAAGCCAGTTATCAGAAACATTGCAAATTTTTGGTAGAGCCTAAACATTTCTGATTTTTTTTTTATATTATGTGAGATTATTTTATATTATATGATGTAATTATAAGAATTATATAATTAATTCTGAAGTGTGGTCTATATTAATTATTATTTTATTTATTATTTAATAATTAATTATGTATTTAAATTTTATTGATCAAGAGAGTTTGATCGATCGTTTATGAACCGTTTGATCAAATAAAATGTCTCTTCATAGAAAAATTATCGGTTATCTTCTTACCTTTTAATGTGTAAAGGTCTCTCCATTAAGATGATTATATGAAGGACATTTAGGCGAGGAAAAGAAATTCTAGTTTTACAAATTCAAAATAACTCATGAAAAATCAAGGTATGTGATTTTTTTATTAAATGAAATTTTGTGAAAGTCATTTTGTTCAAGATTTTGAGTTTATAAGTTTATACAATTATATTGTTTGTATCAATAACAACAACAACAACAACAACAAGCCTTAATCCCAGTAGGTGGGGTCGGCTACATGAAACCTTCGTCTCCATTGTGTCCTATTATGTACCAAATTCTCATTTAAATCAAGTATACTAAGATCATTTTTTATACATCTTAACCAAGTTTTTTTAGGTCTACCTCTACCTCTCTTAACATAAGGCAAATCTAATGCATCTACTCTCCTAATCGGGTCATCGGACGACCGACGCTTTATGTGGCCAACATTCTGCACCATTTTTCCCGAATATACTCATTTTGCATTCTATCGCTAAGAGTAAAGCCACTCATCTACCTAAGCATCTTCATCTCGTAACTTAACTGTCTTATACTCTTTTATTGGCCAACATTCGCACTAAAGTCATTGGTCTTTCCATCATCTTATAAAATTTTTTCTTAAGTTTAAGTGGAACTTTTCTATCACATATGTTGTTTGTATGATTAAGGAAAAACATTTTAATGATTACAAAATTTCTTACAAGTGCTATCAGAGCTCAATTTATGAACATATGATTTTCCACTAAATAAAAATGAAAAATTTTTGTTTCTCATTTCTAAGTTAAATTTTATATGTTAAATAATTATGCATAAATTTTAGGTGATGTCTTTATGGACGATTATATCATTTCATTGTGAATTTATTATTTAGTCATACTTTTCATTTGTTAATTGATTTTCTTTATTTTATGTTAAATTCAACTACGATTTCTTATTCAAATGATGCATTGTTTAATTACCTAGGAAGTTAAAGTATATTAAAAGTTTTACTATTCCTTTTGGATATTACAACATATTGTTAAATTAATAGTCTGATAATACAATATATAAATATTATTATACAATTAATATTATTTATT
The DNA here is from genome assembly GCA_021442155.1 of Cymbidium sinense. Lineage (NCBI taxonomy): Eukaryota > Viridiplantae > Streptophyta > Magnoliopsida > Asparagales > Orchidaceae > Cymbidium > Cymbidium sinense. Next base: position 9,259,262 of record CM038233.1, on the reverse strand, counting down.
GATTTATTCACTAAATGCTTAATGAGATTTGTTTTAAAATAACAACATAAAGTAACGGTTATTAAGTTGCTTTTATGATTTTATTTTTTATTAATAATTTATGAGTATATATGACAAAAGATTTGTTTGAGTAAACAAATGCATCAAAAAATATATGCAGTCATAAAATGTTAGATAATAAATTTATATAAATTAAGTGATATTTCTAATATATTTAATATATAAGTATGATAATGTTTGTATATATTTTTAATTTTCAGAAAAAATTATATTATCGAATTTTTCTTAAGAAATTAATGATTTAAAAATTGCATGTATATATTAAGAGAATAATCATTAAATTTGGATTTATTTATGTATTAAATTATATACATATTAGTGATTTTCTTTATATATTTCATTCAAGTGAAATAATTATTACTATTTTATTTAATTTGATATTTACATCAAGCATAATTTGTTAATCACCAAAGTGATCAAATTAGAAAATTTTTGTAAATGTCAAATTAAATTTATTTAATTGCTCATGAGCATGTGATGCTAATAATAAAATGACTTAATGAATTTTATAAATTTATTATGAGTAATTAAAGTTTAATGATTACAAATTATTTAAGGATCGCCCAAAGGTTGATTAGTCGATTTGTAATCATGAATATAATTGTGGTTAATTAATATACTTGACTAGATATGTTTAGCATATCCAAAGATAACAAACCTATTTAATTAAAGTATGTATAATTATCAATTATGTAAAATTGATATTGAGCATCAATTATGTTTATTATTGCGTATTTTAGTATCATCCAAATGAGAACTTCAATTTGTATTTTTTGTGATTATATGAATGTTATCTGAATCTATTGTTATGTATTTGCATTTATAACTTAAATATTGATATGTGAGCATTTAATATTTTGCAGCATCTACTTTGGTTACTCTTCATTCGCAAGCTTCATCTATTATAAAGTTCAATGGGCTTAATTTTAATGAATGGAGTGCACAAATTAAGTTTCATTTAGGTGTGTTGGATCTTGATTTAACACTCCTTAATGATAAACTCGCTACTATTATTGCTACTAGTAGCAATGAATAAAAGTCTTTTTATGATACTTGGGAAAGATCAAATAGACTTAGCTTAATGTTTATGTGAATGATTGTAGCAGAAATTATTAAGCCAACAATTCTCAAAATTGATAATGCAAAGGAATTTATGAAGTATGCGAAAGATTTATCTCAGTCTGAGTCCGCTAATAAGTCACGTGTTGGGATATTAATGGGTATGTTGACTACCATGAAGTTTGATGGTTCACGTACCATACATGAGCACATCACTGAAATGAAAAATATTGCAACAAGATTAAATATCATGAGAATGAATATGAGTGAAAGTTTTCTTGTACAATTTATTATTTATTCCTTGCCTCTTGAATATAGTCCATTTCAAATAAACTATAATACTATTAAAGATAAATGAAATGTGGCTGAATTACAAAGTATGCTTATTCAAGAGGAAATAAGGCTTAAGAAACAAGGAATTCACTTAGTTAATCTCATGAGACAATCATAAATTAAAAGAAAACTAATTAAGAGGACTACTAAGGGCAATAAATGACACTTGAAAGCTAATGTGTTATCTGCTCAAATCCAAAAGAAGGTACATAAGTATGATAGATGTCATTTTTATCACAAGCATGGACACTATCAAAAAGATTGCCAGAAACGTAAAGCTTAGTTTGAAAAGAAAGGTAAGTCAAGTGCTTTTGTATGTTTCAAATCAAATTTGACAGAAGTTCCTTATAATGCTTGGTAGATTGATTCTGGTTGTACCACACATGTTTCAAATGTGATGCAGAGATTCCTTACGATCTAAACCATAAAGTCAAATGAAAAGTTTGTCTTCATGGGTAATCGAGTCAAAGCTTCAGTTGAAGCCATTGGAAAGTATCGCTTAATTTTAGATATTGGACATCATTTAGATCCTTTTCAAATTCTTTATGTTCCATTTGTTTATAGAAATTTAGTTTTATTATCTAAACTCGATACAATTGGATATTATTTTAAGTTTGGAAATGGATGTTTCAGTTTATTTAAGCATAATCATTTTATTGGCTCTGGTGTTGTTTGTGATGGTTTATATAAATTAAAGCTTGATAATTTATTTGCTGAAATTTTATTGACCTTGCATCATAATATTAGAATGAAATATAGTTTGGTTGATGAAAGATCAATTTATTTGTGGCATAAATGTTTGAGTCATATATCTAAAGAAAGAATAGAGAGCTTAGTAAAGAATGAAATTTTTCCTGGTTTAGATTTTATTGATCTTGGTATATGTGTGGATTGTATTAAAGGTAAATCTACAAAACATACAATTAATAAAGCGGCCACAAGAAGCACACAACTTTTAGAGATTATACACACTGATGTTTGTGGGCCTTTTGATGTTCGAACTTTTGATAGAGAAAAGTATTTTATCACATTTATTGATGATTTTTCATGTTATGGCTTTGTCTATTTGTTGCGTGAAAAATCTCAATCAATAAATGCCTTGGAGACATTTATTGTTGAGGTTGAAAGACAATTAGATAGAAAAGTGAAAATTATATGATCTGATAGAGGTGGTGAATATTATGGAAGGCATGATGAATCTGGACAATGCCTTGGTCCATTTGCTAAATTTTTAGAAAAATATGATATTTGTGCTCAATATATAATGTCATTAATATCACAACAAAATGGTGTTGCAAAAAGGAATAATCGTACTTTAATGGATATGGTTAGTATGTCGTTATTCTACTTTACCCTTATCATTGTGGATGCTTTAAAATTGATATATATATTTATTAAATAGGGTTCTTGTAAGACGCTTTCAAAACTCCTTTGAACTGTGGACTGAGTTTAGTTTAATACACCATCATGTTTGGGGTTGCCCAACAGAATTAAGAATTTATAATCCACATGAAAAGAAACTGGATTCAAGAACAATCAGTGGACAATTCATTGTTTATCTAGAAAAATCTAAAGGGTGTAGATTTTACTGTCCTAATCATAGTATAAAAATTATTGAAACTGGAAATGCTAAGTTCATTTAAAATGGTGATATTAGTAAGTGTAACTAAGAAATGTGAAAATTGAAGAAGTCAAGTAAAATTCCTACCATGAATTATAATTGATGAACCACAAGAAATAACATTAAGACGTTCTAAAAAAAATATTTCAAATGATTATTTAATTTTTTTACAAGAGTTAGAATTTGACTTAGGAATTGATGATAATCCAGTTTCATTTTTATAGTCCATTGAAAGTATTAATTCTGAAAAGTGGTTAAATGCTATGAAAGAAGAGTTAAAATTAATGGATCACAATAATGTTTGGGATATCGTTGAATTGCCTGAAGATTCTAAAAGAGTTGGGTGTAAATGGGTCTTTAAGACCAAACGTGACTCTAATGGCAATATAGAATGATATAAACTAGACTTGTTGCCAAAGGTTTTACTCAGAAAGATGGTATTGACTATAAAGAGACTTTTTCTCTTGTTTCCAAAATGGACTCATTAAGAATTATTATGACATTAGTGGCTCATTATGATTTGGAGCTACATCAGATATATGTGAAAACTGTCTTTCTAAATGAAAATTTAGAGGAAGAAGTTTATATGAATCAACCTAAAGGTTTTTCAATTAATGGAAAAGAACATATGGTGTGTAAACTTAAGAAATCAATATATAGACTTAAACACGCTTCTAGATAATGGTATTTTAAGTTCAATGATAATATTACTATCTTTGGATTCAAAAAAAATATTATTGATCGATGTATATATCTAAAGGTCAGTGAGAGTAAGTTTATATGTTTGATTTTATATGTAGATGATATCTTGCTTGCAACTAATGATCTTGGATTATTATTGTATGAGACCAAGAAATTTCTCTAAAAAAAGTTTGAAATGAAATATATGGGTGAGACATCCTATGTGATAGTAATTGAAATATTATGTGATAGATCATAAGGATTGTTAGGATTATCTCAGAATACATATATTAATAAAGTTTTTTGCAAGTATTGTTCCAATTTAGAAATAGAAAAAATTCAGTCTTATGCAATGGCCAAAGAATGAATTGGAACGTAAGCAAATGGAACAAATTTCTTATGCATCTATTATTGGAAGTCAGATGTATGCTCAGACTTGTACGAGACTAGATTTCAGTTTTGTTGTGAGGATGTTGGGCAAATATCAAAGTAATCCATAAATTAATCGTTGGAAGGCTGCAAATAAAGTTTTGCGATATTTGCAAGAAATGAAAGAACATATGCTCACTTATATGAGATCTAATCATCTTGAGGTGATTGAATATTCAGATTCAGATTTTGTTAGATGTGTGGATACTAGATAATCCACATTTGGTTATTTGTTCCTACTAGCTGGAGGAGCTATTTCATGGAGAAGTGGGAAGCAGTCCATCATTGTTGTGGAATTTTATTTCAGGATATGGAGTTGTCGACAGTATTATCAAATCGTTGAAAATTTATTGTGATAATGCTGCAGTAGCCTTCTTTTCTAAGAACGATAAGTATTCAAAGGGTGCTAAACATATGTAATTGAAATACTTTGCCATTAAAGAAAAAGTTTTGAAATAGAGAGTATTATTTGAGCACATTAGCACTATGCTGACCTTCATATATGCGCCACAAAATAAAGATAAGCCCACAAGTCAAATTCGACGGACTTCGGAAGCGACAGTGCGCAAATCAGGGTTCAAAATGCACTGGACGTCACCGAAAATGGTCAAAATGACTTCTGATCGATGAACAGACTTCGCCGTTGTGTTCAAAATATAGAAATTGATCAGAATATAAATATTGCAAAACATAATGAGCAATTATTTAAGCACTCGAGCTATCAATGTGTCGACGCACATATCGGAGTCGAAAACTACAACGACATCTGAACAACCTCCGTTTATGAAATTGATCAGACCGTTAGTTTTAAAATATCAAAATCTATCAAATGAGACTGTCTGTGCTCAATTCGGACGAGTCTGTACAAATGTCGAGTGATTTGAAGTGATAGCGCATAAATCGAGACTGAAATGTATTGAACATCACCAAAATCAACTCAAATGACCTTTGATCGACAAACGAACTTAGTCATTGTGTTCAGAACATTGAAATTGGTCAGGATATACATATTGTACGACTTAATGATCAACTGATCAAGCGCTCGAGTCATCAACATGCTTGCACGCATATCGAGGTCAGAAGACACCGATGCAAGTCAAACGACCTATGTTCATGAAATTGATTGCGCAATTGGCTTTGAAATATCGAAATCTATCAAATAAGACTATTCCCACTCAATTCAGACGAGTCTGCACAAAAATCGAGCGAGCAAAAGTGGCGGCACGCATTTCGAGCTAAAATTAACTTAACTTAGCACCGACTTGAACCAAATGGCCTTCGATCGCGAAACGGACTGCGCCATTGCATTTAGAACATCAGAATTACCATAAATTGATATATATATTGACTATGTGTATTTATAGGTGCAAAACCCACATAAAAATATTTAATAAATTCAAAATTTATTAAAAATTTCCCAAATTACCCCAATTTCCCCCTTATTTTTAGTTTTCTGAAAAAACTACCCTAATTTAAAATTAAAAAAAAGAAAACCACTCCTATTCTCTCCCACTGCCTCATTTCGCTTTGAGTTTCTCTATTCCCTCACATTCTAGAAAGGTTCAAGATCAGCTTCAAGAGGATGATGAAAAAAATAGAAATATGTTGGTATTGCAAGACACACTCACTACTTAAGAGGTGCACGAAGCTAAAACACCCTGATGTCACACCTGGGATGACGGAGGTCTAAATTTCACAAAATCTTTTGACTTAGAAAAAAAAGGAGAGTGAAATGAGGTGACTTAAGAGCGCTAAATAGGAAAACTTGTAGCAAATTTTAAACTAAAGAGTGGGAAACAAGAAAAAGGGGGGCCTTTAAAGCAAATCTTAAGAAAAATAGAATATTTATTTAAAATCTAAGTGAAATTTAGGAGGGGAGACTAATATTAAACTCACAAACTCTAATAGTTATTCTCTATGGATTAAATTGAAGCGGTAAAGTGAGTTTTATTTTTTTTCTCAAAATTAGAAAATTTTAAGGATTGGGGGACTAAACTCATAACAAACTTGCAATAAACTTAAAATCTAATGATAAATCCAAATTGAGTTTAATAACTCTTATACGAGTGTGGAGGTGATTACTATGCTAGTTGATAAGCATGAGTAGGACTAAAGCAACAAATACTGAAATTGACATAACTTATCAAAATTGATATAAATTGAGCATAATTAAGCTAAGAGAATTGCAAAAAACTCAACAAGTAAACTAAATGCCAGTAGTATCTAAATCACAATGCCTTCTTCGTTACCGGATCTATAACTCTTTGTACAAGCAAATAGAAAGCGATGCTAAATCAAAATATACAAAAATCATAGGGCCTCCTTTAATAAAAAATCAACAAATTTCATCATAATTATGATTTTCAAGATCAATAATTTCATTAATTAAGTGAAATTATCTAAGTTATAACCACCTGCATGTACTCGAGCATAGAGATTTCAGATGCAAATTTTAATGTTTGAAAAGATTGTGCAAACTAAATTAGAATTAAATTAAAATACAAAATCAATCTCATAACTTAGAAATGAAAACTACATAAAGTCTTAAATACACTCGACATATTAAATGCCTAAATTCAAGTGTAGGATGTTAAGGTTACTTCCTGCTTATAGATGGGTCCGGTTAACAAAACCTAAAATCTATAATGAGTTTCAAATCGGAAATATTGAGAAACTGATTGTGACGTAGATCTAATCCTCTATTAGTAAAAACGAGTATGGATCTAAAGCTCTTAATCGTATTCAAACCAATTAATTTTTCAACTCAAATCAAATATCAATCAAAAGTTATTTCCCGATTTAGTCTTAAGACTGGGTCCGGGTTAACAAAACCTAAAAACCTATAAAAAGAGTTTCAAATCAGTGAAATATGTGAGAAACCGACCAGTGATAGATCTAATCCTCTGTTAGCAGCTAAACAGAGTTGACATGATCTAAAGCTCTTAAACATATGCCAACTAATCAATTTTCCAAATCAAATTAAATAGCAATCTGAAACCGCTTAAATGAAATTATATCGTTTAAAGCTTAAATCAAATCCAATCTATCCACTTTCCACAATTATTTATCGGGAGTGACAAATTAAGAAAACTATAGCTCACAAAGGAGCCAATGTCAAATCAAGTATTCTGCTATGTTCACTCTCAATCAATCTCTTGCTAGTAAGGACGTGACGTTCCTAATCCTTTGGCCAATAGGCTCCACGATGAAGTAGTTACCGAGTCCTCGACGGTGGTGCTCCATTATATTACGATCACGACCGTCTTATGCTCCCAATGACTCTTTTGTGAATCATATGATATACTTGATAGGGCAAACAACCCTTTGTCAGCTAAGGTAGACTTAAAATTGTCTCTTTAGACAAACATCACCCCATGTCTACAAGGATTTCTTGGACGATGTAACCCATGTGTTCATGAGAATCCTTAAGTTGTACCTCCTCCACTAGACTGGGACCGCTGAACGCCGGATGACCAAACTATGGGATCTAGACGCACGCCATCATCATTCTCCAACCATCCGGTTTTTAAAATGATAAGTTTCATAATCTAAATTTTGAAACTCATGCTACTATATACATTCGATCTAACGACCAAGATTAATCAAAAGTTCTCTCTCACTGGGAGGGTAATTAACATAGGGCTTGCCTATAGAAACTGAACCAGATCTAAAGTTCTCACCAAATGAGAATGAAATCTCTGGGAAGTGTATTATCTACTATTCCATCTGCCTTCTAAAAATTACACCGACACACCTAAAAATACTCTTTTCATTGAAGAGGTCGGTGGCGAATTTTTGAAGCCCACAGATTTCTGGCGACTCAGGGAGGATTCTCTTTCCATCTTCAAGTCATATATGTGTTATGTAGCAATAAAATTTTTTGAAAATTCAAAATAACAAAATGGTAATTTAAGTGTGTAACAAATTCAATATGAGCCTCTATGCAGAATGAATCATTCCGTAGAGTGTGTCTTTATTACACCATTATTTGTTATGTAGCGCCTCTTCATCTTGAAAGTATGGGTAAAATAATAATTGCTAATTACTAATCCCCATCTTTCACTTTTGTAGAAATGGAACTACAAAGCAATCCTTTCACCGTCCAGCTAGGTCTTGGTGCAAACATCTGCCTAGCCAACGCCGCCATCAACACTGGAGATGTCGGGGCTACCATCCAATTTGGTAGCTTAAATTGTTCTATTATCATAGTGCAACTCAAGTACCCCAGGTACATTCGTCCGAGGCCAGCCGGAAGGCCTTACAAACTCCTAACCAAGTGCGCCAACCAACTCAACAACAGCTGCCAAGAGTTCGAGAACTTCAATTTTCAAGAGGCTAGGTCAATCTGAAGCTCGATGAAAAGAATCATCAAGGGACAAACTATGTCTTTAATGCCTCGTGGTGTACGCTATGAACCTCTAGCACGGAAAGCATGATCATGAAGCTTCCTCATCGAAGCAAATTAAGAAGAAGAAGAAGAAGGAGAAATCGAAATGAGCTCAAAGAAATCCCTTGAACATCCTAGAGAACAAGCAATGTCAAGCGAGTACCCTACCCACAACAACTTCAACAATCTAAAGTGGGTAAAGAGAATATCTCAAGCAAATAAGTCCTTCTGGAACCAACCCGTCAAGCTCCACCACCACAGAGGAGATAGCATGAAACACTATATGCCGGATACATAAAGTTCTCAAAGTAGCCAAGGACAGAGGTTTAATGAAAAGAAGATTTCAGAGGCCTGTGGTGAGGGAAAATACTGAAGCTCCACCAAGAAAGTTGCCATCTAATCCAACAGTCCAATACACTTCACGCGGTGAGCATCGTGACACTTGGACCGTGTCCAACCAATCAAAAGGTCTCAAGAAATACAGAGGCCAAGGCCCCATAATGAAACTTTGAGTAATAAAAGAGGTGTGACAAATAACACATATATTCAAAATCTGCCTCAAAATCAACTCATCAGAAGTGGATGCCCAAAAGAAGGGATATCACGAATAAAAGATATGATGGTCAGACCCGGAGAATCTCTGGGATCCCATCGCCGATCAATTTCACCAAAAGGTTCTTTGATCGTGGTCCTTTAATAGAAGAGGTGGTTGTTCCAAGACGTTGAACCGAGATCCACCGGAAACGCTCGATCAAATTGCAAGAAGAAAATAATGAAGAAGATTCTATGGAAATAGAAGTCGCCTATATGGTCGAGATATAGATGAACTCCCGACTATCGATCAACATGAACTGGAAGAACTTGAATTTGACGCTTATGAAGAAGAGTCTTCAAATAGAGGATAGATCTTGATCTTTGTGAAGAAGAAGATGCATATTAAAAAGCGAAATGACCAGCCTGGTACACGCTTTTATAATCAACACTGTCGTACAACCTTAACAACAGTTGTCTCTGGAAATGCACAAGGAGAAGAGCAATCAAGTTCCATTCCTGAAAATGATCAAGGAGCAGAACAACAAGAAATAAAAGAAGAAGAACAACCTATACTGATTGACGCCATGATGCTAGTTAGAGAGCAAAGAGAAATGCAGCATCAAATGGAGGCTAAAGACAAGGAGATTGCATAGCTTGGTACCAAAATGAATGATATGATAGTACAAATGAACATCATGATGGAGATGTTACAGAAGAATATCATCACCTATCTTTGCTAATCAAACAATGCAACTTCTAAACCACCACATGGGTACCTGCAACACATGCCATGCATAAAGCGAGGGATGAAGTTAACCAAACACCTCTCCAGCCGATAATTCAAAATCTGGCTAGCACACCGGGAATTGTAATAATTGCTCAGCTAGAAATAATAATTAATAAAAAGATAAAGGCAGTCATAGCCTCAGAGCAGGCTGAAAAGCTAATGAGTAAGGGTTGCCCTTACCCAGAATACCAGACCGCAAAAAGGTTCTGCCAAAATTTAATACTTTCGCTTGGTAATCCAAAGCAACATCCGCCCAATTTAAGGCTACTTGGTACGAGGAAATGATGCACGCTTTTGTCAATTCGTTAGTACTGACCGCTAATGGCATGCAGAATTGCCAAATGATTCAATTAAAATATTTGCTGAATTGGAGTTCATATTTGTGAAAAGGTTCGCCAGTGCAACCGAGAAAATCACAATCATTGACCTTGCTTTGTTGAAAAGAAGGAAAGATGAGTTTGAAAAATTCATAAGTCGTGTAACAATCTAAGTATGAAAGCAAAAGAAGAAGAATACATCCAATTGCTAATGGGCAATATTGATGATAAAATGTCACCATTCCTATGCATGACATCAATTGCAACATTCCAGGACTTGCTCGATAGAGTGGCTAAATTTGAAAAGTTGAATTGCCCTAAGTCTGAAGTCTATGCAGATAAAGCAAAGAGAAACAAACCTTCAGACTCAAGAAGAAATGAAAGTTATGCTGCTTCTTATAGTTCAAATGATGAAAATGGGTGATATATAATGTGGATAAAAGAAAACAACCAGTGTACAATGATGATAAGAGTAAAAAGCCTAGTTATTCTAATCCACATCCAAAATTAGTACTATGAGGTAATGGAAAATCTCAAGCTTTTCTAAGTGGTGGGGAGCGTCCAAAACAAGCCACAAGAGATGATGAGTGAATGCGGCCATCTCTTAAAGAAAAGATGAACAAGGAATATCCTTTTAGAAGTGACAGTTTAAATTATTTTACAAGCCAAAGCGGTTTATAATTACCAAATTAAAAGGCCAATGATCAAGTCAATAATCCAAACTATTGTCCCTATCATCAATGATCTCACCCATATCAAAGATAATCCTTCATTCAAATTGCCAAGCTCAAAGCTAAGACAGAAGAACTTTTAAATCTGGCCAAACACGGATAAATCGATTTCTCAGCGGAATCATTCATCAAAACAAGCAGACAAATTCTTCCATCAAACCCAACCAAGCATGAAGCTAGGGTTGAAGGAGACTCAAATCTACAAGAACATAAAAGAAAGAGATCTTCAACAAATCCATTGAAGTAGATAATAGATGGTGTAAGAGCTCTTATCAATCTTATAAGTCGATTCTGACAAATAAGTCAAGCTCGTCATTTAGCATGTCTTGAATAAGGAAGCATACTAATGATAAATCCTGGGAAAGCTCAAGCCGCTAAGAGAAGTCAAATGATCCAAGCTCAGGGCTGCACAAAAGGTCAACCAGTTTTCAACAAACGTGACTCCCTTCATGCGCGAATCACATTTGTTGGGGGGCATTTGTTGACCTTCATATATGCACCACAAAATCAAGATAAGCCCACAAGTCAAATTCGACGGACTTCGGAAGCGACAGTGCGCAAATCGGGGTTCAAAATGCACTGTACATCACCAAAAATGGTCAAAATAACTTTCGATCGATGAACAGACTTCGTCGTTGTGTTCAAAACATCGAAATTGATCAGAATATAAATATTGCAAAACATAACGAGCAATTATTTAAGCGCTCGAGTTATCAATATGTCAACGCATTATCGATCGGAAGCCGCATTTATCCAACAACCTCCATTTATGAAATTGATCACATCTTTAGTTTCAAAATATCAAAATCTATCAAATGAGACTGTCCGCTCTCAATTCGGACGAGTCTGTGTAAATGTCGAGTGATTTGAACTGATAGCACACAAATCGAGGCTCAAATGTATTGAACATCACCAAAATTAACTCAAATGACCTCCGATTGACGAACGGACTTTGCCATCACATTCAGAACATCAAAATTGATCAGGATATACATATTGTACGACTTAATGATTAACTGATCAAGCGCTCGAGTCATCAACATGCTTACACGCATATCGAGGTCAAAAGGCACCTATGCAAGTCAAACGATCTTTGTTTGTGAAATTGATTGTGCCATTGGCTATGAAACACCGAAATTACTCAAATAAGACTATTCCCACTCAATTCGGACGAGTCTGCACTAAAAATCGAGTGAGCAAATGTGGTGACACATATTTCGAGCTAAACTTGACTCAACTTAGTGTCGACTCAAATCAAATGGCCTCCGATCGCGAAACGGATTGTGCCATTACGTTCAGAACATCAGAATTACCATAGATTGATATATATTAACTATGTGCATTTATCAATGCAAAACCCACATAAAAATATTTAATAAATTCAAAATTTATTAAAAAATTCCCAAATTACCCCCATTTCCCTCTTATTTTTAGTTTTCTGAAAAAACTACCCTAATTTAAATTTTTTTAAAAAAACTGAAAAGAAAAACCCACTCCCTCCTATTCTCTCTCACTCTACCCTCATTTTAGTTTTCAGTTTCTCTCTCCTGCATTCCCCTCTGACATCCCAAAAAAGGTTTGAAGACCTCGTTGCTCAGTAGGGCGAGATAGGGTGAAAAAAATATATATATAGAATAGGCTATGGTGTTGCAAGACACCACTCGCTACACTTAGTAGGGCTGATCGCTAAAATACCTCGATGCATCTACCTGGGATGAGGCCGAGGTTTAAATTTCATCAAAATCATTTTGACTTAGAAAAAAAGGGGAGAGTGAAATGAGCTCACTTAAGAGTGCTAAATAGGGAAACCTGCAACAAATTTTAAACTAAAAAATGGGAAATAAGAAAAAGGGGGGAGCCTTTAAAGCAAATCTTGGGAAAAATATAATATTTATTTAAAATCTAAGTGAAATTTACGAGAGACTAATATTAAGCCCACAAACTCTAATAGTTATTCTCTATGACTTAAATTGAAGCGGTAAAGTGAGTTCTCTTTTCTTGCAAATTCTTCGAAATTAAACAAGTTTTAATTGGAATTGAGGGGGGGGGGGGACTAAACTCATAACAAACTTGTAATAAACTCAAAATCTAAGGATAAATCCAAATTGAGTTTAATAACTCTTATACGAGTGTGGAGGTGATTACTATGCTAGTTGATAAGCATGAGTAGGGCTAATGCAACAAATACTGAAATCTGCATAAATTATCACAATTGATATAAATTGAGCATAATCAAGCTAGGAGAATTGCAAAAAACTCAACAAGTAAACTAAATGCCAGTAGTGTTCTAAACTATATCTAAATCAAAATGTCTTCTTCGCCACCGGATCTGCAACTCTTTGTACAAGCAGACAGAAGACGATACTAAATCAAAATATACAAAAATCATAGGGCCTCCTTTAATCAAAAATTAATGAATTTCATCCTAATTATGATTTTCAAGATCAATAATTTCATTTATTATGTGAAATTATCTAAGTTATAAACACCTGCATGTACTCGAGCATAGAGATTTCAGGTGCAAATTTTAATATCTAAAAAGGCTGTGCAGGCTAAATTGGAATTAAATTAAAATACAAAATCAATCTCATAACTTAGAAATGAAAACTACATAAAGTCTTAAATACACCATAAAGCTCTTTGAATGCTTAAATTCAAGTGTCAAGGGTTGCTTCCCGGTTTAGTCTTAGGACTGAGTCCGGGTTAACAAAATCTAAAAATCTATAATGAGAGTTTCAAATCAGTGAAATATCTGAGAAATTGATTCTATCAGGTGATAGTAGATCTCATCCTCTATTAGTAGCTAAACAGAGTTGACATGATCTAAAGCTCTTAATCGTATTCAAACTAATCAATTTTTCAACTCAAATCAAATATCAATCAAAAGTTATTTCCCGGTTTAGTCTTAAGACTGTGTTCGGGTTAACAAAATCTAAAAACCTATAAAAAGAGTTTCAAATGAAATATGAGAACCGACTGGACAAGAGATCTAATCCTATAGCAACAAAAGAGTTGACATGATCTAAAGCTCTTAAACATATGCCAACTAATCAATTTTTCAAATCAAATCAAATAGTAATCTGAAACTGCTTAAATGAAATTATATCATTTAAAACTTAAATCAAATCCAATCTATCCATTTTCCATAATTGCTTGTCGGGGGTGACAAATAAAGAAAATTATAGCTCACAAAGAAGCCAATGTCAAATCAAGTATTCACTATCACTCTCAATCATCTCACCCAAGGATGTGACGTGTCCTTCGAATTGCGTGCCAAGTTCCAGATGAAGCAGTTATGACCAGTCCTCCGACGGATGGTTTGGCCACTCGACCATATTATTACACCGATTCGTATGCTCCCCAATGGCTCTACACTGTGAGTTGTGAATCATAGAGTATACTTGATATGGCAAACAACCATCTGTCAGTTAAGGTAGACTTAAAATTATCTTTAGATAAACACCACCCCATGTCTACAAGGATTTCTTGGACAACGTAACCCATGTGTTGCTGATGAGGATCCTTCTGCCGGGGTTATCTCCTCCGACTAAGTAGGATCGCGCCCGGATGACGGAACCATGGGATCTAGATCGGGCACGTCATCATTCTCCCAACCATCCGGTTTAAGCTGAAATGATAAGTTTCATAATCTAAATTTTGAAACTCCCTATCGCTATATGATATTCAAATGATCTAACATCAAATTAATCGAAGTTCTCTCTCACTTATTGGGAGGGTAAGTATAAAGGATTGCACCTATAGGAAACCTGGAACCAGATCTAAAGTTCTCACCAAATGAGGACGAAACCTCTGGGTAGTGTATTATCTACTATTCCATCCGCCTTCTAAACATTACACTGATACACCTAAAAACACTCTTTTCATTGAAGAGGTCGGTGGCAAATTTTCAGAGCCCACACACTAATCTTATGATTGTTGATCCTTTAACTAAAGAATTGTAGTCTAAACTATTTAATGAACATGTTGAAAAGATGGGCATTATTGAAATGCATTATTGAATTTATTATATTTTTTATGTATTTGACTCTCTGATTTCTTTATTGAACTATTTCTGACATATTATCGCATCTTATTTCATTATATTTGAATGTATATACATGAAAAAATTATGTAAATGTTAGGAAGATTTGTCTTTTATAAAGGCATTAAGGTTGGACCATTATAATTAGCTCTCATTATATATCATATTAAGTGTAAAATTAATATTGTGTTACATGGAAGGAAATATGTCGCACTAATGATGTATAACCATAATGATCTCTATTAATTTTTTACTTAATAAAGAATTATGATTTGACCAAATGAAGAAAAATATTTGACATGTAATGCTCATTATATTTATGTATATAATTATTAAATCTTTAAATTGAATAATATTATATAAGCCAAATGGGAAAAACGTAAGAATTATGTAATTAATTTTGAAGTGTGGCCCACATTAATTATTATTTAGTTTATTATTTAATAATTAAATATGTACTTAAATCTCATTGTTCAAGAGAGAGTTTGATCGATCGTTTATGGACCGTTTGATCAAACAAAGTGTCTCTTCATAGAGAAACTATCGGTCCTCTTCCCACCCTTTAATGTGTAAGTGTATCTCCATTAAGATGATTACATGAAGAACATTTGGGTGAAGGAAGAAAAACTCTAGTTTTACAAATTCAAAATAACTCATGACAAATCAAGATATGTGATTTATTTATTAAGTGAAGTTTTGTGAAAGTCACTTTATTCAAGATTTTAAGTTTATGAGTTTATACAATTATGTTATTTGTATGATTAAGAAAAAGAAATTTTAACGACTACAAAATTTCTTACAGTAATAATTTGAACTTATTTTTTACTATTTATTATTTCATAAATTTTGATAACCATTTCATTCCTCCAAAATTCTAACATGTCACAACTTTTGAAGTATGATTGTAATTCTAATTATATGTATTTGTGAAAATACTTTATAATTCATTAACATAAATATAACTTATTTATTCACAAAATAAAGAGAGAGAGAGAAACTAAATAAAAATTGGGAGTTCAAAAAAATAAAGGGGGATTTACAAACATATCACACTATTCTTATATATTTACATATTTAATATCTAAATTTTAATTTATATATATATATATATATATATATAACACCCAAATCTTCAATATTATATCAAAAATATCATGATTACTCACTTTTTAAATGTGGAATGCACCTTTTTAAGCATAGAAACGTATTAGATAAGTAAATATATAACTTTAGGTGTTAGATATATAAATACATGAGAATTATGTGATTTATTGTAAATCTCCCAAAAGTAAATTGGTGCTCCTAAATAAAAGATTTAAACATATTAATACTACTATAATCTTCATTATTACTACTACTACTACTATAAATAATAATAATAATAATAATAATAATAATAATAATAATAATAATAATAATAATAAAATTTCTTCTTTAAGATTTTTTATTTTTATTTGAAAATTAAACTTTTGTAGCAAACATGTTAATTTAACCACTTTTTTTGTTTTTTGTTTTACTATTTATTTTTTGAAAATAAATTAGCGTGCTTTCATGTATGGGGTTATTCACTTTTTATTTAAATAATTAATTATCATAAAAAAAAAAAAAATAAGTATCACATTAAACAAGTATTTGCAATAGAATTGGAAAATATTGCTAAGTTGCCCTCAAGCTCAACTCGAATAAAGTCTATATCAATGTTATAAAATTAATATCATAATTTAAGTTTAAATAATTGCTTTTATTTTTTTTTAATAATTATATTAAGAAATAATCATTAAATTTTTATTTTGATAATTACATTCAAATTAATAATAATCATAGTAATAATTTGGGCCATACAAAATTTACTTTTGATCAATAAGTTTTCATAAATTGCATTTAGTGCTATTCATTCAAAAAATTCATTATATTTTAAAGAATAATTTAAAGAACCAAGTGACAATGAGATAATGATAAAGAGTGAGAGCATAAAAATAGAAAAAAAATTATATACATGTATACGTAGTCTTAGGCTCATTTGGGGTAGTAGTTTTTTTTTAGAAATTCGCTGTAAAAAAAGTGGTGGAAGAAAGCTTTAAGGTTGTGGTTTTGTTTAGAAAACTTTGTTCATAATCTGTTGTGTTGCAACTGTTTATACAAAAATGACTAAAATATCCCTGTGGCTATATGAGCTGAATAAATTTAAACATAATGAATAAAAATAGGATAATTAATACTCATATGTAGTCATAAGTCATCTAATAAATTACATTGATAGATTGCACATCTCTTAATAAATAATATTACCTAATTAATAATACTAATATTAAAAGTACAAGTATAACAATTAGGATCAATATTATCATCGATTTAATTTTTTTAAATTTTTTTCCATACCCTC